>VZRI01013844.1:3083-38485 GCA_013397515.1 Upupa epops | reverse complement strand
GGGGCTTCGGGCTGCCCCCGTCGAGCCGCTCCGGGCAGCGGCAATCCCAGGGCTCCACGGCAGCGGGAGGGTGGACCGGGGAGTAAGAGGTGAGCCCTGTGCGAACGCTTTAATCACCGAAGAAACCCGGGGCTTTACGCTCGCTGAAACGCACCTCGAAATTCACAGGCTGCGGAGTGTCGCGGCTCTGGGAGGAAGGAGGAAGCGAGCGCCCTCCCCAGATAAATCTCCCCGACCCATTTAGCGGGGCAGACGTCGAAAAATCCCAGCTTTCGGATGTTTTCTCTTCTCTCCTCGGATGTTTTCTCTTCTCTCCTCTCTCCCTTCCACTCTCTTAAATTTTTACGGCTTGGGGTTTCATCCTGGAAGGTCAAGTGGGTGATAACGCGATCACTTTTCTTGTGCAGTGGCTGTTGCTTTTGTCCGTAGCCGAGGGGGGTGGGGGGTGTCTCAGGGGAGAGGGATGCTCAGCGAAGGGGTCCTGCTTCTGCTTGCACCCCTCCAGCATGCAGCCGCCCGGCCATGGGGCTTTTCTAGGAGCCGAGTGGTTGGCAAAACACAAAGCCTCCCTCACCCTGGAGAACTTGAGACATAATGTGTGCCACAATGCCTGGCAAATAATAATAATAAAAAATTTTTAAAAAGAAAGAAAGAAAAAAGGCAATTGGCATATCTGCATTCCGTTCCCATGGCGACACAAAGCACCGCGCTCTCCTCCGAGCCTCTCCGGCACGTTTTCCCAGCTGGTGTGTGGTGAGCTTCCCTGGCCGGGGCCGGGGTCTCCCGGCCCCCCCCAGACACCCTGGGCCATGGCGTGGGCATCCACCTCCAGCCCCTCACCCAGAGCTGGCCCTTTACATCTCTCAGGGCTGATCCTCGCGCTGCCAGAAATGCACCCACACGGGTTGTGACTGCTCTGGGGGAGTTGCAGGGATGAAGCTTCCCTGGTCAGGGTTACGAGTGGGCTGTTGGCCTGGTCTGCGCCCACCGAGAGAAGCTGTGGGAGGTGGGGAAGGGTGGGAGAAACGCGCTACCACACTCCCACCACTCGGAGAAATGGAGCATGGGTGTACCGCTTCACTCTTTCCTCCGCAGTTGGACATCCCTTGCCATGGGTAGAGGGTCACATGCAGGGCTGAGTCCCCCACACCCTCCGGCATGCAGGAACAGGTTCCTGCACCTCGGCAGCAATTTTCCACCTTCTCTTGCGTGGGGTAATGGCGTAGGATGCCACACACCATGTAGGCCCACAAAGCTAAATATGCCTGTGCACCCTTCCAGGGCCAGAAAAGCACCGCCATAATCACAGTAAGGAAAAAGGATCTCAGCCTGAATTTGGTTATACCAGGAGAAAGAAAAGTTCTGAGGAGCTGTTGTTATTATATATTCTAATGAGAAGTCATTGGAGAAATTAAAAAGGGCCAGAGAAAGACGAAGACGCCAGCACTAATTCCGCAGGAAGCCTCCCAGGGAAAAGGCTGTGTGAGTGTGAACACTGAAAAGCATGAAGGCCTGGAATTAGACTATCATTTAGAAAGCGTTACTAATCCGAAGTTACAGCAGTAATTCCATGATTTGCTGGGTCCCACACGCAGCGCCAGAATTAAAGATACGGATTTTCTAGAAATGTAACTCAACTGTGGCACCAAGTCTCAGCGAGATCCGAATGAATCATTCATTCCAAAGGCAGCAAAAGACGTGTCATTAAGAACCAACCTCCTTCTCTCCAGCCCATCTGGAATATGTATGCTTGATCCAATCCCAGAAATTGTGGAAGAGTTCGGAGGTGGGAAGGAGGGAATGTAGTCCTTTCCCTCCTTTATTATGTTGGCTATTTTTAAGAAATAATTTTCCAATTATTTCCACAATGTTGTGAGTGGCACTCAATTTCTCTCCTATTTATTTTTTCTCCCTTCTGTAGGCTCACATCGAGTCAGGTGCAAACGGTTTCAGTGGAGATGCTTTAAAACTAGACTGAACAAAGCGGGAGGGAAGTGAGCAAGGTGGTTGATGAATACATTTATTCCAGAGTAATGATTTGATGGGGGATGGAGGAATGAAACATTCAAATTCCTAATGAATATAATTCAGGAGGAATCATTCGACCAGCGTGTTAGAGAAAATCTGTTTGGTGGGAGTGTTTCTGCGCTGGCAGAACCCAGGAGGTATTTCTGTCCCTGGCTTTTGTAATTGCTAAAGGTAAAAATATAAATGAGGATCAGAGGAAAAAAAATATACACACATATAATAAATGTCTTTGTGCGTGTGTGTATATAAATACGTATATATATAATTTTATGAAATAAAATGGGAATGTGGAAATCTGAGTCTACATATGAGCTCTTACAAAGGATCAGTGCAAGATTTTTCACCTTGCTATTTCATCAGCTGGTCAGAAGCCACCCTTGACTCCTATAATTATTTTTTCTCCCCAAAATCACCTGTTCATAGCTGATTTTTTGGGTATTTTTTCAGGCTGTGGGCTTGGTTTGCTTTTCCCAGGGTGGTTTCCTTCAAAGGGGACTGAGTAATTTGGCCTCTAGCTTCTGGCACAGAGCAGCCATGGTTGAATTTTTACTGGTGCTTAAATTCTTCGTTTTCACCCCCATTGTCAGCATGAGCCTACGGGTGTTTGGAGGAGGTGTGGAGGCAGCCCCCCACCCCCATTAATGAAGGAGGTGGCAATGAGTGATGAGGGGCTGAGGTAGAAGCATCCCCAGCTCATCTACTTGTGGGTGTGGGGTGAGGAGGTAGATAAAGCTCCCCAAGTAAATCCCTGATTGTGCAACACCTGCTGCACTTAGGGAGCCCCTGGCAGCCAAGTGCCAAGTCTCTGCTTTCTGTTGGTTTTGTGGTTGGTTGTCTTTTTTTAAGTGTGTGGTGGAAGGAGGGTTCCCAAGCCTCATTCTTTGGGCCAGGCATGTGGTACACATGGGTCCATTTGTGGCTTAGCCCTTTGCCCTGCTTGCGTAGCTTTTGACTTTCTGCTGATGTTTTTTTTTCCCCAAATGCAGAAGGGAAGCTGTCTTTTTTTTTTTTTTTAATTCTTTTGGGTGAGCTGGGAGGAGACCCCAGGTCCCAACATTCCCAACCTTCACAGGCAGCTTTATCTTGGTGGGACTCTCCCGGCAGAGTAGTAGGATGCAGAGTAGGCCAGACATGGGTGAGGTTTCTGGAGCTGGGCTGTGATGTCTTTGTTCTTCAGGCAGAGCTGGGGATGGGCAGAGGGAACCAGAAACAGAAGAATCATCCTGTGCCATTGGGTCTTAAATGGCAAGTACAGTCCATGAGCTTCACCCTGGGGTAATGATGCCCTGGGACGCTGTATGTTCCAGCTCATTCTTTTCCATCGTCTCCTAAAACTGGGCTGCCATGCAGCAGTTTGGCTTGAGGAACAAGGTGAAGGGAGACTGTACCAGATATCTTGGGAAGCTGCCCAGGCTTTTAGATAGGTGGAGAGGAGCATCTTTACACTCTTCTGTTTGAAGGAGCCTTCTCAGGAGCTGGGTCCTATGATCCCTCCTGCTTGGTTATGGATGAAATCCCATCAATGGGCATATTTGTGTAATTGCCTGGCAATGGAGGGTTTGATGCTTCAGGCTGAGCTTGGCCATTTCTTTTGTTTCTCTCAGCTCCCACTCCCTTTCCACACCCTTGATGCAGGCAGATGGTGCCTCCCTCTACCTGCTCCTCTGCCTTGGCTTTGCCCATGTTGATGGAGAAAGAGCAGAGTTCAGGGGCTTGGAAGGTCCATCCTGCTTGGGACTGTGGACGGGTAGCATCTCGGTGGAAGAAAGGCACAAATTTGGTATCAGTGTAGGCGATGGGAGTTTCTTCCAGCTGTGACCACCAAGGTGCTGGCACCTGGCATGCGGTAATTCTTACATGCTGTTCATGACAATGGATACCACATGTTACCACTGCCACATTGTGCCACCTTGGTCTTCCAGAAGGCCTTGGGAGCCGTGAGGTAAGATGGCTGTGTGGCTGCCCTTGCTGGTTTCCCTTCCACATGAAGCTAGGATCATCCATTCCAGGTCAGGGATTTCATGCCCATGAGCCTGCTCACCTCGGGAAGGCATTTGCCAAGAGCCCAGCTGGAAAAGCACCATTTTGGACTGCCCACCCCGGCACATGTGTTTGGGAGCAGAGCTCATGTGGGCGTGAGGCTGAGGCACGACACTGCCAGCAGTATCCTCAGAGCTGGACAGGACTCTGGCTTTCAGATGCCATCTGATATTTATTCAGGGGCTCAGGTTTGGTTAGGAGTGTTTGCCTTGAAAATTCAGGAGTAGGGGCCAAGAAAAAAGAAAATGGGGGGGAAGTAAAAGAACACAATCTCCGGCAGTTAGCTGTCTCTTGGAAATTCGGTTTGCTGTTCCTATAGAGGCTTTCTCTTTCCCTTCACCCTGGTCTGGCCTTAAGTACCACTTTAAGTGGGCTTTGCTCATTCACATCCAGGCTCCTTAGAGCAATTGAGCCCGCGGGGGTTTGAAAAGAAGGGACAGTCCTTCAATGGCAGGACCTTGGGCCAGGCTAATTGGTTTTGGTTCAAGGGGATACTGCATTTGTGAAAAGCCCAAAGACATCTTTCCCACGCCAAATCCCAGCTCTTCAGAGGGGGAAGTGAGGGGTGCCGGGTGGGGAAGGGAGCTGAAAGAAAGATAGTTTAGTTGAGGAACCTTCATAACAAGCTGGATGACCACCAGGTTCATCAGGGGTGGGTGCAGCAGGGGGCTGTACACAGGGTGGCACAACAGCAGGGGAACGGGATCTCTTCTGGGCAGGTGGATGTCAGTGGCTGGCTCCTGGTGGCACACTGGCAGCGGTGGCCTGGGTTCATTAAAACCAGGCTTTTCTGTGCATGCCAGACTCCCATGGAGATGCTGGGAAGGAAGGAAGGGTGGACATGGGTCCAGAAACCAAATGGCTTCTGCGCTTGCATGTGCAGCCGTGGGGGGAATTTGCCAATGTCTCTGGTATCTCATTTTGATTTAGGAATTTATTTTTAAACACTGACTCTCTCTGGCACCATTCCAGCAGTCCCATGACCTTTACTCTCCGTGATTCATAAAAATCACTTAATTATTGGGTTGAAAATCAAGGCTTGGAAACAAAGCCATCTTATGGGATCATCATTTCTTGATATATTTCCTGAGAGGACATATTTCTGGGCACCTTCAGAGCAGAGCACGCAGCTTGTTGGATATGAGATATCAAGGCATTATTTATTGAGGAAGTCTTCACACTCCCTCATCTGTTATAATTAACTGATGACATTTTTTTCTTAGGTTCAAAATATGGTGAAAAAGTATAATTAGCACGAAGCTGAGGCACTGCATTAAAATGTCTCCTATAGTTAATGTAGTATAGTCATGCTATTTATTATAGGAGGAGCTGGCTCTGACCTCTGTGTTGCCTAACACTTTTTATTTTAAAGATTCTTGAACTTTTTTTTTCTCTTTGAGCACCTCTGACACTCCCATTGTCTGCTGCAGGCCCTTGAAATTCGGCCAGGGGAAGCTCTTCAGCTCAAGAAATGCTTGTTCTTTGTCCCTTAAATTCCTTTCAGGTTTAGCTGAATTATGAATTGTTCAGGATCATGATTTCCTTTTGGTTGCCTCTTGGGGGAAAAAATAATTATTGTTTCACTGGAATAACAACAGACCACGAGCTGGGTGAAGTCCTGGACTCCCATCACTGTATTGCAGAGCTCTGGACCAGCCAGGGAAGGCAGGAGGTCAGTTACGGCCAACTCCTGACCCCCTTCCATCTCTATCTCATAATTTTCCATCACGGCCTCATCTTCTAGGAGAAAATGACTCCAGGTCTTGGTGCCGGGAGGAAAAAGTACAGGGGGGTAAGGGAGCGTTGGCCTTGGGCACTGCCAGCCCCAGTGGTCCCCATTCCCTGCCGGCCCCAGGAGAGCTGCCTTCTGCCGCTGCCAGATAACATTAGTCCTGTATTTCATAGTGGCAGAAATCTGTGCCGAGGCTCGGGGCTGGAAATCGCTATGCCCGTGCAGGATGAAGGCAGGGATGGGTGCGGGGTGAAAGGAGGGGAATCTGTTACACTTGCCTACAATTGTTTTTCTTTTTTGCTTATATAAACAATCTATTATTTATTAGCTATAAATAATACATTTTTCTGTATGTTTAGAATGCACGTGATTTCTATATATTAAAAATGTACATGGTTGAAGGCACCAAAGCAAGCCGCTGGCAAGTCAGGGGGTACCCGATTTCAGTTTGACCATGAAACGTTAATTTAGCCTCTCCCTGCCCATGCCTTGACGAGGTTGCAATGACACGGTCACAGCCTATTTTTAGTTCTCTCCCTCTTTCCCTGGCTAGGGTGGCTGCACAGTGAGGTGGAATTGAGGTTGCACGGACAGCCATAAATTGGACACTTCCTAACTTTGAAGTGCTTGACCACATAATCGAAGCAAGGGCTCTTCAGGGCAGTATTTTTTCTGCTCGTTGTATTAACTGCACCGGTTGGTGAGGGCAAATTCAGGGGGTAGAGAAGCCATAGAGCAGAAAAGACCTATCAGATTATTGAAAGTGCTCATTTGAATGGATAGGGGAGTCAACAGAATCTACACTTGGTCTGAGCTAAATGGCCAAGAAGATGTCTCCAAGCTGAGAAGGGAAATCCTTTGTTTCTTCAGCCCTAGTCTTGATGTTTTCTTTGCCTTTGGTTTTGCCTTGTTCAATCCTAGAGCTCCTGCTCTTGAGGAACCTTCGGTTTCTGTAGTGGATTTGTGTGCTTGTGAAAGCGAAGGTGTCCCTAGGAAGGTGCACATGCATGTATGCTCCCGTCAACGCCCCAGCAGATGTGTGCTACCAGCTTGCAGATTCCTGCTGACTGGCATCCTCGCCTCGCCTCGCCTTGCACACTCCCTCTTCCCAGCATTGCTAACTGGAGCCATTGCACATGTTGGAGGGAAAGGAGAGGCCTTTGTGTATTGCATAGGAGATCTAATATCTTGTTTTAACTGCTGAAGCAATTACTTCAGAGGCGATTACATGCAATGCAGGTTTATCTTTGCTAGAAATGGCCCTTTTTTTCCCCCCTTCTATTTTCTTTGTTTACTGGAAGAGGTTTCTCTATTCTGGCTTTCAGTAAGACATTGGGCTTCCTGGTTTTTGATGGAGCGGACTTTGGTTGAGTAAATTTGTCTGGGGAATTAAGCAGTATTTTGTTTTGCTTCCCCAGGTTTAATGCAGTCATGGCCCTTCACACACACCTTATGTTGATACCAGAGCATTTTCCCCTGGCCAGCAGTGTATTTACCCTGGGTTATATTTATTTGACCTAGCATTTGTGCCTGCTGAAGCCTGATACCTTTTGGGGGCTGTTCGTGCATCGGCACAGGTGTCTTAAGTGTCCTATGTTTGGGTTTCCATCCTGTGGGGATGGGCTTCTGTTTCATAAGCATCTTTTTTCATAACTTTCCCCCTCTCTCCTGCATCTCAGCTCAGCAAAGGGCCTGTCTGTCTGGATGCAGGCAATAAACATCTGTTCTCACCCTGACTTCTGTTAATGAGATAGAGACAGGTAAGCATCACACATACCAACTTTCTTGCTCTCAGCAACATCAAGGAAACGGTGACAAGCTATTAATGGAAAGTGATGGTCTGGGTGCTAATTAGTGCTTCCTTTTCAACTTTTACCACATGTCTGCCGAGATGCCCATCCCAGCCTCTCCTTTCTCTTATCATCCCTTTGTTTCTAGCGTGTTCCTTGTTCACCTTGTGCATCTCACATTGAAGAGGCTTCTCTCTTTATTTTTTGCCCTTACCAATTCCTTTCTGCACCTACTCGTTCTCTTGTGCCCTTTTCCCCTGGGTCATTGCCACCTGCACCCTAAATTTCCTGTGGTTGTTGCCAAGAAAGAATAAGCATGATATTCTAGTGGGATCTGAAAGCTTGGGAATGAGGCATGTGAAGTCCATCAGGACTTTCTCTTTTTCCTCACCAAGTAGCAATTTAGCTTATGACACCAGTGCTCAGGGTCAAAATACCCAGGGGATCTGAGGTCAGAGATCTGTCCCCTCTTCCCACAGGTAATGCTGTAGGGAGGCTCCCAGCAGTTCACAGGTCTTGGTCATGGAGCAATTAGTATTTAAAGCAGATCCTCTGGTGATGCCCAGAGAACAAGTAGGATGGACCTCTGCAGTGTGAGCCTGCAGGAGGTGACAAGTCCCACCCCAGAGAGCTTGTAGTCTAAATCCTAAATGATTCTGCTGTCCACCAGACCCTGCAAATATTTGGTTTTAAGATCCATCCCAATTTATGCTGCTGCAACAACATGATGCCTGGTCTCAGCTTGGTGCCCAGTTTCTCCTATTTCTCTTTCTCCTGGTTCCTGAACTCTTCCCTTCCCCAAAGGCCCTAATCGTCCCCTTCATCCGTTTTATTTTGCATGGGCTGTGGGTTTCTTGCTACCAGGTTTGTATCCCAAGGAGCTGCCTAATCTGTCCCTGTCATTCCCAGTCACAGGCTCCACACACACCGTAGCTTTATGGGGAATGTTCGCAGGGCAGTGGGAAGAGGCAGCCATGGTTTGCACATTAGCTAATTAATTTTCATGACTGAATGATGCTGCCTGGTCTCTTGTTTATACTCCTTGCCGCTCCCCTTCTCCCCCTTCCTCACTGACACACACACAAGACGACACATCTCGTACGAACGTCAGCATCCTTCCACAGCCTTGAGACGCGAGCGGTTATTCTGTTGGCTTGTCAAACGCGGGTTTCCCTGCTTCATGGTACACAGGGGCCCCCTGTTTCACATTTGCTGATTCTTATTAGACCCAGCGCGCCAGGGCCCTGTCTCTCCCAGCAAAGCAACGCGCCACATCCCATCCATAAATCCAAGCCTGGAACAAAGCCTCCTCTACCCTGCCCCATATTTCTACCCAGCCTGCCCGCTTTCCCTTCGCTCTCTCTCTCCCCCTCTCCCATGCTGAAGGTTTCCTAGTGCCAGGGAGATATGATAATTCTTGTGAAGAGAGCATGAAATGCCTCTGCTCTTTGTGTCTGTTTAATTCAATGAGAATCCCAGCCCCAGATGTCATGAATGGTGGGCTTTGTGCTGGCCCTTCCTAAGCCCTAACCGCCAGCCCTGCTCTCTGTCTTTCTTGTTTCCCACCACTGGATACTGATTAACAAACTAAATTATTTTTCCTCCCTAATGATGTTTTCCCACTTTGCCCACCAGGCTGGAAGAAGCCACGGGGAGGAAAGAGTTTGTGCAAAGGATGAGATAGCCAGGGAGAAAATTAAAGAGACAGTGTTGCTATCTGGGCTCTGGCAATGCAGGTTCACTTGGCTTTATTTCTTTATTAGAGAGCAGGGTCGTGTCTAACTGTATTTTATGGGGCAGGGTGTATTTCAGCTGAGGGGACGGGCTTGAAAGCATGTGCACAAGGTATGCTCTGGAGCGTGCCAAGTCCGTAACTCACTCCCCATCGTGTGTGTGTGTTTGCACAGTCCCAAATTTAAGGTCTTTTTTTCCCAGCCGTGAGTGACATGCTGTAATCACTTGACATCCGTCCATGCATATGGGAGCCTCTTTCTAATTGAGACAAATTCTCTTTTCCTTAATCAGACATGACTGCAAGTTCATGGAGTGGGATGCCTTGGGAAGGGCTGGGATGTCTCCACCTGAGCAAGAAGAGGTGAGTCCCTGGGAGTCTTGCTGAAGGATTGGGTCCAACGTGCATGGGAGACCAGCTCTTTTACCTGATCCCCGCCCTCCCTCCTGCAGCCAAATTTCCAACCCATGCTCCTGAAACAGGGCCAGTTGTGAGTTACTGTTAGAGAAGGCCAGCAGCGATAATCCAGAGAGCCTGCATGGAGCTGGAGGCAGGTGGCCAAAGCAGGTCCATGCAGAGCCACCTGCTTTTTGGAGCCCAGCAGTGCCTCCTTGCTGGGTACCAATGATGCTGTGGCCAACAATCACCCTCCTGGAGCAGGGAAAAGGGATGGGTGTCAACCTTGCAAGTCAAAAACGCAGTGGGGAGTGAAAGAACCTTTCAACAACAGACTGGGTGTCTGAATTGTGCAGCTGCAAGTCATTGAGAGGGGGATTGGTTTGGGATTTTGGAGTTTTATTTATTTATTTTAAAAACCAGAGAATCCCTGGGCTGTCTGTGTGGACTCCTCTGCAGGCAGGGGCAGGTCTGATGTATAGGACACTGCATGGAGTTCTGTGGGAGGCTCTACAGTAGTGCAGGGCTCAGCTCTGTATCTATCCAACATTGTGAGAGGTCAGTGTGAAGAAAGCCAGAGCTTTGACATTCCCCATGCAAAGCCAGGGGGCTTGTGCAGGCTCAGCTTCTAAAACGGCTGTTCTCCACGGAGCCATGCTGATGCTGCAGTACTCAACTGTGGTTCCCCTTTTCCTCAGCTTACACTAGAATGGGGAATAAAGAGAGAAAAGAGAGTTGCTTGCCTGCGCCCACTGAGCCCTTGCAGGCACACCCACTGCATCCAGCAAAGTAGTGCCTCGCGTACGGCCTTTGCTTCCCACCGCAGTCACATCTGACCCTTATTACTTCTGCAAGGTAGAACAAGGCAGGAAAAATGGCTGTGCAGTGAGTTTCTTCATGCGCCAGGATTTATTAAGAACAATAGGGGAAATCAATCCATCTATGTAGAATACATTGCAGGCTGCAATGGGATAAAGCATTTATTCCTCTCTTGAAGGGTAGAGCTATAACTCATGGGAGGCAAAACCCTTAGTGCTCTGGAGTCCCTTCCCTTCATGTGTGCAAAGAAATGCTTTAGCCCATGGCAACCTACCAGCTATTGAATTCGTGTGGAGAATCTGCCGTCCTTCCCCTCCGCCGGCCCCTTTTTGGAAGGCGACTCACTCATTAAAACACACCTCTGGAAAAATGAAGGGGCTGTCTTTTCGAAGCATCTCTGCATCTCAGTTTTACTTGAAACAGGAAGGGAATAGAAATATCTCAGTGATGTAAAAGCAACCCCCTACCAATTTTGAACGGGCTGACTGTGCGTAAACTGATGCAGTGTTTGCTGCAACTTTCTGCTGATGCCCAAGGACCAGGCACTGCAATTACAGTGGGGAGGGACTGGTTGGAGTGTCGTGACAAGGCGACATGCTGTGCAGGGAGATCTGTGCTCTGTGGCTGAACATCTCCACTGCTGACTAGATATATGTGAGTGTATATGTAAGTACTACCCTGTGCCTGGCTCTCTAGTCACGGTAGAAGGCGTTCAGAGCACAGGCTGGAGCAGTAGTTAGAAGGGGCAAAAGGCTACCAGGATTTGTTATAATCTTTCTGGGTGTGAGAGAGTGTGAAGGCAGGGGGGGTGGGGGGCATTAATAGTGAAATGGTATTTTCACTAAGCCTATTTTCACTGAGTCTAATCTATGTTGTGGGAAGAGGATCTCTTCAAGCAGACCCAGTGATGCTGGTGAGCTTTTCAGAGGGGGTCTGGAGAGCTGAGGAGCACAGGCAAGGGAAGTGTAGCCATCGAGCAGACACGTCAGATGCCTTCCTCAGCAGAGATGACTTGGTACGTAGAGGGCTGTTGGGCAGATGGGGTTAATTCTTACACCCAAATCAAAAGGCGACCGAGGGGGGAATGTTTTATTAATGAAAGCAGCCCTTTGTGAGTATTCCTCCTGAGGCACGTTCCCTCCACCCGCTGCCTTCCCCCCTGGCTGCTGTCTGGCCCCACGTCTTGCTCAGTACCTGCTCAGCTGCCACTCACCCACTGATAGGTTTCATCAAGAGATGTCTCCATATGTCTGAGTCGTAGACCTGGGCAAATGGGACAGGAGGAGGAGGAGGAGGAGGGATGGGTCCTTGGCTATGCTCTAGAGATGGGTGTGCCACAGGCAGACAGAGCTTGGGCTGTCATTAGTTGCACATCAGCCCATCAATTGCTGCAGTAGTGCTGCTGGGTCAGCTCCTGCCGGTACCAAATAGTAAGAGAAACCATAGCTTGCAGAGCACCAGGTGAAAGGCTGGTCTCAGGGTGAGCTAGGGATGAAATGGCCAGCTGGAGCCTGAGCTGTGGAGGCTAGGATTGCCTTATCCCCTTTGCATCCCACTGCCTTGCTGCTTTCCAGGTATTGAGATGAAAGAGGAGCAGTGTATTTCTTTCCACCAGAAAGCAGCCTCTCCTGGTCTTTTTTATCCCATTGTCTTCCCATGCCCATGTCTCAGGGGACCCTGGGCAGCTTCTTGTGCCACAAGAACAGGGCCGTGGGAGTGGTGAGGGCTGAATGTGGACATTACTTCTGTTGCTTTGTTAAAATTAAAACAAAAGCTGGTTTATGACAATTGATTTAGAAGAAGGAGGAAGCGGAGCTCAATTCCCAGAATGCCTTTTAGCAAGGCTTTGCGTGCGCACGCGTTGTATTGTACACATGTCAGAACAGAGCACCCAAGGAAGGCCGGGTCGGGAAACCTCGCCTGGAAGCGGGGAAAAGACCCCTGTGCATGGCTTCTTCCCTGAGGGAACCCCTGCAGGGCTAATGTTTGATCTGAGGCTTGGTTGTACTCCTCTGAAACCTTGGGATGTCAGGAGCTCGAAGGGAGCCTGGGACGGAGGAGGATGTTATTTGCATTTTCCTATGAATGCATCTATTTGTATAAATCTGGTGTCTCTGTGCATGCGCACACTCCCCTACGCACGCGTTTGTTTGAAGAGCAATGCACCGTCCCTGTGGTGTTCTCTGCTCAGGGCCACAACTGGTTAGTCTGAAATTCCGACTCTTCCTGAAGGAACCATAACTCCCCTCCCTGCTTCCAATCCAGAGATGGCTATGGATGTAGGAGTCCCGAGATGTTTCACTGTGAGTTTCATTGTTGAGGATGAAGCCTCCCCTTTCAAATTTGCACAGACATCAAAAAAGTCTGGAAGGTTCAAACAGATCACAACGTAATCAAAATGCCAAGCCACCGTCTGCTTCTGCCTTTGGGTTGACAAGCAGGATTAGCACCCAAGGGAAGCAGGGTGTAATAGTGTTTCACGGGCACTGTGAACAGCCCAGAAGTGTGTGGAGTACAGAAAGGTTAGCCGAAGGGCAGGTCTAGCTACAGAGGTATGGTCGGGCTGCGGATTTTAAAGCAAGAAGCTGTACACGTGCAACCTCTGTGGCTGTTTACTTTACCAGAAGGCAGGATGCTCCTGTATACTGGTTATGTCACACTGGAAGCAGCCTAAGCTAAACTGGAGAAAGCCAGTTGAATAGTGGAGATGCACATCAGCGTGGCGAGGAGCAGTAGCAGTTGACCTATAGTGCTGTCATTATAATGGTGTGGTTTTCCGTGTAGACAACCCTGGAGCAGAGCAGCTAGCCTGCCATCTCCTATGTTTCACTGTCTAACTGAGATGTATAACACATCCCTGCCTGCGTACGGCTACAGTCACCCTCGTGCTCTGGTTCTCTGCTGTGTACTGGAGCAGATGCTGAATTTCCAAAGTGTGTCGTGTGCCTATTGCAGGCTGTGAAATAGCCCTGTTGTGGCCAGAGACATGTGAACTGCTTCCAAAATGCTATTTTAGCATCAGGAATTGCTGTATGTGCTCTGAAGACAGCCTGGGACCAGAGATGTGGGTCCTTGGTTGGTGATGGTATTGCTCCTTTAGGGAATGGCACAACACTGGTAAAGCTCCCATGGAGTGGGAAATGCTGGTGTAGCTCTGCCCTTGTTGCCTGTGTAACAATGTTTTTGCCTTTTATAGCTGACCTTGTTTTAAAAGTCTGTTATTTAGAGAGCTCACATCTTCACTGGTATCACTGCACCTTCAGGTTGGGGTTTATTTTGGTTTGGCCAAGGGACGGTGGAATTTGTCCATAACTCACTCTCTGGTGGCTGGGCAGGTGATGTATTCCCTGCATAGCCCTTGGACCTCTGACATATCACTGTACCAGTTCAGGCTGGGGTCTCCCAGTGCCCAACAGCTTACAGAACACACTGGGACACGTTACGATGGGCAGTTGTACCCTAGAAGTGGCTACCTGTGGGGGGCTAACCCCACCACTCACATCCAAGGGGAAAGCCATGGCAAGGGCACAGTCCTGGGTAATGTGAAGTGTGTGATGATTTTTCCAATCAGGAGGGCCAGGGAAAGAGCTGCACAAGTGCCGCATGCCCGGTATCTTGGCACCGGCTGCAGGGCCTGGGCTAAGATGGCCGCTGGCCAGGCCTTGAGAGCTTGCTGTTACCCGCCACGGCCCCTCCCTTGCTCCTGGGGTCCCGCTTTCTGTGGGGGCTGGCAGGATGGCTGTGTCTCCTGCCAGCCGCCTGATGCCAGTCACCCAGGCTGGGCGGAGGGGAGCCCGCCATGGCAGTGCGGGCCCAGGCGGCCATTTTGCGGGAGGCAAGCGCCGCCTGTAAGATGGCCGCGTGGGCATGAGGTGGGGTGCGGCACTGCCTCGTCCCCACCATGCTGCCTCCCTCGCGCCGTCCCCTCCTTATCTTGCTAATTACCGATGAAGGCAGAACAATAACGGGAGCTGGCATGCCCCAGTTCTTTCTCTGCCACCTCCTTCCTCGGGCGGAAAATCTGCACACACACCTCCCCCCCCATCACCCGCCAGCCCCTCTGTGATATTAATTGAATTAACAGACTTCCTAATTTGCCCTGTGTTTTCCCTGCGTCGGCTCCCAGCCGCCTCATCATGGCTTCTCCAACTGGTGGGGAAGGAGCGAGCACGCCCGTCCCCTCCGCTCGTTTGGTTATACGCGAAAAATCCCTAATGACATCTAAAAGGGGTGGTGGGACAATAGCCCACACGGGGTTTGGCAGGAGACGGGCGATTTTTACCCCACCAGACCGTCCTCACCGCCGCTCTGCCGGGGGATTACGACGGCTGCCGTTCCCCTGTTCCTCCATCTATTTATTTTTGCTGGTGGTGGGGGGGACGCGTTGGCACGCGGCTGCTTTGTGCGCCTCGCTTCACCTATGAAAAGGACGCGTTGAGGTGTTTCCATAAACCCCCGGATGACAAAGAAGGCGCCTTTCTCTTTGGCTTGTAGGCAACAATGACAGAAGCCTTGAAAACCCAAGGTTTTTAATTTTTTTTTCTCCCCCCCAACGCCTGCAGAAGGCTTCCCCTAAAAGGAACTTAAATACATATCATTAAATCTAAAGCACTGAGCTCCGCTACCGCTAACTATGCCAGGCTTTTTGTTTCTGATGGTATTTGTCCGTCGCAGAGAGCAAGCCAGGGATGCGGAGCCTCCCCCGCCCTCCTCCCTTTGTTTAAGTGACAAAATGTTTCTGTGTTCTTGTTTTGAAAATAAACCTTTGTGAGGTTTTCAGCTTTTATTATGATTGGGGTTTTTTTTTCCCTTTATCATGGTGTGAAATCAAAAATCCCCTTCTTCCCACCAAATCTTGGGAATCCATGTTCCTCATGATCAATTTTCCCTCCTTTATCTAAAAACGCAACATTATTTTACAGTATTACCCCCAAAAACGCATCAGTAATATTTTGAATTTGAGTATTTGGAGCTTCAGGATATTGCAATTTTTTTTTTCTCTAAGCGATGAATGAAAAGCAATGATTTAAGTGTGTAATGCACAATGCAGATGCCATGCATTGTAAATACATTTCAGGGGCATAAAATCCAACACAGAGAGCCAGTGTTCCACAAAAGCTGGGAGTCCAAAAATAACTGTAAAAATGAATTGCCTGTTGGGACGAATCTCTCAGATCCCAGCCAATATTTGCAGGGTGACAATATATACAACTGGGTTACTTATTGGCATAAATATCTCATTTTAAAATGCCGACGATAAACTGAAAAAGAGGTGAAGGAGATATTTGACTGATTACTAGATGCCATGGATTCCCTGCATTTCATTTCATACTTACATGCTATTTACTTATCCCATGTTTATGGGTATGTGCTTGAGCTTCATATAAATCTCGCCTGTCTGTCTGTCTCGCTGCGTTCTTTTCTCTTCTGCCATCCCATCTGCTCCTCATGGTCCTTCTCCTGAAACCACATCACAGGATCTGATGGGATAATGGGAATCTGCCTCTGGTCTCTATCATAAACATGCCAACGTGGGCTATTGTGTCAGGAGACGGCGGTCACCAGATGGTGCTTGGTTGCCCAGGATCTGTGTTGCTGGGTTTGGTCTCTTGATGAGCCAACAGCTCCTTTACATTGTGTTTTCCCCCCAGGATTTACCTACTGTGGCTGAGGAAGATGCAAGGACCTCAGGAAATGTACCCTGAGGGATTAAATTCTTCTGGGTGCATTGGGTGCTTTGAGGTCTCAGCCATACAGCATTAAGCTACCTGTGCAGAGCTGAGATTTGATAATCCCTGTGCTCAGCCATGTTTACCTCTGTTTGCGTTCCTGGGTAGGAAAATTAGCGCGTTGGTTTCTATCGGGTTGAATGCCGTCTTCTTCATGTGGAAAGCAATCTGTGTCTGCTTGAGCAGAAATCTTGCTACCTTTATGTATTAGGCTTGGGTAGACAAGGCCAGAGGGATCTCTGCCTCTGTGGGTGCAGACAAAATCAAGCCACCTCCTCTTGCCTGGGTTTCCAGGCAGGTCTTGAGTGTCTGCAAAAGGACTGCCTTGTGTGGGTATCGATGAGATGGAGGTGGTTACAGAAGGACTGAGGTACAGGGCTTTCCCAGTGAAAACGTGTTCTCCATCCAGGAGTGACCCAGGGACAGAACCTGCTCTTCATGAGGTCCTGAACGTTGCTGAGCATTGAACTGCAGGGTGGGGATTAATGCAGAAATGAAGATTGGAAATAAAAACACTGAGAGCCGTGGCTCTTCCTGAATGCAGACAGATGGAGAGAGCCTGGCATAATTACATTTAGCAAAGGGCTGCCATGAATGAAACCAATTAAAGGAGAAGCAATGCACTATGAGAGAGCAAGTGAGAGAGGAAGGCAACCACCTCTCTGGGTCTTCTTGAGCATTCACCTTCCTCGAGGAATGAGTCATGCACAGTTCCCAAGTCATGGGTGAGCTTGTGCATGCACCTGCCTGCTGGCTTAGGAGGACTTTGCTTATCTGTCAGGGCAAAAAAAAAGGGAGGAAATGGGAAACATCAGGTGCTGGCGGGGGCCAGAGAGGAGCTGGCTTGCAGCCAACTTCAGCCTTGCCGTCTCCATTGTCTCATGGCTTTAATGGGTGCCTAGAAATCCAGTATTTAGGATTCAGGTTACCATTGTAAAGCAGAAAGGTCGTGCTCAGCGCCGCTTGGCGTGGATTCCTCTGGCAGCTCTTTTGCCTGTGTGCCCCGTGTTGGGACTGTGTTGGCAAAAGGCTTGGTGCCAGGAGGCTGTGAGGAACACGCCTTTGCTGCTGCTGGCAAGGCGAGCACCTTGCAGGTGATGCTGCTGCCTTTGTGATTTAGGGAGGGCAGCTGATGGCTGAACTTGTCTTGCTGACAAGCTTGGCAGAAAATGTAGCAAGGCAGAAGCCATGTGTCTCTTCCTCTGTCTCTGGCTTGGACAAATTTGGTGTGAGCTTCATGACTAGCTGCTGCTAGTGACCAAGACTAGGAGAGGCTTTTGGAGCTGTTCCCTGTGATTGAATTTGCAGTCCCAGTAATGGCTGGTTTGCAGCTTTCTTCCCTTCTTCCACCATCCTGCTCTCAAGGGCAGGTGCGTGTTGGGCATAAGAGCAGCTGGCAAGGCTGGACTTTGATCAGAGTGATTCACAGGGGGGTTGGTGTAAAGCTGGAGATTTCGGGTGTCTGTTGCAAACCTCAGCAACTGTAATCAAGGGCTGTTTGTTTGTAAGCCTCACTTAAAAGTAATGAAATGATGATACCAAGAAATGTATTTAGGGACATTGTCATTGAAGGGAGAGCTCTGGAAACAAGTCAGAGACCTTACAGAGCTTAGCTGTTACCGGTCTGAAAAAATCCCTCCAAGTACAAATTGGTTTTGGAGTCAGGCTTAGCAGTTTTGGGGATCCGGAATCCTAGTGTTCAAAGTTAAAGGCTGACAGACTTGGATGCTGCATTACACTGAACAAGGAGTGAAAGAGCCTGACAATTCAAATATCATGGGTTACGATGGGTTGGTTGGTGGATGGCTTGGGTCCCTTTTAAGACACTAGATATACTGATGACTCAGAGAAGTGGTCCCTGTCACTGTCATATGGCCCAGGGCAGAGAAACATCAAAGCAAAGTTCTACGGTGGGTGCTTCAACCTCTGGAAGGTAGTAACTGGTGATACCAGTCCTTGGCATATTATTCTGTAAGATGCCAAGTGAGGGATGCACATCTGTGTGCCTGCTTGGAGACAAGGCTGTACAGACATGATGTGAACAATGGATGGGTTTATCTTACACTGGGGATGGCTTGGAAAACAGCATTTGTCTTCCTCATTGCCAGGATTAAGTTTGGAAATACCTTTTAAAATACCTTTGGTTCTTGCTTTAACTGAGAAGTCATGTACTGTGTGCAGAGCTCTAGGGCACTCTGCTTAAGAGCTGGAGGAGGAGGTGCTGTCTTTGTGGTGTCCTCATGGAACCATGCAGGATCTCTCCAGTCATGTTTCAAGTTGCTGCTTGGATCAGTGTCTCAGAGTAGTGTGCTCCTGTAGTCCATACGTGAGGCATTTCATGGACATCACCCTGACCCCAGTGGCCACTTGCCTGGGTGCGCTGTAACTAGTATAAGTGTTAGTACATCTTAAGTAGAAGTGTACTTGGGCACTCCAAAATGAAAAGCAAACTGCCTGCACAAGCCTGAGCTTAGACAAGCATTTAAAGCCACTGGGGCCCTGTACCATCCCCAGGCTGGTCTTCCCAATGACATGGCACTGAGGAGCAGAGTAGACATACAGGGGGCTTGTGAGTGGGTGGTAGGCTGTGACGCATCAGACTCTTTTTGCTTGCGGTCAGGTGGTTGGGCGACGTGGCAGAGCAAGCTGAGAGTGTGGGGAGGAAACAAATGTTTCACGTAGATATGTGCTGGCTGGGGAGCCTCACAGGGGACTGTATCCTAGCAAAGGGATGATCTTTCCTGCAGTTTGTTGCATTTCTATAGGTTCTGAGTGACTTCTGCCTTCTTCTGCTTCCAAATGCTTAGAGGTTAAAGGAGTGCCAGCTATTGCTGCAAGAGCTGATGGATAGGGTAGAAAATGACTGGTCTCTGCTACCTTATTGGCAGCATCCAACATGGCTGAGTGATGGGAAACAAAGGCTCAGGCTTCTGTACTGGCTTCATCCTTCTTCCCTTCCTTCCTAGCCAGAGAAGAAGTCACCCTGCTGATACCACAGGATGTTTCCATAGATGTCTCTGTGGGTGTGTGGATGTGGAGGCGACTGTCTTGCTGTGTGCAGTGGGATAAGGATGGTGATGATGTGCCTTATTCTAGCCTTGGGTGATGCATGCTGTGGGAGGCACTGCTGGAGGAACAGGGATACAGCCCCTCTGCTTGGGCTATTCCCAGCAACGGCTGTCTCAAAGCTCTTGCAGAGTGCCTTTGTGCCTGCTTTGGGGAAGAGCTGCCTGTGTTGACCCATTTGGGCATGGGGCATGCAGAGCTGGCCACCGATGCAAAGGCAAAGCCCATCTGCTGAGGTCAGCCCAGGATTGCTGGCTCCAGTGCTCATTGAGGCCAGCACTCTTGGCCGTGGGACTGGGAACTGTGTGGGCTGTGCTGAGGAGGGATTCTCTGCATCCTGGGGAATTTCCACACCTGAGTCCTCTGATCAGATTCACTCAGTGAGTGTCACCCTGGCAAACAGAGGGATGCCGGAGTGTGGAAACTGTGTGCTGTGCTCCTGGGGGACTCACTTTGCAGCTATAGAATTAGTCTGTGTTTTCTAGGCCACCTTTGAAACAGTGAAAATTTGCTTTCCATAGCCTAAAAAACTAAGTTCTGTTTGGTTCCGTAAGTGTCAGTCAGGGACTAGAGATCTCCTGTGACCTGAGAACCCAAACAAGCTGTGAATAGCTCAGTGAGGGGAAGTGGGTTTTGCACTTTGTTTTGAACACAGTCAAGTTTGTTGTTGTTTCCCTAGTTTGGACACAAGTGCCGCATTGGTGTCATCCTCCCTGAGCACATCCTCTGCTGCCTGAAGTTGTTCTGGCAGCAACACGTCCTTTGGCAGAGCTGTTGAATTGGGGAAGCACTGGGGTGGTGGCCATTTAGACTGGCACCTCTTTAGCATCATCCCTTCTTGCCTGTGTTTGAAGAGGGTGGGTGGGCACATAGCTGCTGAGCCTGGGGAGAAGGCCCGTCTTCCGTGACGACCACTCATTTTGCCATGCAGCCCTGAGGAGAGGGAGGCTGCGTGACAGCCCACTGGAAGCTCTCTGCAGGTCCCCCTGCCTGAGGAGCTGGCAGTGACACATTTATGACACAAACTGAGAGGAGATGCCGGTGTGAGAACCCGGTCATGTCATCTGAGATCAGGTACCAAACCCCACCATGGCTGCAAGCAATGAAGGAAGCAGCTGCCCTGGGCGCTGGTGAACATGATCCAGAGCTAATCCCGGGGCATCTGCTCCCCATGTATGCCTGCAGTGAGGTGCCATCCTCAGGGTCTCCCAGCCTCACTCCACAACTGCTCCCAGGGCTCGATGACTCTCTGGGTACACTGCTGGAGTGACGCTGAGGATGCTAGAGGGATGCTGGGAGAGGATGTGACAGGTTTGCACTGGGTTTGCAAGTCAGACAACGGGTGCCAGCTTCACAGGGTGCAGGCACAAATATCTTAGGGGGATTTGCTTTCCTGCAGAGCCTATTGCTCTCCCAGGAAGATGGAAAAATCCTGGTCCTAAAGGGGTGAACACCGGCTGCACTTTGACAGCAGACATTCCAGCAACCAGAGGGAAAAAAAACCCACCCACTGATGTTTTTTTATTATTTCTCCCTGTTTCTGTCTGCCTATCAGCTGTCAGCCAGCTAGATGCTAATCCGCAGCAGCAGCAGCACAAATAAAGCTAGACTAGAGGGATGCTAATTTATGCCTGGATTTCATGCTTTGTTTTACATCCCCACTTTATTGGACAGAGTAGGCTTTGTGAGTGACGTAAAATGTCGCATGTGATCTCCCCATGGCAGGTTCCTGCACATGCAGCAGGAGAAGTTCATTTCTCTGTAGCTTCTGCAGCCTTGCATGTGCCCTTCTCTGCCTCCCCTCACTTCTTCTGGCAGGGAGTGATTCCTGATGAACCTCCATCCAACAAGGAATCACTAAGTTTTGTTACGGTGCATCTGAAACCCAGGGATGTGTTTCCAGTCTCGTCAGGCCTTCTGTTATGGTGCCAGCATTTATGCATCTAAACCGTAATTTTTTACGCTCTTGCTGGGTAACCAGACAACAGCCTCTGCAATTTGCATAAATAAATGTCATGTAAAATCATCTGTTCATGGCTAGTGACCAGCCGAAAAGTTATGTCGTGAGGCAATCTGTTCTGAGTGATCTGCAGAGCTGTTTAATGAGATGGTGAGATTTACACCTCTAGGCATCTGAGGGGAAAATCATGTATAGGTTTAGAGTCACAGTCCAGAGGTGGCCTTACCCATGTGGTACAAGCAAGTGAGGAGTTCTATCACTTGTTGCTTGTGCAGCCCAGAGTGATCTGATGACCAAGCGACCCTTTGAAATGTACAGTGGTAGAAGGAAGTAAAATGTAGAGAATAGTAAACCAGGTGTTAATGACAGAGGTATCTGTGGTTCCTTGCAAGGGTTTTGCACTGGGACCCTTGGGGGTATTGGAAAGAAAGGATCAGTCCCCAGAGGCAGGGAATGACTGTGTTGAAGGGTTACTGAAGTCTTCAGCTCTTATTAGAGGTAAAGGGAAAAAGATGTCCAAATATCTTTGAGTTTCTGTGCTTACGAGGCTGGTATTGACTGCCCTATAGCTAAGGCTTTGTGAGCAAGGTGGGAAATCACTGGTGGAGGAAGCAAGAGCCTAAGCAGAGCTGCATGGGGCTTGGAAATGGCCACATTGTCTGGGAGCTACAAATCCTCCTGCTTTTTCACTCAACTTTTTCACAGCTCCTGCCAACCTCTGCAGAGCGAGTTAGGGGGAATGAGGAGCCCAGAGGTGCATCTTGCACTGAGATCTGCCCTCAGCTTCACCAGGTTAAGTCCTAAGTGAGGATTTAATTGTGTTCCGTAAAAGCTGCCCAAATTTACAGCACGGAAATGAGAGCAGACTCCTGAGTGTCCTTGTTTCTCTTTACTGTCAAATAGCTTTTCTCAGCCTTGAGTCCTGGCAAGCTGATCTCTGTAGGGTTTTATTTCATTCTGTATCTGCATTGCCCTATTAAAAGCAGAGGTCTGTTCTCGAGTCCCTCTGTTTCACTGTATGTCAAATGCTTCTCCCTGTGTATTGGGGCAGAGGAATGTGTCAATAAAACTGCTCACAACCACTTGTTTGGATAAAAACCGCAGATTTGTTTACTTGGCAGTAGCTTCCCTTTTTTTAAGCAGAGATGTTTGCACAAGTGACTTTTTGTTTTGTCACAGTGGTTGTGGGAAGGAAACGTTTTGCCGTCATGCATGTTCTTGGTTTGTGTGTGACGTTTTACCCCGCCTTGTTCATACTGATGTCCAGAAATCTCTTGCCTTTCCTCTTATGGAAAATAAACAAAGGTCCAGGTGGTGCATCTAACTGCATGAGCAGCATCAGGGGAGCTGGGCTACCTCTGCCACACCAAGGCAGGGATTTTTTGAGGTTTGCATCACAGCCTTTCTCTTCTCTGACTAAGCTGATGAACAGGAATAGTTTTGTACTCCAAAGGTGCATCTGGTTGTGTAGGAGGACGTGGGATTGTGGCATTTGTGTTTGCAGCTTTTACTGGGGCTCCTCAACCAAGCTTTCTTTGGGCTGATTTCTGTTATGGGGGAATCTTTGGGCAGGGCTGCATCTCACATTGCACCATTGCACAGTCTTCACGTGCACATGCTGTAGGTGTGTGGAGGTGCCTGGCTTTGTGTGGGTCGCCGAGCCAGCCTCTTTAAGGTCTCTTTGTTTTCTCTCCCTCTGGGTATCTTGCGCAGATGCATTTGCATATATGGAAAATGTTGTCATCATGTTCTCCCCCTCCCCAGCTCCTCTTCCCTTTTGCTCTGCTGGCTCGTGGGCATTTCCAACTGAACAATGTCTGCTGAGGCCAGCCAAGTGTGGTGGGGCTGGGGGTTATCTTCCCCCATCTGCACCATCACTATTTCATCCCCAGGCGTGGCTGGGAGGTGGTCAGGTAATCAGGGCTATTTTTTGTTTGTGGTTTTTTTTCTCCTGATATTTAATAACTAGCAATAGGCAGGCAATTGTGTCCTGAAGGGAGTCTGGTCCATTCCCTGAGCCCCCAGCCCTGACACCCTGCTGCTCCTCCCTTTCTTCTCATACTGTGGTATGCCTAGCAG
Organism: Upupa epops; assembly: GCA_013397515.1. Taxonomy (NCBI): domain Eukaryota; kingdom Metazoa; phylum Chordata; class Aves; order Bucerotiformes; family Upupidae; genus Upupa; species Upupa epops. The sequence goes on along the minus strand of VZRI01013844.1, from coordinate 15,114 downwards.
CAGCACCAAAGAGAGCAGTCCAAACCGTGTGGCAAGTCTGCTCGCTTGTTCTAATCCACGAGGCCAGGTTTAAATACTTTTTGTCCCTGTCTCAAAAGCCTTGAAGTGGTTATACCAATAAATCCCTTGCTCCTCCATGAAGATGTCCTTCCCAGGGCATTTTAAATCACTAATCCTCTTCAAGGCATCTGTGGCTCCATCTTCTCTTCCCAAACCCATACCTGCCCCACTGCTGCCAAAGGCTCAAATGTTCTGTGACTTCTTCCCTCTACTCTGTCATATCTCTGTGCACCTCTGTGCAGCCTCGCTCCCACTCCTCTGTCTCACTGTCCTGTGCTGGGGACAACATGGGCCATTGGTATGGCTGGGGGCAGAAGAAGGGTATAGAGGAGAGACCGGGCAGCTGCAAGGCTTGTGTTAGTAAACACTTCCTTGGGCTCACATTTTAATTCCTTACCCCCCCTTCCACATCTTCTCCCCCATCCTTTCCCTTTTCTGTGTGCTCACACAATGAGACCATTGTCAAGGGGTGATTTGAATGAGGGGTCTCCGGGCATGTTCCCAGCATTGTCAAACAGAGTGGGAAAAAAACCACAACTCTAGCCTAGCCAGGAGGACCAGACCAGACTGAGACAGATGCCTAAATTAGTGACAAAGCCTTTTGAATGTCCCCCCTAGACAAGGGTTGCCTTGTGCATGCGTGCGTGTGTGTGTGCATGCTCGTGGGTGTGTATTTGTGGCTGGGTGGCAGCTTGCATGTCTCCCCATGTTAATTAGTTTTGCATGCATGTCTGATAAGGTGCCAATGAATATATTTGTACTCTTTCCATTGGTGAAAGCTGTCTTGGTGGCAGTCTTGGGGAGGGGTGGGGGGGAGATGTGGGACATTGGGGGTGTGCTCAGTGCAGCCTGGGGTAATTGAGCTGTGTGGGGCAGGGAGAAGAAGGGGTGAGGGTTGCTGTGACTTCTGGAGCTGGGCTTCCCAGCAATGAGATCTGCTGCTTTCGTGGCAAATCATGGAGAGTGTAAAAGAGAACTGAGGTTTTTTTTGGTTCACTGGGCCTTTCTCTTCATCTTTGCTGATTGTCTGGCTGAGGGTCTGTAGGCTCTTTCTTCTCCTCTGCCCTGTGTCTCTCTCTCAAGTCCTTTATAAAGGTGTTTATTTCCAATGGATTTGTGTCCATCTTTGTATGTAGGCATACACATGCGATCACTCACACAAAGCCCCAGCAACAAAACCTCCGCCCGTTTCTCTAGAAAGGGAGTCAAATTGGCTCCCAGTTACCAGTGAAGCGTGTGGTGCCAGGGGTGGAGCAGTGGAAAGAGGCAAATGGAAATGCAGAACAGGAGTTGGAGAGACAGAGATAACGTGTTCTATAAAGGATTTATCAACATTTGCTCAGGATAGAGTTATTAATTACCAATGCAGAGAAAAGTCTTTCCACATCCCCAGCATATGGACCAGCACACAATGTGATTCCTAGAGTGCTGTTATCATCCATCCATCCATCCATCCATCCATCTGCATTCTGTAGGTTCACACAAAAATTCATTGTATATGTAGGGATGTAAACACCAGTTCACATCTAATTAATTTCCTGTCTAAATTAATTTTGCATCCTTTCCCTTAAATCAGCAAGACTGAAGAGCCCACATACATTTCTTGAGCAGGCTGGAAAGAAGCTCTAGAATGGGCCAAGATGCCTTTTCTCCCCATGCTCCTGTCTGCTTCTGAGCAGCTGCCGGATGCTGAAAGAGCAGGAAATTACACGGCGCTAGCCTGATCTGAAGCGGAGGTCCTTTGAGGAAGTTTTGCTGCAGCAGGCTTGTCTGCTGTGGTGTTTGGTGGCCTTCAGTTACGTCCACTCTCATCCAAAGTGGCGTACATCCACCTTGCTTTCTCTTCCATACTTGGATCCTGGTGCTGATGGTGAAAGGGTGGAAAACAAGAACAGACATACTGTGGCATGGGGTTGACAACTCCTGATGGGCTAGCCAGGGAGGAAAGGGAACATTATGATGAATGGGGTAGGGTGACCAATGACATCATCATGGTTTGAGCTGGGCAAAGACCGATGCCTCTACCCTCACTGTCTCTGTGACAGCATTGGGCATTCATTCCTCTGCTGCTGTGAGAGAAGCTGGGAGATGACACCAAGAGGTGGCATAATAGCCAGGAAGCAGTAAAGCCAATTTGGAGGAGAGCTGACATGTCCCCAGTATAGCAGGGTGAACCATGGTAGAAGCAGCTCTTCTTTGTGCCCAGAGAACTCCAGGAAGGTGGGCAGGGCTAGGCTGCATCTCCCAGTTGACCTGAACAGTCATCTCTGTGAGGCAGTATTGGTGGCCAGACAAAGGGTGCCCCAAAATCCTCACTGCTGTTCCAGGAGTAGGGACAGTGGGCAACTCATGAGTAATGTGCAGGAAAAAGGGACTCCTGTGAAATGCAGGTCATCCAGTTGGAGAACAAAGGCAATTTCATGTGACTTATCAGCAATGTCTAATTGCGCAGGGTGAATAATGAGCAGCCGGGGAAGCAGTACTGCGGCCCCTCCCAGCGAGATGCAGCTGGTGGCCAAGCCCTGAGTCTTGAAATCCTGAGCTGGTGCCAGCAGATTGTGGGGGTCCTCAGAGAGCTCCAGTCCCAGTGCTCTGCATCTCTGCCCATTTTGGAGCTGCTTGGACACTGCAAGGTCATTGTGTTAATATTACAGGGGTGCTAGAGGGGAATCTGCCTTTGAGAAAAGTCTCTCTGCAATTCCTTGGACCTTTTGTTTGCTCACAGGGTGAATGTGTCACCCGTGTCTGACCCACATGCAAAGTTCACAGAGAACCAGGTGTCAGCATCCTGCAAAGGGCTGGCAATTCTCTCCCTGGCTTATGCCTCCTCCCCGAGCAGACCATTCCAGCTGATCTCCCACCCCTCCACCCTCCTCTCACATTTGTGCATCCCTGCCTCTCCTTAATTCTGCTCCCAGGCTCTGGGCATGGCTGTAGAAAGCGCTTTGTCAGAGCTTCTTGCCAGGTTGATCTACAAAAGGGTGTATTTTTTTTTCCCCATTGGGATGACTATTCCCACACAAGCAAAGCCTCTTAATGAATCTGTGGCAGCAAAGTAGGTAATGCACTCACCCTGCCAAGGCTGCTTGGCACAGCTGGAGTCACGTAATAGGGCTGTGCTGCCAACCGGGAACAGAGTGGGAAGAGTTAAACTGGGGACAGTGCAGGAACAACTAATCCCCAGCAGAAGAGTAGCAGAGACCTCCCTGCCCTTCATCATTCTCCCCTTCCATCCATGCACTCTTCCTCCCTCTTCACCACATCCTATTCCTCTCACATCCTCCCTTTACTTATTTCGTCTTCCATCTTTCTCACCCTCCTTTTCTTCATCGCTTTCTCACTCCTCCCCCTGGTTTTCCTCCTGCCCCCACTCTCTTCAGCGTGGTCTCCTCTCACATGCTCTGTCATGTCTCCAGAGCTGGTTTTTGAGTGGGACCGAGGGACAGTGTATTTGGGCTGCTGTGGAGGTCACAGCTATATGGGGATTGTTTAAAAGAGATTTGCCCACATCCCAGCCCATGTGACCAGCCTCAGCTGCAGGTCTCTCTTTCTTAATCTGGAGATAAGCGTGATTATCCGAGGAAGGGCTGTTCGGAGCTTTGTAACTGTGACAGGGGAGCTTTCAAGTCGCACTTTGCTGGCAGAGCAGCGTTTAAAGCCGGGGAATCAGATTCCAAGCGTGGCTTTGCATCTCTTTTCTGCTGGGAGCATGGTGCAGGGCTGGCAGTGGGGATGGGAGCTTTATCAGGACTTTGCTTATGATGCGGAAAAGGAGTTAGGGGAGGGAAACGGGGGAAAGAGGGAGGAGAAAAGATCTCAATATGTTTCCCTGTCATTGGTGCCATGGGACAGATGCACTGATTCAAGGGGATGGGCCAGTCTGAACCCTGGTGTAGAGCAATAAGATCCAACAAGCCCAGACTCTGGCTTATTTTTAGCCTGGGGTCATGTGTTCTTGTTCTGCACTCCATTGAGCCCCTTCCTCACACAAGAAGTCTCCAGGGCCCCGTTTGGAAATGAAATGCTGCTTTAGAAGCTCCCATGGCACAGCTTCCCCAGGCAAGATGGTAGAGCCAGCTCTGCTGCCCAATAACCAGATTGTGCCCCTGTACTCAAAGCTACTGGTTCCCTGTCCCCACCCAGAGGAATGGTTATGGGAGATGGGTCCTTATGGAGCATCTCTGCAGCTAGAGCGGGAATGCAGGGACATTGCAGTCATTGTATAGTTTAATATCCTATTGGTGTCTTGTATTGCTGGAGGCTGAAAGGTTAAATATCTCATACAAGGGGCATAGTCTCCAAAGATTTCTTTTGCTGGGACAGGCATCAAAATAGGGTTTAGTGGAAATGTTCAGGTCTGGGGCAGGTACTCCTTTGCTTCTATTTGTAGACAAGAAACTCAGAGTGGAGGCTCGTAACAGCATTTCTTTTGATGGAGGTGGGTCAAGGAGAAAGAAACCTGGATGCAAGCCAGGGGTTGGAATCTGGGGCGAGGTTGAATGAGGATGAAGTGCCAACGCTATGGACCATCACTCGGGCAGGACTCACTGTTCTTGCCGTAACCTCCTTGGAAATGTTTCAGCTTCCAGCAGTAGCTGAGGTCAGGCTGATCCAAAGGACATCCTGAATCCCCTGTTCCCCCCATGCCCGACAGCACCCATTTTTAGTGGCCAAGAACTTGCAGTGAGAGCACCAAACTGCCCCTTTGTTTGGGTTAGTTCATGGAGGGGCAGCTTGTTGCCTGTGCTAGGATATTGAGGGATAGAAGACATCCCCTCTTTCCCTCCCATGAGCTCACACCACTCTTTTGTATCATGCTGCCAGCCTTAAAGCAGCCCAGGCCATGCACTGAAGGCACATGCCTGAAGATACACAGATTAGAACGTGTGTCTGCAGGGCAGGTAGCTCAAGTTTGCCTCCACTAATAGCAGAAGGGGAACAGTTGCAAATGCATCATCTCGAGAGCAAGCTCTGAAACATCTCCCACGTTGCCTGCCTGTCCTCAGAGCCCCACACAGCTGCTCTGTGGGTGGAAGCTCTGTTTCCCTTGTGCCCCTGTGAACTTTATTTTTTGCTTTTATTTTTTATTTTTTTTCTTTGTGTGCCTGCTTCAGTGGCTGCAGCTCATTCCAGGGCTTTACTGAGCATCAGGCCAATACATGTAGCCTTACTCCAGGATATGTCTCTTGAGCGAATTAGAAGATGGACACAGTCTAGTGACCATAAGATCAAACAGCCCAAGTCCCAGTCTACAGCCACATTGTGCAGGTAACACCAGTACCAGCCCCAAGGGAGAACAAGAGATCCCCTCGAGATCTCCCAGCCTTGGATCCAGCAGCGGGAACGTGGGTAGGAACACGTGGGTGTTGGCATGTGCAGGCAGGAACACGTGTGCACTAGGGTGAGCATGCCCAACTCTGCAGGCATGGTCCCACGCCTGCCTGTGTGCCAGCCCATCTCTCCGCACTTGCACCACGTGAATCTGCCCCAAACCTGCCTGGGACATAGGTTTGGGCATGTGGAGTGACTGTGAGAGCTAACGGCATGTTTACAGGTAGTGAATGGAGGGGAGCACAGTAGAAGGGATTCATGGAGATCTGTTTGGGATGCAACAAGGAAAAGTTTCCTGTTGCAACACACAGAAGGAGCTAAAAAAGGGAACAGCATGGTGCAGATGGGTGTGAGATCAAAGGCTGTGACAAGGCCAAGAGGGAGAAAAGGTGGCAGCCAGGAGCAGTTTTTGTTCCTCGGTGCTGGGTGATGCCAGAGAGAAGGAAGGAAAAGAATCAGCTGCTCAGAACAAAAGCTGTAGAGAGGGAATTGGTGAACAGCATGGAGGACACCAAGCAGGGCTAGAGAAAGGGGCTTTGCATTCAGTGAGGATATGCAAGGTAGTCCTGGCCCATGGACAGAGAGCCAGCACAGAGTTCCACAAGCCAGAGGTACATGGTGGCTTTGGGACAGAGTAGCTGTCACAGTGCCAGGTTTGGTTCACCCAGAGGTGACCTGGGATGTGAACAAGATTTCCAGGGTGAAGACAAGAAACTCCACTGCTGGACGTTAAGCCATATGCTGGATCTGAGCAGAAGCTGGGTGATACTGCATGCAGGTGACTGGGAATCTCATGCCTGCACAGTATCCCTGAGCCAAACTGCAGCTGCAGCCTGCTCCATGGCACCAGGACCCTGGAGGGATGCCTTGGTCCCCCTCCAGGGACCCAAAGGCAAGGGAAGACATCTGGCATCTCTGTTAGGATTCCCCTTAACTCACCCAAGTGCCCACCCTCACTATGCAAGCAGCTGAGATCCAGGGACAGTTCCAGCCCTTGCTATGGTTGCTGTTTTCCAGAGCCATTTCTCACAAAGACGCTGGCACCCTGGTACGTGAGTCCAGTTTTTGTGGTTGGTTAAAAGCAAAAACCTTGACCAAAAACCCCATAATGTTTGCTTGCAACCTCATTGCCATAGTAACAGAGGTCCTGAGGACACCTCTGAAGTAGGTCACCGCAGACCCCGTTTTACAGCATCTCCTGGTGTGACAAGGCTCTGGATGAAGGGTGTGCCCACCACAGTTCAGGCAGGCATCTCCTCAGAGCTCAGAGAAGTTGGAGAGCTGCCTGCTGGTGACAGCACCCAAGGGTGACAGGTCTTGTCTTGCACCTGGTCACAGGAATTGTCTGTCCCTCCTGCTGCCCCCATGCCAGCTCGCTGGTGTCCNCTCCTGCTTTGCATAATTTTCCATTTTCAGTGTCCCCTTTTCTTCTTCTCCTCTCCATATGGTGCGTCCCCCTCTCTGCCTGGCGCAGGAGCCATCCTTAACAAGCTCAGCAAAGCCCTCTCTCTCAGGGGCTGCACATGAAAGATGCTCTGTAAAAACAGAGGCTGGGACAGAGCCCCCCCTTCTCCCCCTTGATTTATATGGGGCTGGGATGTGGGAATCTTTCTGGGTCGTGCTTTGGAGCCGCCGGGTGCTCGTGCCTGTTCTCTCCAGCCATTCAGCGCAGACCCCTAAGGCCAACTCATCCCCTGCCTTTGATCTGCAATGCAGAAAGAGTAGCCAGGGCAGGTTTGCGCTTCTTGTCCAGCTGGAGATCTCATTTTGGCTGGCAGAGAGGGATGTCCTGTCCCACCACACCAGAGAAAGGCGATGCTCTTCCCGCTCAGTGTCTGGTGGCCTTTTCCAGCCAGCTCATTTCTTCAACCCTGATACCATGAGGACCTTTTGCCTCACCAGCTCCAAAGCCACAGGTCATGGTGTTTGCGATACACAGTAACTGGGCACAACTCATCCAGCACTGCCCTGTTCTTGGTCCACTGCAGACACTTGTTACTGAGCGCTTGGCCAGCCAAGCCCAGAATGCAGCAAAGGGTGCTGGGGCTGTCAATGCCTGCCCAGCATCTGATGGGTTAAGCCGGTCTCCAGCTAATTTCTCCCAGCGGCTCCCCTCCTCCTCATACTTCTGTATGCAGCAGGCAGGGCCTCAGCACAGGTTCCTGCACTGAGCTGTTGCCAGGGGAGTAGTTAGGCGAGTCTGAGCTATGCGGGGAAAAGGCCCGGGCTGTCAAAGTGTCTGAGATGAACCATAGCCCGGTCCCCCTGCAGCTGGGCCCAAGCATGCATCAGCCCTTGTTTGGAGCCTGGGAATGGCAAAGCCCAGGGAGGTTCAAGGGCAAACTTGCTATTCATTAGTCAGGGGTCCTTGACGTTCCCACTCTCTGTCTCCCTTCTTCTTCTTCTTCTCTTTTCTGTCCCTCTTTTGACAGATTCCTGGGTGCTTTTGGGGAAAACTCCCCTCCTCCTCCTCGCCCCAGCAAAAGCCCTCCACATAAACTTCCCCAGCCAACAAGGCAAGAGGACAATAACGGCCAGGCCCTGATGCAAACGAGAGCCGGTGGAGCAGCCACATCCCCCGGGTGTCCTTTCTCCCTAGTCCTCCCCGCACTGCCATGGGAGAGCAGGCCGATGCATTCATTTCACTCATCTTGCCCATCGCCAATGTTTTATTATCTTGATGCTTGCAGGAAATTGTAACTTGAGATAAGAAAAATGTCAGCCGCCTGCTCCTCTCTCCCATAGCCCAAAGCACTGGGAAGTTCCTCTGTAGGAAATGTAAATGCTTGGCCAAGTGTACCGGCCAAGCAAGAGGTGCAGGGAGCCTGGAGAGGCCCCATGAGCATCTCCACCAGGAGATAAAACTCGCAGCGTAGGCGTAACGCGGAGTTCCCACCCGCCCCACCGAACGGAGTATTTCATAGCTTTTAGAAGCCGAAGCTCCCTTGTAATTATCCAAAGCAAACAGCACATGTTATTAATTTAAAATGATTTTTCCCCCCCTCCCCAGGCCCCTGGAGCAGAATGGAGGTGTAATTGTGCTAAGGAGTTAGCAGGGGATAGCACAGCTTTTGGTCACATTCAAGTTGGAGGGCTTGAGCCAGGGAGGTGGTATGAAAGGCTGGTATTTGCATAAGCAGCGTGCATCCCTACAAAAAAGAAAGATATCAGGGGCTTGCAAAATTCAATCAAGGCTGGGAGGGAAAGAAAAAAAAAAAGGAGTGGGGGGAGAAAGGGAGGGGGAAAAATTTGACAGTGAAAAAGGTTTTTCTAAGTAACACCCTGGCGAGATTAAATTGTCCAGAAAGTTTCTCCGTGTGAGCCGGTGAAGCGGAGGCTGGGCTGAGGGCAGGGGAGGAGCGGGGTCCCTCCTTCCCAGCCTCAATAGGGGATAGGAATCTGATTAGCCAGAGCGTCCTGCATCTATTTGCCATTATTTGAGGGCTTTTTTGCCCTTCCCACAGCCCAGAATTGCCGTGGCAGGGTAGTTTGTCAGCATATAAAGCTCAGCACTGGCTTTGTAAGGGCATGAGGAGGCACAAGAGCAAGTGCTGGGGCAGAGGCTGAGCTGTAATTGCAACTATTTATGCAACGGTTTAAAAAAAAAAAGAGGGGCCTAATGAGTCCGTGGGCTACTCTGTGGGCTGCTCTCCAGCACTGGGGAGAGAAGGCAGCCCTGGGCTGGGATCGGGTCCTGGTGGAGCCCTTTGCAATGCTGGGCGGAATTCTGCCAACAGAGAAGTGTGGACAGGAAGTTTAGGCTTTCCTGAAGCTTATGTCAAACCATGTTGATGGGCCCAGTCCCTCCTGCCCCCACTTACTAAGTACTGGGAGGTGCAAACCCACCAGGCAGGGCAGGGCATAATTTCCAGGGTGAGTTGATGTCTCATACATACCAGTGAGCATCCTCTCTCTCTACACCAGACTTTCTCTGTAGAGAGGTAGAGGTCAGGAGCTGTCACTGCCCAAAACATGGGTCTTCACCCTGCTAAGGTTTTCCCTGGCAAGGACAAGAGCTCAGCCTCCTCTTCTCCTGGGCTTGGGAGAGCACCCACCACCATTCAGATCTCATCTGACCTGGCCTCAATATCCTTGCCAGCGTTGTAGGGATGTTGGATATGTCTCCTAATGTCACGTAAGATAAAGCAGTGCTGATCCTGGGCTTCTCACAGCCTGGATCTACCTACTCACAGGCTGGAGTGATGTCTGTCTCTCGGCACCCTAATATACTAGAGTGGTATGGCTGTGGTCCTTCCCTACAGCTGTACGTGTAGGGTGGGTTTGGCTTCTGCCTCTTTTAAGTTTTAGGCTTGTTTCAAAGTTGCAAAAGGGAAGGGATTTTCCTTGGATTTCCATCAAGTGCTGTATGAATATTGCAATAAAGGGGTTACAGAAAATCTATTTTTAAGAGAAAGAAAAATACCCATGAAAATTGCAGCCTGGACCCCAGAGTGTAAAGTATTTGCACAGTTCAAAGAGTTACGGTGGTTCTTCCAGTCGCAGCCCGGGAATGTCGTGGTACGACCTACAGCAGATCACATGCCGGCTACTCCCAGGGCGGCTCATTAGAGAGCCACACACAAGATTTATCTCTTAAAATGGGCTTGCAAATATTTTATAAAATTTGCAATATTTTATAAAATTACAATTTGGTGCAATAAAAAGAATAAATTAGCCAGCTGATGGTTCCTTTTGCACTCTGCATCCAAGTGTATTCAAGAATTAGTTGTATTAGTCTTTATTCCTTCCAGCATAACAATTTATAGGCATAAAGCAAAGAGATGGGACTGGGATCGGAGGCTGTGCTAGGGGACCTGTGCTCGCTGTGGGGAACATGCAAAGGAAATAGAGAAAATAATCAGGAAAAAGGCAAGAGAACCTGCTGCAAGGTGCAAGATACATGGGGCAAACCCCAGGAGGTGTGGGGAAAGCCGGGAGGGGAACTTTCTCTAAGCGTCATAGGTTCAGCTCCAGCTCAGTGGCTTGGTATCACTTTCTCCAGCCAGGCAAGGGCGCCAAGGGCAGGGAAAGTTAACACGAAGATTAAAACATCAGAGGGCTGTGCCTTTAGTGGCTCTGACATGCAGAGTAATCCCATGCCCCAAAGCCTAGAGAGGAAGGACAAGCAGCAAGCCCTCCCCTGGCTGGCAGTGTACGGGGCAGTCAGAGGTAGGGTAGCTCAGTGTCTTGGGTACCACCACGTTCCCATTGGTAAGGTGGCCTGGAGCTGTGTGAAACACATGCCGAGGAGGGAAAGAGGGTTGGAGTTTTTCTCCATCAGTGACCTGAGTTGGTCTGTTTACAGCCAGCACTGCTGGGCTGTGTCTCTGACAGAGATCATAACCTCTCCATTTCTATTCTTTCCTTCCTAGATCCCAGCACCTGGAGAAAGGACTTTTCAAGCCTGTGAGTTCCTTCTTGCAATTGGTTACCATCTGCCCAGATGTGCTCTCTGACAATTTCAGATTTCTCCAGAAAGGTCTCAACCTGCTTCTCTGATGGTTCCAGAGAGGAGATGGCTTCGGCTCATGAACGCAAAGCATTTCTGCATCTCTTTGAAGCATGCCGGTCCAGCCGTGGGGAGGGAGCCAGGAGCCAGGGCATCATCCCACATCACTGCTGTACATTGTCTTTGGCATCCTAAATCCCTCAGAGCGCACCACAGTGCTTAAACAGAGGGATCTGAGCAAGGCACCACCTCACGTGGCAAATACTGGGTGCATGAAGGAGTTTTCAGCCCAGGCTTTGCTCATGGAGTAGAGCTCAACCCTTGTCACTCTCCTCTCTTGAGTATGCAGAGCTGCAGGAGCACTGGGCCAGAGGAATATGAGACTGCCTGGGCCAGACAACCCTGATGCTGTTTTATTGCACCCTCTCTTTTCCTGTAAGCAAAATGTACTGGCTGTAATTCTCTCCCTTTGAAATCCCCCTACCCCATTCACTGTTGAAAATAAACTCTCCCTTTTGCAAAAGTGAGACGTGTGGTTTGGTGGAGTCTTGGGTTAGAGGAGGCACAAAATAAACCCAGGCAAATCAACAGGGACACAGGAGCAGCCGAGAACCCAGCATCGTCGGGGCTGTGCCATGCCCTGCATCAGGCCCATTTCCCTGAAAGCCTGAGCGAATCCCTCGCTGCTAAACGATCTTTATTTGGTCTGAACCCCGTCTGGAAGTAACCGCTAAATCCAATGCAAACAGATCCCCGTGAAAGAATATAATGAACATGTCTCTCAAATGATTTGGAGCCCTTCTGCCTGCAGAGCGGGGTTCCCCATTGTGCCTGGCTCCTGGCGTGCTCAGGGGAAGCTGCGCGAGGTGGCCGCTTTCCCAGCTGAAATCCGAAAAAAAGCAAACAATGGGTCAAGGCCGGCATTGTGCAAGCCCAGGCAGGCAGAAGGAGCGCAGCCCGGCATGGCCAAGTTCAAGGCTGGGCAGGGGGCCGGGCGCACAGGGATGCTAATGGGGGCTGCGCGGGGGCTGTGGAGCAGGGGGGTCAGGGGATCTGCGTGCCGTTACCCTGTGTGGCCATGGGCACCCAAAATCCACCTTACAGAAAGGCAGTGGAGCTGGATTGGCCAGGGCAGCAAGGGGTGCTGGGGGCACTGGGAGGGACTGGTGTTGCTGGGAGCTGATGCTACCT
>VZRI01013842.1:48030-70833 GCA_013397515.1 Upupa epops | reverse complement strand
GATAGGACAAGCAAGCTGGAACACATAAATATCAGGAATAACTTCTTCACAACGAGGGTAACAGAGCATTGGAACAGGCTGCCCAGGGGGGTTGTGGAGTCTCCTCTGGAGATGTTCAAGACCCACCTGGATATGTTCCTGTGTGACTTGGTCTAGGTGATCCTGCTGTGGCAGGGGGATTGGACTAGATGATCTTTGAGGTCCCTCCTGTTCCCTAATGATTCTATGACTTGCAGCAGACGGATATTTATATTGCTTTGACTTCTAAAGAATCTTCATGGTACTGGACATGCTTTAGGTAACTGCCTGACCTTCCTTCTTTGCCCTCTAACATCTTCTGCTGCAAGAGACTGGTTTTGTTGTCCACAATGCCTAACTGGCGAGAAGGGCAAGACAGAAGGATCACCAAATGGTATCATTCTCCATAAATTTTCAGTATTCTGTGATTTATGTTTCTGAATAAAGCACATCAAGCATATTTGATGGCTTAGTGACTATTCTACACCAAAATGCTTTCTAGCTCCTTTTTCACATATTGTCACTCTTATGGAGTATCTCACAAGTGGAAAATGAGGTGGAATTGAAATAAATTGTCCTGGAGGCAGCTGCTGGCTCATGTGTGTTTATTGTATAAAAGTCTAGAAAGCATCATTTGAATTGCAATATGAATGTTTGCCAAAAGTTTATTTTACAAGCTGTACATGCTGCTATTATTTGTGTTGCTATCAGACCTCAGAGTCACACACTGCTTAGGACCTTTTTGAATTAGACACCTTACTACAAGAGAATAAGCACTGGGAACTGAAGTTTAAACAGATGCACGAGGGAAAAAAGGGACTAGAAGGTTCAATTACCTCCCTGAGTTCATGGATCAAAGCAGTAGACTCTAATTCACATAATTCACCCCATAGCTGCAGGTGCATCCCTAGCCTCATGCCATCTCAGTGTCCCTGGTGCAGATTTTGATGCAGAGGTTGTCACTCTTCTCTTTTGCCTCTCAGTTACAGCTGGAATAAGTGAGACACTGGAACTGAAAACATAAGGGGGAAAGAATGGAAGGACAGACTGACAGAGGATAAGCACATTTCCAGGTCATCTGAGTTCACAGTGATGAAAGGAAGGGTATGGAAGAAAGGCAGGCAGCAGTGTAGAAGGTGTAGAGACAGAAGGAAAAGCTGCCAAGCAGGTGCAGAGCATTGATTAGTAAAAAAGGAGCTGAGAGTCGGGGTAAAATGGGTCACGGAAGGGCAGGGTTGCTGACAGGCTGGGTGGGGATAAGGAGGAACGTAAGAGCTCTCTGCTGGAGCTGTATCCTTTAGCTTGAGCCAGTGCAGGAAAGGGCAGAGGAGCGACAACTATCGATGTCTTTTTTCGCTTGGGAGAAAGTACAGCTGTCCCTAAAACCGGTGGTGAAGCATGAAAACAAGAGCATTAAATGAGAATCTCCGCATAGCTAGGGGCATGAGCCTGGTTGTGAAGCTGAACTCTGAGAAACTCCAGTTACTGCATTTCACCTTCCAACCAGAACGATACATATGATTGGGTACTGCAGCCAGGGTCCAGCTCCGTTTCCTACCCACCCCCGGCAGCTCCCCGTCCGGAAAGACTTCCGGGACACTGGGGTTGCCGAGGGGTTACTTAGGGTTGGGGGGGTCCCGAAGAGCTGCTGGAGCTGTGCTTTTGGGGAGGCCCACGAGAGGGAGCCCAGGGCAAAGGAAAGGTGGCTGCTGCCGCCGCCGTGGAGTCCCCGGCTCCGCCCGGCGGCTGCGGGAAGGGGCCTCTACGTCCGGCGGTCCAGAACCACCCTGCCCAGGTGGGTTTGGTCTCCAAGGGACGAAACACTCGGTGATTCAGTCACGGAGTAGAAGCTCGATGCAAGCCTCGAGGATTCCTACGGGACAAACCCGAAGAATTCTGCTGCTCAATGCTGTGCCTGCTGCGGGTGGCAAACGGGCAGGGCCTTCGCTTTCTTCCTCTGAGGTCAGGACAGCAGAGAAACCGAGTCTTTGCCCTCGCAGTCTCAGCCGCAGCCGGGAGGGGAGGGTGCGGGATGAGCAAAGAAAACTTAGCATTGTTAAGGAGTTTCAGCTCCTGCTGAAACCTTACCTTTTCGCTTCACTAGGAGCTAAGGAGGTTTGGACTCATCCAGAGAAGATCCTTTTGAGCTCTAAGTTCGTGAGGGAGCTGAGCACATGTTTGTGCAAAGCTCAAGTCTACGCACTTCTCTGTATCTGGGCCACAGAGATCAGTACCTTGCAGGGGAGATCTGAAACCCAAGTTGCTATATCTACTTATTTGGCAGTCAGTCCGTCCTTCTACTGGAATCATACAATCATTTAGGTTGGAAATTATCTTCAAGATCATCAAGCCTAACCATTCAAGTAACTTTACAACACCCACCACTAAACTATATCTGTGAACACCAGATCTACAAAACTTTTAAACCTATTGAAGGATGGTGATTCAGCCACTTACCTGGGCAAACTATTCCAATGCTTGATGACTCTTTCACTAAAGAATGTTTTCCTAATGTGTAACCTAAATTTCCCATGCAGCTTGAGGCCATTTCCTCTAGTCCTATCAATCATTGCTTGGGAGAAGCAACGAACTCCCACTTCTCTACAACCTCCTTTCAGGTAGTTGTAGACAGCAATAAGGTCTCAGCTTCCTTTTCTTTAGACAAAACAACCCCATTTCCCTCAGTTGCTCCTCACAAGGCTTGTTCTCCAGCCTCTTCACCAGCCTTGATGCCCTTCCTTGGACCCACTCCAGCACTTCAGCATCCTTCTTGTATTGGGGTGCCCAAAACAAAATCCAGTACCTGAGGCATGACCTCACCAGTGTTGAGTACAGGCGGGTGGTCACTTTCCTAAAGTCTGTGGGAGATGTTGGCCCAGAGAGCAAAGAGAGAGAAAATATAGCCTTTATTGAAAGGCAAATTAGTACCAGGCTCTCCCTATTGAGTGTTCCGGGAAAACATACAGGGCCCATCTTGTTTTTACTCTCTTGAAGCTTCCTACCACACTGGGAGAGGCACAGCCAGGGCTAGATAAATAATACATCATAATTTTTCAAGTCCTAGAGAAGTGACTTGGATGTAGTTCAAGAGTTCAATGAATTATCAGTTCCCCTCAGGTCCTTTATTTCTATTGCAAAGGATGCTATCAATCTGGATAACTCACTAGCTACCAAAATAATAATAGTAAGTAAAAGATCATTATATTGAAATATGTGTTGTAAAGCAGCATAGTAATTTGGAAGATTAATTTAGTCCAGAAGGGGCAATAGCTGCTGGCTAGAGATGGGCTGGACACCAATTACTGCTCTCACTCATTACTTCTATGGGCAGGGATTGGGAAAACACCTGCAGTGCATGAATAATTCTCTTTGAGTTAATAGGCTTTCATTCAGTGCTGATTAACTCTATTTATACCTCATCTATGGTGATGAGAGCAATATGATTCATTCCTTTATTTTCGTAACTCTCTGACAAACTGCATTTATTTGCTACCTCTGACCTCCTCATGTGCACATTGCCTGTTAATCCTTTGCAGCCTGGGCTGCTACTGCCTTTACAGGCTCTTCAGTAGCCATCAGACAGCTGCTCCTAATTTTCTTTCTTTCCTTTAAAAGCACCTGCTACAAAAATATGGCCGAGGTTGAAAATAGACTAGAAATTTCACTACTACACTGGAGGAGAGGGAGTATGCATATATATCTATATGTATATGTAGGATGCTTGTCTTATAGTGAAGCCCCAAGGCTGTACTGAAAACATAACCAAGGTGATCTCTTTGGGATGTTCAGTCCTGGGTGACTCAGAGCTGTAAGATAAAGCAGCTTGATGTGTGAGGCATGACCAGCTTGAAATGTTACTATTGGTATCAATAAGGACTAGTTTGTGACATGGGATTGTTTTTCCCCTACACCGTCCAGTTTATTTTAATTCTTATTTCCCTAGCTCCTGCTCCGAGTCAGGGCTAGAAGGTTCATGCCCTGAGGCTTTCTCTTCCAGGAAGCTGATTGAAATATGTTATGGCCAAACACTGTCTCCTGCGCTGGGCAGGATGAAGTCTGCAAAGACATCTCGTGTGTACAAAATGTCCCTGCTTCTCCCCCACCAGCTTAGCACTACCCAAACCTAAGACTAGAACTTCTCTTAACAGGAGATGTAAAGTAAAATACCTGACTGCTTACAGGAAATAGAGATGTTCTTTTGCTCTACTGCGCGTGGAAATGCATTGGCCAGTGTAAATGTTGTCTGATAAAATCCCTCACACTCACAACAGAAGCACAGACATTTAGTCTACCCCAATCTGTGAGCAAACCAAGGAAGACTTGACTTTGGTTGTCAGACTCATTCTAGGAATGCCTTAAATTTTACTGAGCCAGCAGATAGCTTCCTTTGTCTTGTAAGACCCCTTCTTGAAATCCAAGCCCAAATGCTGCAGTGCTTGAGTTTCCAGCACAGCAGGCAAACATCTTAAAACTTTGAAATGTTACAAAGTGATTGTTTCAGATTATAAATTTATAGAATATGGAGCAATTTTGTTGGAAGGAACTTGCAGAGATCATTTTGTGCAACTCCCCATTTAAAGTAAGACTAATTTCAAAATTAAACCAGCTGAGCTTTGAAAATCTCTATGGAGATTGCACAACCTCTTTAGGTGACCTGTGACTAGATTTGCCCTGAAAAGTTCTCGTTTTACATATAATAATTTATTTTTCATGCATCATTCCATACAATCCCAGTTCCAATACTTAGGACACCCAGCACTTTCCATAATATAGGCAGGACCTTTCTGCTCAACCCTACCCATGACCTCCCTGCAGCACAAGCATGTGTTTCCCTGGAGTGGGACAGGCTGGATTCCTTGGAGGAGCTGAAGTATCTCTTCTAGCACCTGATCTCCACTGCTGAGCTCCAAATCCTTTTCCTCTGACTTTAGGAGAACGTTTTCCTCTTTTGCATTTTCCTTTGATCATGGATTCAAAATCTTGAGGGGATTCGGCTGCCTGATCTGTTTATCTTGCTACCCTTTCTTCTCATTCGAGATCTCCAAGCACCTTCTCTAGGAATGAGATAAAAGCTTGCACAGAGACCTTGATCCTTTTGTCTAATTCCCCAGTCTGCCTGTATCTCCTCACTGGCTTTGTCAGACTTAAATGTCATTGTACTTTTTTTGTAGATGCTTGAAAAGATCTCATTGTCCTCCCTCCTTGTGCATTTCAAACCAAACTTTTATTTTCAGTGTGCCTAACATCTTGTTCTTAGTGAGAACTCTGCTCAGCAGCTGGCTCTGCTCTGGTAGCACTTCAGAGCCAGATCATCCCATCCAAGCCTTTGGTGACGAATTTCATGTAAATGGCTTTCTGCCACTTGAAGGCTGTGGTTCAGGCAGTGTCGCTGTTAGTTGTTTCTGTTATTCTCTGGTACCCACCAAATTATAACTGGATTGTAGTGGAAGTTTATTTTACACACTGCATGTTTGGGAACAAGCGGGTCAGAGCTGGTGAGGGTGGGTTAAATCCACCCTTTATCACCACCATGGCAGTGACAGGTGTTCAGCTGCGAGGTCTGCTGTGTTCAGAACTAGCTACTTTGCTCCCTCCCCGTAGGCTAGAAGGGACAGTCTCTCCTCGTGGCTGTTTCACTCCAAATCTGAGATCTCTGAGATGACAGCTGGCTTTTCTGGGACAATGAGTTGAGGCTTCAGTCCTGTGATATCTGTGTTTTCACAGAATCACAGAATCGTTGTGGATGGAAAAGGCCTCCGAGATCATCAAGCCCAGTCTATGACCTAACATCACCACTTCAGCTAGACCATGGCACTGAGTGCCACGTCCAGCCTTTTCTTAAAGACCTCCAGGTATGGTGACTCCACCTCCCTGGACAGTCCATTCCAATGCCTAACCATCCTATCTGTGAGGATGTGCTTCCTAACATCCAACTTAAACCTTCCCTGGTGCAGCTTCAGGCCATGCCCTCTAGTCCTATCACTAGTTGCCTGGGAGAAAAGCCTAATCCCCACCTGCCTATAANTGTTCAGCTGCGAGGTCTGCTGTGTTCAGAACTAGCTACTTTGCTCCCTCCCTGTAGGCTAGAAGGGACAGTCTCTCCTCGTGGCTGTTTCACTCCAAATCTGAGATCTCTGAGATGACAGCTGGCTTTTCTAGGACAATGAGTTGAGGCTTCAGTCCTGTGATATCTGTGTTTTCACAGAATCACAGAATCGTTGTGGATGGAAAAGGCCTCCGAGATCATCAAGCCCAGTCTATGACCTAACATCACCACTTCAGCTAGACCATGGCACTGAGTGCCACGTCCAGCCTTTTCTTAAAGACCTCCAGGTATGGTGACTCCACCTCCCTGGACAGTCCATTCCAATGCCTAACCATCCTATCTGTGAGGATGTGCTTCCTAACATCCAACTTAAACCTTCCCTGGTGCAGCTTCAGGCCATGCCCTCTAGTCCTATCACTAGTTGCCTGGGAGAAAAGCCTAATCCCCACCTGCCTATAACCTCCCTTTAGGTAGTTATAGAGAGTGATAAGGTTCCCCCTGAGTCTCCAGGCTAAATAACCACAGCTCGTTTAGCCTCTCTTCATAAGAGTTTCCCTCTAGTCTCTTCATCGGCCTCATTTTTCTCCTTGGGACCTGTTCCAGTACCTCAATATCTTTCTTGAAACAAGGGGTCTGGAACTGCACACAGTACTTCAGGTGAACCTCACTAGTGCTCAGTACTAGTGCCCAGGGGGAGAATGACATCCCTAGTCCTGCTGGTCACACTATTCCTGATACAAGCCAGGATACCATTGGCCTTTTGTGCCACCTGAGCACACTGCTGGCTCATATTTAGCTAATTGTCAGTCAGTACTTCCAGGTTCCTCTCTGCCAGGCCGCTCTCCAGCCATTCATCCCCCAGTCTGCAGCTCTGCTGGGGGTTATTGTGGCAAAAATGTAGGATCCTGTACTTGGCCTTGTTAAACCTCATCCTGTTGGCCTCTGCCCATTGACCCAGCCTGTCCAGATCTCTCTGCTGCATCTTTCTGTCCTCCACCAGATCGACACTCCCCCCCAACTTGTTGTCATCTGCAAATTTGCTAAGGGAAGATTTGATCCTCTCAACCAGGTCATCTCATTTTGCCATGAGGTACTAATGCCTTTATCTGCTTTGGAGGCTGAATATCAGTCAACCTCCCCTTGGCTTCTCTTAGCTTATTTCTACGTGACCTCTTAAACTTTGTCTTTCCTTCCTGTGAGCTTTCTCACACAGAAGACCTTACAAAGCCTTCCAGAACCAGTCCTACCATGGCAATGGGAAGGATTAGCTCTGACAATAGCACTTCTTGCTCCCCACTATAGGCTTGCAGAGCTTCTCTCCCCATGTGCTCCCAACTTGCCTGCTCTTGGTGTGGTCCAGGTGAGAATGGCAGTGGGTACAGATCAAACACCATTTGATTACACCAGTTTGTGGTGGCAAAAAAAGGGGATTTGCAACTTTCTCTTGCCCCAATAAGCTTACTGCCTCCTTCTAGTGTGAAATAATCCCAAGTCAACCACATGCATTTTGCATCTGGAAATGTTTTCTGTTTCCAGAACACCAGCAGGATGTCAGTGACTTAAATAAGAAATAGGAGGACCCTGAGCTTTTATGACCCTGGTGTTGTACTCTGGCAAGGCAGAGGAATGTTTTAGGTGTAGGTGAGGTCAGATAACTGCTGGCAATGCCGTGAGTGGGCAAGCGAACACCAATGGGCTGGGCAGACGCTGAGATTTGCATTTGAGAGAAGTACCATAATTTGGAAAAAAAAAATCACACAATGCCCAGGCACACTGCCAAAGGAAATTCATTGGTACCAGGAATGGTTAGATCTGAGAGGTGGCACAACTGTCTGCAGATGAGTGGCCGTGGCAGTTGGGTTGTATGGGGATTCATTGCTGTGAGCCCAGATGATAACCATAAAGGGATAACACAGTTGCTGCTACTAAAAGCAAAACCTCTGGGCTTCTCACCCTGCCTCGCACTTGGGGTGCCCGTTCCCTCCATCCCCCTGTACTCCCTGTGCCTGCTGCCATAAGGCACATCCTGGAGTCGTGGTTAATGGAGAAGTGATTTGTCTCATAACTGCAGCTCTGCACAGTGTACTACTGTGGGCGTTACAAATTGCTGAGCAGATTTAAAGTGTTCTTTCAGTTGCAAACTGCAGTATTTCTCCACATAGTGATTATTATTCATCTTTTCCAAGATGTTGTGGGCCTGATCCTGCAATCTGCACTCCCATGAACGTACTGTGGGAGTACTGCTGGAGCACAGACAGCAAGAATAAGACCCAATTAATTTAGCCACAGGGAAGAGCAGGGCAGCAAACAAGCTTGTGTCTGTCTTTTTTTTTCCTGTGCATGTGTGTGAGTTTTCTTGTTCCATGGGTACTTTCAGACATGTCTGCCCAGGAGTTGACCAATGCAGTACAGGCTGTACAGGTGTGTTTTCAATCTCACAGGCTCTCTGGTAACACATCCTCCCTTACTCTGCCTCTTTCTTTTCTGCTTTCATTTTGGACAGGAGACCAGTAAGTTTTTCTCAATGAAAATGTCATCAAAACTGGTGCCCAGTTTTTCTTTGCTTCAGCAGATGTTGTCCAACAGTACCCTGCTTGGTTTAAAACAGGGGCTCCTGTTGGCCTGTAGAGATGGTGATTCTCATTCTCTCTTCTGTGCTGTGAGCATCGTGTGGAGGGATGTGGGCACAGGCACGGGCTTTGAATGCTGTTTGGAAAAGCAGGAGGGCTAAAAATGTGCTGTGGTTATATGTCTTGAGCCATTACCCAGACCAGCAGCCCTACAGGGATTAGTGCCTACTAAAAATATTCCCCATGGGATGCTGCATATGTCTGTTCCCCACCCAGCACCAGGCTCTGTGAACAATCTGGAACAAACCTCTGACCTTCGTTCACCCTCTTTATCTGAGGAAGACACCTCAGACCTCTTCTGAAGGATAAGTCATCTCTCCTTCAGCATCCAGCCCTCTATGTTCTCCCTTCCAGGGGTAGTTGTACCATGATGGTGAACTACTACTTCACTTTGAGGATCATAGTATCCAACATGGATGGCATGGTGGCCCAGTCCTGGGCTGTCCCACTGATTCTTGTATCATGGAAAGTGGGCTGCTGCTGCAGGACATGGCAGAGAGCAGGTGGGGCTGTGCCACCAACAGCCAAGAGCAGAGACTTGGTTGATGAGCAATGAGGCAACAGCGAGCCTCATGGTGAGACAAGTGCATGGAAACATGTGTTGCTAGGCAAAGATGATATTGTGCTTTGTATCAAGTAGAGTGTTTTTCACTTGTGAGACTGCAATGCCTTGAGGGGACTTCTAATAGCTGAGTCTAGGAGTTCTAAATACATGGACTTGAGGCCAACAGTGTGCTGGAGTTGTCCTACCAAGAGGACAGTGTTTGTGTTTCTGTGACAGTGGGACACTTGCTGTGTTTAGCAAGGGCTCCTCATGTTGGGAAACCTCTGCCTCAATGCCCCAGGCCCCAGCAGCACAGGGTGCTGTCTGGGTGAAAGCCGAGATCTCCCTCTTTCTTGCTTGTGAAACCTCTCTGGGATAATTCCTGCTGTCAGAGAAAGCCATGACAAATCTGTCTCCTCCCAGGGAGGCAGTACCAGCCCAAAACATCTTAGGGAGTGAAAAACTCTTTGTCAAAAAAATAAAGAAAAGGAAGTGGGAAAAGGTCACTGTTGTTTACCATTCTGTCACGTGTATGTGTAATAACAAACCTTGGGAGAAGGCCAGGTTAGTCCTAATTACAGATCTTTAAATATTTATATAGTGTGATCTGTTCACCTTGCTCTTTGGCAAGGTCCAACATATCTGTAGGTCTGACCTTTCCAGCTCAGCCCCATTTGTATACTTTAGAGGTCTCTGGGTAGCTATTACTTTGCTGTATCTGAGCAGGGGAGAAGGAATCACACCAGAAGAGTAAATCCCAGGTAACAGGAATACAATGTTAAATAAAACCACAGGATATAAACACAGTCTCCTCTCTCAAAGTCTTTTATGCAGGTTCTTAACTCATGCAAAGCCAGTGGGTTTCACGAAAGTTAGCCACCGGATCTACCCTGAAGAATCAGCTGAGACAACTGCATCTATTTTCCTGTGTGACCTCCAACAAACTGGAAATGTTATCTCCAGCAGTTACATTAACAACCCCCCACACACACACACACACACCCCCTTTCACCTCTCAATGCTTCATTACAGCAGATATAATGGGAATTGCTGGAAGATGGGTGAGATACTCATGGATGTGGAATTAGCTGAGCAACCAATCCCTTCTTTAGCCCTCTTCTTCAAGTCCTTCAAATATCTTCCTTACAACAGACCTAGGAATCCCAGGCTGATTTCCAAAGAACTACTCATACACTAGAGGAGTGAAAATCTGAAACAATGCTAGTATCCCCCAACCTCAGATCACCCACACTCCCTCTTCTGCACTCTCACCATCCAGGGGGTAAGTTCCTGTAGAGTCTGTCCCACCATGAGTCTGTGAGGAATTTGGCAAATGATGGGCAGTCTATAGGATGACCACTAAAATGGCAATCAATACAGCTTTTTGGTCATCCTGGGAATTTTAAAAACCTCTAGTGTAGCATAATTCATCCTGAACACCCTTATGAACCTTTATGCAGGCAAAACAACTTAGTGCTGCAACTCAGTGTTGTGGTAGAGGGGGTGATAAGAAAAATGTTACTTTTGGTGAACCAAGGACTGGTGCCCACCGACTGGTGTTCAGCCAGCTCTGGTTGAAACATTGCCACCTCTGTCAGGCTTCCAAACATTAACCAAGTGATCCTACTGCTCCTTATTGGGACTGACCTCCTTGGAACCCCTCTGTGCCCACCAGATCTTCAAATGACACCTTGACTAGATGCCAGGTCTCCAATGCCACTGTCTGAGCAACATCTTGACTTAGATGCCAGCTGCCTGGTGCTGTAATTTCTCAGTGATTGAGAGGAGCATGTTCATTTAGGAGCAAGGAGGAGCAAGACAAAAGTAACCCCCAGCATCTTTTGTTTTGTACCTCAGAAGTGCCCTAGTGTGGATATCAGCAAAGGCAACCAGTGATGCACAAAGACCTAGCAGATTTGAACAATGCCCTCAAATGCCTTGGGAACAGATACGTATAAATACATGTAAATTACATGAGATATATATTTAAAATATATATTATATATAATATTATATATTATTATATTTAGACAATGCTAAAAATGGCCTCAAATTGTGCCAGGAAAGATTTAGGTTAGATATTAGGAAAAACTTCTGTATTGAAAAGGTCATCAGGCCTTGTAACTGGCTGCCCAAATTAGTGGTTGAATCGCTATCCCTGGTCATGTTTAAATGTTGTTCAGATATGGTGCACAAGTGGTGGGCTTGGTACTGTTGGGTTAGTGGTTGAACTTAATGATCTTAAAGGTCTTTTGCAACCTTAATAACTCTATGATTCTATGATAAAGCCTCTGTTCTCCAGGTACTTACAGGCTTAGCATTCAACTCTCTTTCCCTCTGTACTTGCATCACACAACTGAAAAGGAAGTAATCTGAGACTTACAGTTTTGCTGCCTACCATGTCCGCCCTGCAGCTGTCAGCCAGACTCTGCCCTCACATCCCATTCCTGCAGTACTGGCACTTTGATCAGCCCCACACACACCCACAGCAGCTCACACAATGCAAGGCTCAGGAACACTTGGCTAAATAATTAAGCACACTGTGAAAACAGTGTGTGTAATAGTAATATGCATAATGCACCACAGGCACAAAAACTCTCTGGAAAAAGTTTGCTGCCTTACTATTTCACTCAGCTGCTTAAGAAGGTGAGATATCGTCAGCAAGCTCCTACATACAAGCTCCTGTGGCTGACCAAGGTGCACACAGATTTCAGGGTGTTCTGAAGTGCTTAAGGAGGGCTTGTGCTGTCTGTAGGTCCTGTGTAAGGAAGATTAAAGCACAAATGGCACAGCACACACCTGCAAGGCAAAGATGCTCTCCTGGGAGAGAGCTGGCTTTCCCCTTCCACTTCTGAAGATGTGAGAACCAGTCTGGCAGACACTGACTCTTGGTGTGGTTCTGGCATGATCACTACCTCCTCAGGTGAGACCTGTTTTGGGGTCTTGGGAGTTTGTACCAAAGCGATGTCTTCCACCTGCCCAGTGCTGCCCCATTTCTTCTAACATCTGCCCTGGGAGCATGGGCAGTACTGAGACTTTGCCATAGGGGTCTGTCCCTGGGGAACTAGCAGTGCAAGCATCCCCTCCTCCTGAGAGGGAAGAAAGGAGATGAATGGCATTCCTGAAACGTGGAAAAAGAAACATTTTATTGCTGTTGCCATGGAAACTGGGAATGGACAATAAGCACTTAGAGTTTTTATTATTTTCCTTAGCACTTGTAGCACACAACCTATGTGAAGAGGAGCACTATCATGCACAGAGAGGGTGACAAATACCTGAATGGAAAAAAACATATGAGAATCTTGCTAAGACTAATAGTACACATGCCAGTAGAGGGGTTGCAGATGCAGCAGGGAGATGGCACTTCCCGAGGTGCTCCCAACGTATGGGAATGAGGTGCCCTGGAAGGAGAAATCATATGGGCAGTGCAGAGACAAACATCTAGGGAGAATGGATTTGGCACAGAGAACCTCATGCAACCCAGGACATGTACAATCCTGTGGCTCCCATTACTACCAATCCCATTGTGGTACCTTTCTGTGGTCTTGTACATCCTTAGCACAACCAGACACCTCTTTCACAGCTGTTGTATTTGTGTGTTTCCTCATGGCTATCTTTGGGTTTTTACTCAACACATCATATATTAGTTTTCTTAATCAAGTTCATTCTAATGCATTTGACTGCATGTAGACCCATCTTAGTCCCTAAGTGACCAATCATGCCCAAATGCCATCAATACATAAAATAGGAAGACATTTCCATGGTTACAGTATATTCATGGGCCAAAAATCACTCTCTGTCCTCAGCATACCAAGCATCCATTATGTTGTGGACGTGACTATTTTGGTCATTCTGCAGGGATGCTTTCCCTGTCTGCCTAAAATATTACATTTCTGCCTCCTGCTTCCACTCACATTCCTGCTCCAATATTTACTTCGGAATGTCTCTTTTCTTACGGATGTGCAAAAGAACGGCAGGCACTTATCACACATCTTGATGAGTAGCACCCACCCTTCTGATGAAGTTCCACCTCCGTTCTATCCATCTTCCTGAAGTATATGCCTGTGATCTTCTGCAACCACTTGCACAAAGCTAAATAATCCTTCCTTTATGCTGAAATCACCAACAAAGGTCTTCCTTGGTGAGAGAACAGAGCACCTCTCGCTGAATATTTTACATGATCAGTCAGTGCCTGCAACCCCACAGAAAATACACGTTCCTGTTCACAAGGATTAGGCATGTGTGTCTATCGTTTACAACCCTTCAAAGCCAGCACCAACTCTTCCTTATTTCTAGGTTTACCACATGATGGAGCAGAAAGCTTCCCATTTCAAATCCTGCCACAACATTTGCTCCCAAGCCCAGCTGGTTAGCCTCTGATCAGTAGTAAGATGCCAGAGGTAAGTGTAATATGGTTGCCAATTTAGATGTCACATTCATGGCTCTACTTTTCACTTGTAGCTCTGGCCTCTGCTCACATCTCTAATTAATCTTTGTCATCCAAAAGCTCTGCCACTGCCAGCAGCCATCCAGTTCTGCACCAGTATCTGCATTCCATTAGACGTTGCTGCTTATGTGAAACTGCTTCACGTAAATACTTTTGCTTTCCTATAGAATCACTTCCTACAGCTGTATCACCTCAGTATCCAATGTCTTAGGAAACCCCAGATGCAAATTCTTCTGCTTGCCCAACTACAATGCATGTGCACACTCCCGTCCATATTAATGAATCTCATAATCATAGCACTTAGCAACATTTCCTTCCATCTGCTGCCCAATGGTAATTTGAAAATGGTGCCAGGAACATAAATGGATGACAGGGAAGGATGTGATTCATGGGAGTTTGGCAGTTCAGTGTACTTACCCCTCCAGAACAGTGTTCCTGCAGTTTCAGAAGGGCATCCCGTGATGTGCTGACAGTAAATCTATAGGGCACAGAATAGCGCAAGGGACTGCTGGACCTCAGGACACCTCCTAAGTACTGAGAAACAGTGTAGGCAGAAAGAATGTCAAAAGGAGCATCTTAGGCCATGACAACAAGGAAGGTGGACCTGGGAGGTTGATATAGTATGTAAAATTTACATATATATACAAATATAAATACCAACCCTGTATAGACATGGCCAAAGCTCTCCAAAAGTCAATGTCTTTTCTAGTTGACCCAAAAACATCCTTCAAAATGTAGAGAAATACGTGAATACTGAAGAGGGATAAAAACTGTAACCTGTCTTCCAAACTAACAGCTGGGATATCCAAAATAGTTGTCTTTCCCCATTGAACTGTCTGACTATATTGTTACAGGTATATGATTTGAATCTGCTCTTTCATGAAGGAAGGAAACATAGTTCTGTTGACTTTCTAGGAAAGCAAAACCTCCTTCAGGCTGTATTAATATATGTACTGATCTACAGCAAACATGATTGGAAGCAAAGGTCTGCATAGAATTTATGCTTTGGATAAAAGCTTGGGTTTTGCCTAATGCAGCGCTAGAATGAATAGGCTCTTGTTAGGTTGAATTGTTTTCTTGTAAGCAGGTAGATCTCCCAGTAGCACTTAGAAAGATTCAAGTTGAAAGCTGACAATTAAATCATGATGAAAATTATTCTTTTCAAGGTATCAGGTAAGTGGTCATTACTGCAAGCTATTGTGTTAGTTTGAAGACATACAAAATACCCTGTTTTTCTCATCTTTAGTGCCAAGATTGTTGTTGTCCCATTAATATGCTCGTCTTATCTTTTCTTAAGTTAATGCTTTTATTAATGCTTTTCTTAATTTGATATGTAACATTACACTTTGCTTTGCTCAACACTCTTCTGTGTAACCTATATCCCAATAAGAGAAGTGACTGTGGGTCAAATTTATTTGGCAGCAGGTGTGGCAGCTGATCATCTTCCAAGTTGTCCATACAGGAGAAGTAGCTGGTTGGCATAGGGCACTTTCTACCTTGTAAATCTGAGGTCTCCTCATTTACATGACATTGCTTCTCAACAGAGATGTGTGTCCTTCAAACACATTTCTGTTTGTCTGAATCTTTTTATGGGTTCACTTTGACTGTGTTCCTTCCTTTCTGGTGTTTGGTTTCCACAGTTATCCTAGGGAACACATTTTATGTTAAGAATACTCACTGAGTGTGAAGTTAGTGTGAAAACACATTTCAAACTCATAACAACCACTTCACATCACAAAATAATTTCAGAAAGTTATATTCACCCACTTGGGAACAGAAACATACCACATCATCAGAATATCAACATCTCCAAAGGAACTGGCCATGAATAACACACGGAGAACAGTGTATTCCAACAAATTACTCAGCAAATGAGACTGAATGTTATGTCCATATGTAAACACAGTGATCTCTTCTCAAATAACCTATAAAGGGAAATTATTTCACTATCTGTCAGATGAATTATTCAACAGAATACTTGGAAAATAAGTACAAAATAAGATACAAAACTTTTTCTCTTAAGAAAGGTCACTTCTGAATCAGCTAATGTAGTTAGCAAGTTGGCTTCTGACACAGGAAAAATAAAGAGAATGAAGCAGAACCAGAACTGTTTCTTCCTTAAAAGCATTGATTGTATGCCAGCAACATCCTTGTTTAAAATCTGAAGAAGTAGCTTTTGAATGCTAGTACCTTTCTGAAATCTTTCTGCAAGTTTGTAAAGTTGTGTCTAGGATCCTGTCAAAACTTCTGCAGCAACGCCCAAGTTCACAGTCACTGTGTTCCTAGTGAATAAGCGATTTGGTACAATCAGCATGGCTTCACCAAGGGCAAATCCTGTCTGACAAACCTGGTGGCCTTCTATGAACGGGTCATAACACTAATGGATGAGGGGCGAGTGACTGATGTCATTTACCTGGACCTGAGCAAAACCTTTGCCGCTGTCCCACACCACATTCTGGTCTCCAAGCTGGTTTGAACATGAGTTTGATGGGTGGACCACTAGATGGGTAAAGAACTGGCTTGATGGCCGCACCCAAAGAGTGGCTGTCAATGGGTCTGTGACCAAGTGGAGGCCAGTGACAAGCGGAGTCCCTCAGGGATCAGTCCTGGGACCAGTCTTGTTCAAGATCTTTGTCAGTCACATGGACAGAGGCATTGAGTCTGCTGACAACACCAAGCTGTGTGGTGCAGCAGACACACTGGAGGGTAGGGATGCCATCCAGAGGNGAAGTGTGGCCAGCAGGTGAGGGAGGTGATTCTCCCCTTCTGCCCCACCCCTTCTGCCCCACTCTGGTGGGACCCCACCTGGAGAATGGTGTCCAGTTCTGGAGCCCTAGTTACAAGAAGGATGTGGACACGCTGCAGCGTGTCCAGAGGAGGGCCATGAGGATGATCAGAGTACCTCTCCTATGAGGCCAGCCTGAGAGTGTTGGAGCTGTTCAGTCTGGAGAAGAGGAGGCTCTGAGGTGACCTTATTTTGGCCTTCCAGTATCTGAAGGGGGCTACAAAAAAGCTGGGGAAGGGCTGCTTAGGATATCAGGTAGCAACAGGACTAGGGGGAATGGAGCGAAGCTGGAGATTTAGTCTTGATGTGAGGAGGAAGTTCTTCACCATGAGAGTGGTGAGAGCCTGGAATGGGTTGCTCTGGGAGGTTGTTGGGCCAGGCTGTTAAGGACAGGCTGGATAAGGCTCTGGCCAGCCTGGTCTAGGGTGGGGTGTCCCTGCCAATGGCAAGGGGTTGGAACCGGATGATCATGTGGTCCCTTCCATCCCTGACTGATTCTATAACTTCTTCCCAGGGAGGGTGATGGGGCACTGGAGGGGGCTGCCCAGGGGGTTTGTGGAGTCTCCTTCTCTGGAGATGTTTGAAACCCACCTGGACTTGGTCTAGGTAATCCTGCTGTGGCAAGGGGATTGGACTGGGTGATCTTTCAAGGTTGCTTCCAGTCGGTAATGTTCTGTTCTGTGACTTGGTTGGGGCGTCCTGCTGTGGCAGGGGGATTGGACTAGATGATCTTTCGAGGTCTCTTCCAATCTCTGCTGATTCTATGGTTCTATGATTCCGTGATTCTCATGCTGCTCCATTTGTTTCATCTGTTGGATCACAAACAGGATTTCCCTCCTCTTGCACCTCTCCTGAGTTCTATCACAGCATCCCACTAAGGAAAAGATTCATACATCTAGTGACTCTCTCTTTCAAAACCACAGTGAAATGTTTCTCCAAGAAAAGCAGTCTGCATCCCCCTTGAGCAACAAAGTCTGCCATCTGGTAGGTTTGTACTTCATAGTCATTTAGAGGATATTAAATCTTTTGTATGCAGAGAATTAGGTGGAGGGAATTAGCATTCTATTTAAGAAAAAAAAAAAAAGGAGAAAAACAGTTCAGAAAGTCATTGTGTCCAGAGAAGAATATTAGAGAGGCATTAAGTAGAAAGACAAAAGGCAAGCCAGCATCAGCTCCTTTGAAAACTATAAATCATTCCGACTCCTCGGGTAGTTGGTTAAGTTCATTGTTAGTTGGGTAATTATTGTCCTTCATTAGAACCTAAGCTTCTAAATATATTTTGAAACAAAATCATCCAAAATATGCTGCCAGGAAGACCCAATGGTCTCATGGTAGTTGCTGAAAAAGTGCATCTCCAAAAAGAGCCTTTAAAGAACCTGTAACTTTCCATTTACAGAGCCCAACTGCTTATCTTTGGAAAATTAGAGCTTTTTCAAATTGCTTTTTGGTCACCGAGGAAGTGTTGGAGTTACCTGTTCCCTAAGGGAGAAAAAGCCTCCAGACAAGGTTTTTTTGTTTACCTTGGAGACTTGTAATGACTAACCCAGAGACTAACAGAGCAGGCTAATGCTTTCAAGTCTGTTGTTTCAGCATATCTAGGGAGAATTTGCCTTATCTGTCTGCAGACTCTTCCAGCTGGAGGATCAGGTAGGTCTAAACAGAGAATGATGCACTAGTACATCTATGGGCATGCTAGAAACCTGCGCAGCAAGGTCAGATAATCTAGAGCAAACATTTAAGACACAGGATTGTCAGAGCTGGAAGGGACCTCCTGAGATCAAGTTTAACTGCCCTGCCAGAGCAGGACTGCCTAGAGCACATTGTACAGGGCTGCATCCAGGTGGGGTTGAATACCTCCAGCAAAGGAGACTCTACAAGCATTTTGGGCAGCCTGTTCAAGGGCTTTGTGACCCACGCTATAAGGGAGATTTTCCTTCATATCTAAATGAAACTTCCTGTTCCAGCTTGTGCCTGTTGCCTCTTGCCCTGACACTTGGCACTACTGAAAACAGTCTGCCTCCATCCTCCCTACAGCCACCTTTCAGATATAGATAAAGTATTTATAGATAAGGACTTTTCGTAGTCGTCTTTTCTCTAGGCTAAAGAGGCCCAGCTCTCTTAACCTTTCCTTGTAAGGGAGATGTTCCTAATCCTCAATCATGATTAGTATGGTGACTAATAGGATGCTATTTATTGATTGCAAAGGCATGGAGCAGCTTCCAAAACAGGTCTCACAAGCCTAAAAGTTTTAAGCAGGGCCATAAACCTAAGTTATAATCAGGTTAATTTTAGTTCAGTACTGGTAACTGTGTTTATTTCAAATGTTCTGTCTGTTGGGAGAGAAGGATTCAAGAAAAAGTTGAAAACATTGGACTTCACAATGTACACTCTGAGATGCAGAAGAGAAAATGTCAATTTCAGGTTGGATCCCACTGTAGCACTTGCATCAATGAAGTGTTTGGTGCCACACAGAGCAGCCTGGAGCAACGTTCTCTAGAAAGGTGGGGAAAAGTAGTAGCAATCACGAGTGACATTCTGTGCTCTCCCGTAGCCTCATGCAACAAGTTCATGCAAACCTGCAGAACACATTTGTCCTGGCTGCCTACTTGGGACTACACAGTCACCTCAGGACTTGGGTAAATCAAAAACTCCCCTGAATTCAGCTGTTAATAGAGCCATGGCAAAGATATGAGAAGCCATCAGAAAAATAAACATCCATTTGAAGTGCTGACCCAGCACAGGGCAGCACCTACACCACCAAGTAGATCCATATAAGACAACTGGAAGTAGCAGATGCAAACCGAAGAAGACTTTTTGCTCACATTGATACTTGTAGGAAAAAATAACCCTGTAACTATCGGTGGCCACAGAGAATCCCAAAGCCCTCCACTATTCACTAGATTCATGCATAGTCAAATTCCTACCAGACTCATGTGTCAGCATGTAATAAAAAGTTTTAAGTAGCCTTTTCTTTTTCTGGCATTCTGAAACAAGTTGTACTAACAATGAGGCACTGCTTGACAGCTCTGAATCCCAAGCTGTTGGGATACAGTGTGACTTCCAACATATTGCTTCCAGCCCCCACCACCCACGGGGAATGGCCTGGCAGGGGAAGCAGCACAGTCTGTTAGGAGGAGCCTCTAACAGAGATCACTTATTCCCTGTACTCAGTTAAAGGGCAGAGCCCACCTCAGTCAGTTGAAGGAAGCCACTTCAGCTTCTTGCAGATCAGAAGATCAAAAGAGCAGTAATAAATATGTACATTTTGTGTTCTGCATGGTCCAAATTAAAGGATGTGGAATGAAAGAAACCACACCCAGAAACGATGGAGGCTTTTCCTTACATTGAACTGCAGCTTCAAACCCATGCAGGAAAGCTAACCCTAGAGGGCTAAGGAAGCAAGAAAAAAACCAAACACTACCAACTGTTGTCATTAGACTTTGCTTTGCTCCAAGGTCTGTTGGAGCTGAGATTGATTAGGATATATGGTATCTTGGAAACAGTACCTTCAACTGGTGATAAAGCCATTTGAATTGTCTCACTGCCACCATGGCAACCATACTCCCCACTATAGCCTCCAGGAGGGCAGTCCTGGGCCTACAGACCACATCTGATGATGATGATGCAGTGATTCAGATGGATAAAACCTTGCTCCAGAGCCAGAAGGGACAAAATTTGGAGAAGGAAAAGAAGCCAGTGCTGTAATGCAGAGTAGCTCATTATCATAGTCACTGCTAAATGAAATAACGTAAGTGAACATTTGATATTACACAGGGAGGGCCCTGCTGTGGCAATCCCTGCAGACTATCCCAGGAACAGCCCCTGCAGTATTGCAGGGTGTGCAGTATCCTCATGTGGGGTGTGCAGGACCACATTCCCTGTACAGTGGCAAGGGATGGAGATGTCTGCCCTTGAAAGCATGACAAAGAGTGAAGCCTGGGAGGATGGAGAAGATAGGAGCTCTGCAGCCAAGGAAACACAGATGTTTCCTGATGATTTTTCCAGCCCAAATCCCTGTTACCTGAAGCCTCTGTGATTCTCACACAGGTTAAAACCCCTTAGCTCCTCTGGTTCAAGCAGCACCATGTCATGACTAGATTTTCTGTTCCAAAAGCCCTTGTACTGTGCAGGAATTGATCACTTTTGCTGCTGCCTGATTTATGTGAGATCTGAGCCTGCAATCAGCCACTTCATCCATACCTGCTTGGACTGAGCTGCTGCACTGCCTGAGTTTTCCTTCAGGATGTATAGACATGGAACTTTACATATTACTAGAAGCTTCATAAAAACAGGTTTAAAATAACTACATTTTTCTCTCCCCTGTCTTTGCAAGGACATTACTCAGGCAAATGCAAGCAGAATTGATGGACTGACGATTTTCAGTCAGGACTGGGGTGATTAATTATCTGTGAGTACTCATAAGGTGACCTGCAGAGCAAACAAGGCAAGACAGATCACGATTCACAAGAGGTGTGTCTAGAATGGACAGCAGTCATCCACAGAGAGAAGTGAGAAGAAAGGTCAAAATTATGACATTAAATTCACAAGGCACCTTAGCATCATGTGTGTTTGTCTGACTCCTTCCCTTCAGCTGAGCACACTTTAGCACAGCTGTTCCTTCTGATGTTACCCTACAACCCAGACAAAAGACACTGTTTTTCTGAATCTATGGCACAAAGATTTATAGTGAGACACACCAGTAGGATAGGCAGGACCACTGTTCAGCTGGTGCACTGACTTGTTAAGGCACAAAAAGCAGCATCCACGACATGAAGAATCTTCTTTTGCATGCAGCTCTATGGGCAGATAGAGAGGTGTGCAAGCACTGTTGTAGACACCCACCTTGAAGGAATTGTTTATCCAATGTGGAAGCCTTTGGCTATAATAACAAGTCAGATTTTGGCAGAAGCTCAAGGCAGAGAGTTGTCTGCTGCAGCACTGCTGACACTGGGGGATTGCATGTTGTGCCCTCTCAAGAAACCGGATGGCATAAGCTGTGGTGTCCTGCTGGGCCTCAACATTAGCGCGTCTTACAGAGCCTCCTGATCATGGGTTTTCATCTGGATTTGGTGCATAGGATAAGTGGCCTTCCTCTTACCCCAGACCTGAAAATGCAACCCCCTTCTCTTGCAGCCAAGAATTGCTTCCATGGTATTTGTTTAATAAAGGCACCTATCCAATACTTGGGGTTGCCTGGCATAATTAATCAAGAAATTAATCCACACAGTGTTCAAATCAGTTCCACAAAAATAATGCTGGCTGATTGGCATTTACCCTCTTCATCATCTAGAGATGCCTTGTGCTATTCAGCCTAACTTAGAAACTGCAATGGACTTCAGAAAACACCAGTATGGGGTTTCCAGAAGCCCACACAGAGGATATCTCATCCATATCCTCTGCTTTCCCAACTGATTTCTGAATAACTTGCCCTTGAAGCAAAGTTAATTCCCCATTCCGGGTCTCAAAGGCTGCGAACACAAATGCAAAGCCCTTCTGGAGAGCATCAGGAAGATGCTGGTTGCTTCATCTGAACATTTTTAGTAGCTGCCATGGAAACATCTTGACCCAAGAGACATGGGCCATGTCACAAATGTGTGTGTGAGAAAACAAGAGTCACATTTCCTCACCAGATGAACACTCAGTGGAGGTATTGATGCATCAAACAGCATCTGAATATTTCTTATGATTCAAAGGAACCTCAGCCATCTCTCCAATGATAACAATAAATCCTTATTATCCTTGCTGCTTTATCTGCATGGTGTCCCAGCCTCAGCTAGCAGTTATCAATTGCCTTGGGTCACGGGGATGATCAGATGGCTGGAGCACCTCTTCTATGAGGCCAGACTGAGACAGTTGGGGCTGTTCAGTCTGGAAAAGAGGAGGCTCTGAGGTGACCTTATTTTAGCCTTCCAGTATCTGAAGGGGGCTACAAAAAAGCTGGGGAGGGGCTGTTCAGGATATCAGGTAGCGACAGGACTAGGGGAAATGGAGCAAAGCTGGAGATGGGTAGATTTAGTCTTGATGTGAGGAAGAAGTTCTTCACCATGAGAGTGGTAAGAGCCTGGAATGGGTTGCCTTGGGAAGTGGTTGGGGCCCCATCCCTAGAGGTGTTTAAGGCCAGGCTGGATGAGGCTCTGGCCAGCCTGGTCTAGGGTAGGGTGTCCCTGCCCATGGCAGGGGGTTGGAACTGGATGATCTTGTGGTCCCTTCCAACCCTGACCAATTCTATAACTTCTTCCCAGGGAGGGTGATGGAGAGGGCTGCTCAGGGGGTTTGTGGAGTCTCCTTCTCTGGAGATGTTTGAAACCTGCCTGTACTTGGTCTAGGTGTCCT
>VZRI01013842.1:0-45527 GCA_013397515.1 Upupa epops | reverse complement strand
AGGGGCGGGCGGGGGGGGCGACATCCAGGGACAGAGCATCCACCTGGCATCCACCTCTCGCATCCCCGCGACTGCGGCCCCGTATCCCGGGGAGCTGCGGGAACCTGGCGACTAATCGTTGCTGGAACAGGGAAGCATCCGAGAAAAAGTGCGAGAGCGGAACACTTGAGGGAGTTGGTTGGTTTGTGGGCTGCGATCGTCCCGGCTGTTCATTTACTGCTCCCCACCCCGGTGTTTTTTTTTCCCAAGGCAACTTTAGAAGCGGGTAGCGCAGCGCGACTTGCAGCCATTGACGATTTTGCTAGCAGCCAAGAATAGTAGAACCGTTAAGGTTGGAAAAGACTTCTAAGATCACCGATTCTAACAGTCAGCCAAACTTGAACTGGGTAAAGGAACACTGAAATCCCACTTTCCCCGTCAGATATCAAAAGCCACATGTACGATTGCTTGTAGAAAAAGAAAGAACCTGCTTTGCTCGGTAAATGAAGACAAAGTTTCGTTCCAAGCAAGGAGTGTGAATATTTTCCTGCTACCAAATGAACGAACCACAGAAATTTTCTTTTCGTCTAGGATAGAGCTGTGGTTGTATATGTCTGAATGTGGCTACAGTCACGGTAGGGAGGCAGGTTAGCCTGGATCTAGCATTAACCCCTTGAGCCACAATTAGCAATATATAGAGAGAAATTTGTGTTTTCATAAGTGTTTTTCTGACTGAGATCTGTATTGTAGTTTTATAGTCAGTGTAGCGAAGGAAGCCCTCTTAAAGTCCTTCAGCAAGGTTCCAGTCTTGTTGAAGGACCTGTAAGTTGGTGCTCACACCTGTCCCACAGCCCAGCTATGCATGACACCTCCTTAGGAGGAGTCTGAAAACAAAGGTGTAGTGGGGAAATCTGCCTACACACAACCAGGCTCGAGCCAGTGTTTACCATCCAGATTTAATTAGCAACAATTTTTGTGCCTGCAAAAGAATCCAGCTTACGCCTCAGGATTTTGATAATTAATATTCTATTTACAAAATGTGTTTTCAGAGTCAATGTTACTAATATAGAGAGAAAACAAGCAAACTGGGAATTATTTGACCTGGTTTCCTTGCTTTCACAAACCAGCCTGACAATTTTGTCAATCAAGTGGAATTTCCTCTAATGTGTCTGGTACATTACTTTAGCAGAAGAAATGAATGTGCAAATAGAGTCACTACTTTCCTTCTCACAATGACCTCTTTGTATTAAGCAACAGGCTTTTGCACAGATCAGGTATCAACCCCACAGTGTCACAGGATGAAATTGCTCCTTTTCTCCCATTTCTGAAACTATGTTTGAGCCTGTTTAACCACACTTGTCTGTTTTGGAGAGACTGGTCAGAGAAGCCTTGGTCTGAGGTGGATCCTATGCCATATAAGGCAGGAGTTTAAGGAGAGTGTCATCTGCCTGAGTGAGAGATCTTCTCTTAGCTCCTCAGATGTTCTATGGAAAAATCTGTAAATTAATCACTTTCCTGTATTTTCAGTTCTCAAAGGAAGGCTTTGTTACAGACCCCAGGAAAACTGCCAACCAATAACAACAAAGTAGAATGAAGAGAACTGATCTAAGGATCAACAAGTCCTTAAAACTGTATCTCAGTCCTTTGTTTTAGCCTTTGTCCTACTTTGATCTCGAGTCCTTAGGGTCTTAAATCAATCCTCCTTCACAGTTTGGAATGAATGTGACAAGTACTGTTCTCTGCAGTGCAGATGCCAGTGCTGGAAGAAGCTGTGATCCAGCGGACAATGTCCCCTTCTCATCAGGGTACTCTGATTAAACCCACAGAGTTTTGCCCCATGTTCTTCTGGGACTAGAAGAAAATAGGCAACATCCAGCTACTCTCTAGAGACCACTGCAACTTCCATAAGATGTAACCTTTATTTTCAGCTGAGTTCTATTTCTAACATGGACATGCATAAACTGCCTCTGTGCAAATATTTAGGAGACCTCTAGATGTGGAAATCTGTGTTAACTTGTTGTCAGGAAGCCTCAGAACCCCACTAATGCATATCTGCTTTCAGTGTTAATGACTCATTAAAAAAGAAAACTGCACCCCACATTTTAATTTCTGAAATATTTTATTTATTTTTAGCTATGCATTTTCCTTACCCTCCACTGTGCCCATTCCTGCTGTGATAGCACGCCATGTTCTCATACTCTCTGCCTCAGGCTGGGCAACTTCCAATACCTGAATATTCAATTAAGGTGACAGAGTTTTAATTCCTATAGAAAATCAGCTGCATCCTTGGTGTTAGGTTGTGATGTATGACCCCTGCAGTTGTGCTGTTAGTTACCAAGAGGGAATATTAAAAGTCCCTTCATTTTCTTTGTTCTCTTAGGAGTGTCTGGTGAGTTTTCATTTGCTTGCTTTTTAACACTTGTGCTGTGCTGGCTTTACTAAATTCTCTACTAAATGCTCAATATTGTTGCATCATTTACAGCAGTGATAGTACTGTAAAGATCTAGTTAAAGAAAATTCTGTTCTACTTGACTGTATCTAAACTCATCCTATTCCATTACCTAGAAATGGACCTGGTGGTAGACTACCCACAGTATCCTTTCACGGTGCCGAAAAGATATCAGACATTTCACCTGACATTTCTATCTAAGGATCACTTACTCTGTGGTGGTGGTCTAAGTTTTTTCTTACCTTCTGCTTGTGGGACTGTGGCCTGAATTCAGAACCATTCAGAAATGTCTGTACAATAGTAGAAAAAAGTATAGGAAGCCAGTTTTCCGCTAGTGCTGTAAGGTGAGAGACAATGCTGGCGTGAAATATGAGGGATGAGGATTGTTATCTTCCAGGAAAGATCCCAGAAACAAAACCATTTCTTTCTGAAACCCTGTAGTACCGGTTACTCTGAATTAGAAGGAATTATGTGTTTATTTGCAAGGTGCTGGCTTCATAAGCTTGTTTTGAGAAACTGAAGCAAAAACAAGGCTTCCTGTGTGAGTAGAGCACAGAAACACTCTGCTCAGTAGAGACATTTCCAACCCCAAAAGCACTTTTCTGTTGAAGAGAGTATTTGCACAGTCAGTACCAAAAGAGAATCTCTAAAAACATGTAATGTCTTCTTGAGGCTTATCTCTAATTTTGATGTAGCTCGTTTCTTAATGAAGTCTTCTCACATCAATTGACTGCTGGATCTGATGTTTAAAAAAAAATTCAAACATTGCACACAATTCTATAGGGCTCTGTGAAGATTTCTGTGGTATCAAGGGCTACCAAAATTCAAAGGAGCTGACTTAGTTATTTTTCCCATCTGCTCTTCTTCTTCCTCCTTCCTCTGCTGTGCATACACTTCCTGGCTGGCTGCTCCACATCCCTATCTCTGAGCATCCTGGCTGGTTGCCCTACTCTCCTCTCTTGCTGTACCTATCCCTTGTGGCATCTTCCATGAGGAAGCTCAGGTAGCCTAGTGTTGAGACCAAGGAGCTGAGACAAACAAACTCCTCTAAAGCAGCCAGGAAAAATAAAAAATTAAAGCACACCAAGGAAGCACCCGCCACAAGCAGCACTGCAAACGTGACGTGCAGAAAACTTTGTGCTCATTCACCCCAAATAATGAGATTATTTAGTTCTTTTTCATTCTTTTTTGACCATTTATGCATCAAGTTTCTAGCTTCTTTTTGCAGTCAGGGCCAGTAGGAACTTGGACAAATACAACAAACTGGGAATTGAGGTTTGCGTATAGTCATGGTGTTCCAGGAGGTGTAAGAACGCTTCTCTGGTGCCTCACTGCAACACCAGGAGTCAAAGAGGCTGAGAGTGATCTACCAGTGCTGTGCCCTTTGCAAGCCTCTGTTTTCTAGTGTTGGCAGTCCACAGACGAGTGTTTGAGAAATTTCCCAGGATGATATTTACCCCAGTAGCTTCTTTGGAGCAAGAACATTGAAAACCAGCTCTCTGCGAAGCTAGTGGCTAGAGGCAGCACACCCTGGAAATAGCAGCCTCCTACCCCTTTTCACTCTCCTGAACTACATGCTGTGTCTCATGCTGAAATGCCTGCTCTGCCACATTGAGAGTCATTTTATCTTGCTGTTTCCTGAGAGAGATCGACATCTTCTGTGGAGCACACACTGCTGAAGAGAGGAAGGCAGCTTTGGCCTGCAGAGAGCAGAACTCAAGTACTGCGTGGGTGGCCAAAGACAAGAGCTTCTGAAATGAGGGAACAGAACACATCTCTAATCTCCAGACTCTGACACATATCACACTTTTCTCAGTTGCTTAGGAAAGAGATTTGCATCCAAAAAGAAGTGGGAGGTTTAAATAGGAGTTCATACACACGTGCATTTATCTTCTGTGAGTCCATGCTGTAATTTACATGGCCCCATGGAATCCACAACACTTTATCAAGTGGATCAGCTGCAAATGTGCAACCAGGGGAAACAAAGAAGCTGTTCCTGTCAATGGAGTACCAAAGCTGAGCTCAGTAGTCAGCCATGGAAATTGGAGGCTGCAGTGTGTCACTGCAATAAGCACTTATTTTGGGTTGTGCCATGATGCTGAAGCTAGTGTCCCAACCTCAGCAGAGGTAATGAGCATGGTCATACCTGTGGATAGCCGGAAACTACATGGAGCCTAAGCAGTAGCTCTGTCCTCCTAGAATACCAGAAGACTAAGACATAGAAGAGTTGGATGCACAGAAGCAGCAGGCCTTGGGAAATGTCAGCTGACATTTCCTCATGGGTGGCATGCACCTTGTGGAACCATGTGAGTAACCCCTTCACAGCTTCATCCACCACAACAGCGATACCTATGTTCTAGATCACCCACTCATTGGTTGAACTGACAGCCTGATCTGCTGCAGCAAAGTGGCCCAAATAAGGCATCATTTTTTCTTCCAGACCTGTTGGTTTATTGGGAGTTCCTGAGCAGGGTTTGCTGTGGCTGGTTGCAGTTTCCACTTTGCAAAACTCAAGCAGTACAACAATTGCTTCTCTTGCCTAACAACATTCTTATGCATACCCTGTCCCAATTTTCCTTGTAATTGATATCGGGTTTATTTTTGTGTCAGGAGTTTATTTTTGTGTCACACACAAAGACTGTACTCTGTGAGTGAAGAAAGGTTTGCCTTTATCCAGACGCTTTGTGTGTCCAAGGGACTGGACACTCATGGCTGAGCTCCTGGTTTGTTTGAGACTTTCTGAAATCACTGGGAACCATGTGAGCTGCAATTGCATGGGAAGCACCTAGAACTCCATTTGTTCAATCCTTAGCAGGCTGAGCCAGGTTTAGGGGTCAAGTGCCTCTGAAACACTCCTTTATCAAGTGGCTGGTCTACATGTTTCTAGGATTGTAGGCAGTGGCTGCTTTATGTTTCTGTTTTGCCCAAAGAAGCTTAAAAACATCTACTTTGAAA
Organism: Upupa epops; assembly: GCA_013397515.1. Taxonomy (NCBI): domain Eukaryota; kingdom Metazoa; phylum Chordata; class Aves; order Bucerotiformes; family Upupidae; genus Upupa; species Upupa epops. The sequence goes on along the minus strand of VZRI01013842.1, from coordinate 40,144 downwards.
TCCATAGTGGATTTAGCCCAAGGAAAGGCATCCACTGCTGTGCATGGTAGAGTCCTTTCCAGACGCAACCCAGAAGAGACATCCAGACTGAGCTTCCCACACACCCCACTGGCCAAAAGTAATGCAGAGCATCCTGCTTCTGCTCTGTGGTGCTGATTGTCCTCCAGCAGGTGTTGAGACCATGTCCATGTGGTATAGAAACTTCAAACACACAGTGAATCCCAGATGCTTCCAGTGGAGACCTCCTTCTGGAGCTTGGGCTTTTGGACTATACTAAGCAGCACAGGGAGAAACCCATCCTGTTTTGTGAAGGGAGATGAAGCACAACTTGATCCTACTGATGGAACAAGCTCTCTTATATTTCCCTTGGTTGTATTTCCTGACACTTCACATGGTGCTGCAGCAGGACATGTTCAGCTCATTGGAACAGTCAACTGTTCTTGGAAGTGTGCCAGGACTCCAGAAGCCCAGAGGAGTGGCCAGGCGAACTCCCTTGTTTCTGAGTCTTCTTGGTCACTGATAAAAACAGCAAATCTGGTTTGCTACTCCTGGAGCCAGAGAAGAACTTGGTTATCAAACTGGAGCAAAGGAGGACAAGTTCCTTTGGGGTTGGAAGAGGGGCAGGTTGGAAGAAGTGCATTGTAGTAGAACCGTTAAGGCTGGACTAATGAGCAGGATGGGTAAAAATAAGAATGAACAAGCAGAGGTTAGCAGAGAAGAGCTTTATTTGAGTGATTTCCAGATTGTTTCTACTACAGTAAAGGCTCATCACATGGTCTCAGGAGCTGTGCCTTGTTTTTTAAAATATAAAGCAGTATTGTAGAAGGAAGAGTATTAGTTTATGTCTCCTCTAGTGTCAGCTATAGAAGGTATTGACATCTATTAGGCAGATAAAGTATTTCCTCTTTGGAGCATGAATGCATTCTAGTAGAATTCTGGAGAAACTGTTCTTTTCTATAGTCTTGACTGGGAAGATGCTTTTCTGATTTTTAATGTGGCAATGGGGCTGGGAGAAGGGTCTTCCTCCACACTACAGTTTTTAAGATACTTTGTTATTATGACAGCTTTCAGTAGCTGAGCTCCAGGGGTTGACATTTTGTGCACCAAAGAACAGTTGTCCAAAACATGACAGAGGAGTTTGGTCTTGGGTCAGTTTGATCTAAAAGTCCTCTGATGAGACTGTAAAAGCAATGGATGTGGGTTTAATTCATTCAGTATTTGTATACCACTAACCACACATCTAAAGATAACTCTAAATAGCAGTTCCAGTCAGTGCCCAGTGAACATGGTGCCCAGTTCATTATCTCTTACACTATTTTGTCTCTTGTTGACAAATGATTTAGTGTAATAACTGTTCTTAGTACACCCAGTCTTTTCTAAAGAAGGGGTTGGAAGTGAGCAAGTTTGTGCTGAATTTTCATTGTTTTCATAGCAGTGGTTTTGTGATGGGCAGTGGGATAAAAATCTTCTTCTCAGAGTATTGGATAACACTGTGCTGAATGTTTCTGGTATCTGTGCAAGGGACAGGAACTGACTGTAGTCATGAATTTTTAGGGACAAAACATTAGCCTCTTTGAAATCAGTTTAATCATTGGTTACGAAGGAAATTGCCAGACAAGAATTAAACCTCTTGAATTGAATCCTATGGATGGAGAAGTGATTTCCTGCTTCCCTAATTTGCAATAAGCATGGCTTGTGGCATGAGAAAAAGCTCCAGAATGCAAAGGATGTTTTTTCCTATGTCACTGTTTTTGAATGAAAAAAGTGTACAGTTAATCCAGTGTATAAATCTTGGTTGGAAGGCTTCCAGAGCAGGTAGATTTGTTTAATCACTTGGGCTGGGATCCAAACTACTGGAGGATATAAAATTTATACACTAGTACCATTCACTTCACTGAAAACACTGTTTTCCCATCCAAGGAAATAGCTGTGGCTGGCATTCATATGTATTTGGCAAGCTGTAGAGCAAAACAAATTTCTCAGAAAATCAGCTTTGGCCAAGACAATGACTTTATTTCAGCACTGTAACTCTTTAAGCTCTTCAGCTAAGACTTTCTGATAGAGAAGTCATTAGAAATCATCAATTCACACTTTGAAATGGTAGAATCCTCATTTCTGCTCACCAGGCTCCCTGTTCTGATACCAATCAAAGTATTGCCTCCAGTTTGGAACAGACCTTTACAAAGATCTCCTCTCCTGTGGCATCTGAAAGAAACACACAGTAATGTAATAATCCTCATGTATCCTTCTTTCGGTATATTTTGTCGTATTTGCATCTTTACCAGCAGCATCTTGAGCAGGAATCTCCTTTGATATTCTGAACTCTGTCTCACTAAGCACACTGACCCTGCCAAATAACTGTATACATTTTATTTTCTGATTTTCCAAGTGTCATCTGAATTCTTGTGTGGGAGAATTTTAGTATCTTGTTTCAGCAGCCTTTATGTAGCTTATGCTAAGGAATAGGGTTTAACGTCACAAAACGAGTCAGATTATGAGGTATTCTAGCTAGGAGCTTTGTGTGGGTTTTGGAAGACAAGTTGCCTCTGTAATTTACAAGGTATGCTGTGAGCTGCATCCTTAGCAAACTCAAATCCTGTATAATTGAGAAAATTCTGCAGACAATTCTGGTTTTTCTGCAACAAGTTGTCAATAGTAGTCTTTCACACTGGTCACTGCCAGCACTGTCCCTTTGCTTGCACACTCTGACTCTGGTGTGTTGTCTATTTCAGGCACTTTCAGGATTTGTCAGAAGTCCTACAACACTTCATCAACTACGTGAACACCTTTGGCAAGGACAGTTTCTGGAAGCAACATCCATTGATGTGATTGAAGGTAATACATTGTGTTCCGTCATTGCTCTGCACTTGCCATTTATCTCCCACAGAGCCTCATGCTTGGCCTGGGCATCCTCTTCTGCTGCCTGTCCTGTCCTGTGAGGTGAGAGCAGGATCAGGCCTCAGTTCAGTGAATGTCTGAGCATCCTCCAGGCTAATTCTTGCTCCAGGTAATAGCAATTTGTAACTGTGGCTCAGCCTGTTCCATAAAAAGTGTTTTAGGCCCTTTTGTTAAGGAGATCTTTGATTGCACAATGCAACCTCCCAGCTTTCCATAGCCGCTTAAGTGCTTTTGAATCCTGAAACTGGTCTTGTTTCAAATACGATTCTGATACCAGGAGTTTCACAGATCAAAACCTAAAATAAAAGCGTGTGCATTGTTTCTGAGGCACTTTCTCATGATAGATAGTTTAGCACTTGTCAACTTACATGTTTCTCTGTGTTACTGACCTTGTTAGTGCCTTTGCAAACAAGGCAGAGTGAGTTGTGAGTGTGCTCTGTGCCCCTGGAAAGAGATCAGCATAGAACTGTTCTGCCACTGTAGCAGTGGCATTAAAGATAATCTTCTCTTAATGTAGTCTTCTCCCTAATTGGTGTATTTGTGCTTAATTAAATGTAGAGGAAGTAAATGCATCTCTTAATTCACTGCCACAAGAATTTAAAGGTTGCCAGTGAGTGACTCATCCACCAGCACAACAATTTTTCTTTGTTTGTAAATGCTATTTATTGCCTTGTTTTGCATCACTATGGCTACTGTATGTCATTTGTGACAACAGCACCTACCCTACATAAAATGAGTGCAAGACCGAATTAACAAGAGACTAAGTTGACAATTTGCTTGTATTGGCCACTTTGCTGTGGTATGTTAGTATGTCTCACATAAAAGCACCACCAGGAGTGTCTCAATATTTTTTTTTTCATCAAAACTGGTTAAAAAGGAGAGAAATTCTTCTACACATAGAATCGTACCATGGTTACAAAACCCCTAAGCAGTAACAAATCCCTTTTTCAGATTCTGTGGCTTTCTTTCAGCTCAGTGCTATACTACACGTGAGTTCAAAGTTTCAGATGAGCTGATTTGCAGTGGCATTCTCAATAATTTTACTTCTAGTTATTTTTAGTGCTAAATACCTAGTTAAGCCTGTTAGAAGCATCACTGCTTTCACAGCCCATACAGATTTTTCTCCTTTCCTTTACTGCTTCTAAGTGTAGAATGAGAACAATTAATTCCAGTTAAAGCCTAATTCTTTTGCCAATTTCATGGTCCCATGTTCTTTTCTGAAACACGTCAAGTACAATCACGTCTGCCATTCTATTCAATCAAAGCCTGAAGTTGAACAGATTTTGTGAAATGGCCTGGTCTTCAACAGCTTGAGAGCTGATTCACTGAGGCATCTGCTGTAACACTGGCAGGACTGTCACATTTTCTTAGCCAAAATCATTTGTCTTTGTCATTTAGAAGTAATCTGCATGGTATAATATGGTCTTAGGGAAACACAGAGTCCATTATTGCTCCGTAACATAATTTCATGAGGTCTTAACAACATCTCTGATCTCATAGGGTACATTCATCAGTATGTGTGCAGATGTACACCTTCAATGTCCCATGGAGCAAGGACAAAGAAGTGATTTCAACAGTTGGTACATATCAAAAGACTTAAAATAAACGAGCCAGCTATGTGCAACTGCAGGAGATGGCCACTGCCTGGTGGGGACTAACCCCCAGGACATGCAGCAGTAGGGCATGTATTCTCCATGGTAGCCAGACCCAAGACTTTCATAAATCCCAGTCCCCCACAAAGCCTCCAAGATCGTTTCTATCCAGATGCCTTCTCATTTCCCTTTCTGTGCAATCCAGGACAGCAGGCTCTGTGCTGTTCTACACTTGTGGTTGGATCTGGCGATCAAGTAATGTGAAAGACCCCAAATAAATTCTTCCCAAAGAGTTGAGGTGGGAGAGCGTGGTCCTGCTGTGGTTCAGTGTGGTCATCTGCAGAAGCAGTTCTGGAAAGGCAGAAGAATGGATGAAGAGTGTCTCTTTGGGACCAAGGGTCAGACCAAGACTGGAATGGGAAAAAAATGCAAGAGCTGAACAAACACCAGTGATGATCAGAAAGAGGCAACAGTGGGGAGTGCTGCTTTCCTTTTGGGCAAGGAAGGGTCCAGGCGCACAGCTCTGTCCCTTTACACACTGTCTCAGATTGCAGAAACAGCTGGCACAGCTGATTCTGGAAAGCTTCTCCCATTTCCAGATCACAACTCTTTCAGTGCTTTCATCCAAAGGAGCTCAGTGGTATGTCCCACTGGATGCTGCAGGAATAAAAGCATGTGTCTAGAAAATCTTTCGAGTAATCAGGTGGTTAGTGGTTGTCCTGTTGTGGCGGCTCTGAGGAAGGGTACAGGTCCAAGCAAGGGCAGGGAGCTGAAAACTCTTTCCTAGCGGACAGAATCTCTATCTCTTCTACTGTGCAATGGCTTTGAGAGGATTCAGGCTGTGTAAGCTGGGTGATGCACAGATCAGGGGTTTGGTTCAGCCTCTTGCTGGTTCTGCTCTACAGTTTTGTGTGTTTGTGTACCAAGGAAGTTTTTGGTTCAGTGCTGGTTGGGTCCAAGGCTGCCACTTCAGGGCTTTTCCGTAAGCTTATGGATGTCTGTTGGGTCAGGCTCTGGCTCACAGCTGAGGTCAAGTGTCTCCTGGGTCTGCCATGCTCAATTTAAAATATGGCGCAGTGGGAGTTGAAGTCTGTGCAATATCACACTGCTCTGTACTACAGCTAATTGTGAAGGGGTTTGTAGTAATTGCAGATATCGTAAAATGTAGTTTTGTGGGGTAACTGGTAATATAAACCTGAAACAATTTATCCTTAAGATGTTTCAGTTTGCATTTTTCAGAAGGAGCAGGCTTTACCCAGAAGCTTTTGTGTGTGAAGCAGGACCAGGATTAATGGCAGCAATTAGTCGTGCCTAATGGGCTGCTGGCTATGGCAGGTGGTAGGGTGGTGTTATTGATGATGCCCATGTTCTGCGTGCTGCAGGAGGCTCCGGCAGCTAGTACCTGCTGAATCTGATGAATGCCAGCTAGAGAGAGTGAAGTGCCCAGGGCCAAACCCATTCATGGCTGATGAGTTCCCATCCAAAATCCTGGGGAGTGTGGGTCACAGTGGTTCAGGCTCTATTTTCTACTGTACAGTTAATAGGCATTAGGAAGTTTTCAGAAATCCTCACATTTTTCAGTAGAATACCATGTCTATAAATCTCAAATGTGAGGAAAATCCTAACGCAACAGAGACCTGCAGCTACACAGCCATGGCTGGGCTGAGCTCCCTGAAGGGAGGACAGTGATTGGCTCTCACCCCTCTGCTCTAGGAGGCTTTATACCTGTGTCCCAGGTGCCAAACAATGCAGGGGGATGCTTAGTGGGTACATAAGTAGCTTACATTCCTAATCCCCTGAATATGCTTCTGAATATCCCTCTCTGAACACTCAAAGAAGTAAAGACTACTGAGAATCTGGTCCTTAGACATGAATACAGCTGGTATGTCTGAAATTACAATTTAAAAAGAAGTGCTGGCTCATGACTAAATGGAAGGGACCTCTGGGAAGAGCAAATATTGAAGATGTTATGAATAATCAGAGAAAGAATTAATTGATGGCTGACATTTCCACAAGTAACTTATTTTGGTCAACAGGTGCAATTTCTGATCTCATTTATCAGTAATAAACTGTTAATGAACGCTGATAAAATTGGAGTACTCCCGTTTTTCTGCTGATGTTTCTGGAATTCTAGGGAGGTCCTTTCTGTTCTTCCAGGGGGCAGCTGAGGTCGATGTTCTGCATCATGGCATACAGCAGTAGCAATTAGCTTGGAGGGCCAAGGAAACACTCTAGGATGAGCTGTTTAGAAAAGACAGTCTGTAATACAATTATTTTAACAAATATGAAAAGTCAATGTCTTTGGTCAAATTAACTATGACACCCACATCAGAGCTGAGTTTTCCCATTCTGATTTAATGCTTGCAGTATGACAGAAGTGATGAACACACGGGAACCGGTGATGGAGGAATTTGCGCTCAGCCAGACTCCTGAGGAAGAAGGAGGCCCTTCAAGTCAGGTAACTTTATTAAAACTGGAAAGTATCCTGAATTCCTTTTTCAAAGCAATTTAATATCATCAGTAACTGTCATACCTGTTGATGTTGAACAGCGGAGCACAGCAGCCAAAAGAACAAGCCCTGAAATACAAGTTTGATCCTACTTAGGTTTTATTTCTTAAGGTAAGTGTTCTGGCAGGAGGACTTTGTCAGGTGCCAGGTCTCTGGGACACAGTGACAGTGATACCTGGCCCCTGAAGGAATAGAAGAGAAGAGGTTAATTGTCACAGAATCACAGAATTACCGAGGCTGGAAAAGATCTCTGAGATCAGCAAGTCCAGCCTATGACCTAACATCACCACAATCACCTGGACCATGACACTAAGTGTCCTGTCCAGTCTTTTCTTAAACACTTCCGAGGATGAGGACTCCACCACCTCCCTGGACTTCCATTCCAGTGTCTGATGACCCTTTCCATGAGGAAGTGCTTCCTAACATTGAACCTAAAGCTTCCCTTGTGTAGCTTCAGGACATGCTCTCTTGTCCTATCCTAGTTGCCTGGGAGAAGAGCCTGACCCCCACCTCTCTACAACTTCCCTTTGTGTAGTTACACATCTGAGAAAGTTTTGTGTGAAGAAGACATCCAACCAATACAGGATCACAGCTTTGATACAGCCATCCTTCTGAGGACCTAAGTATCCTCTGGCTCAGAGGGCTCCCAGCAACCTTTTTAGAAAAGAGAACATTTGAAAGGAGTGTATAATTCACATAAATGGCTGCAGAATTGTAGCAGCAGCACTGGTCAGGGCCACTTGCTCACATATATGAGCATTTTCTGTCTCAAGACAATCTCATCCACCTACCTGGATACTCATCGGCAGTACCCATTCCAGCAGGAGGGATCATGATGTCCTGAGCCACCCTTGTGTCCAGCCTGATTTGGGTTCTGTGCTTGTTCATAGATCCATAGAGTAGTTCAGGTTGGAAGGGATCATCTAGTTCCAACCCCCCTGCCATGAGTAGGGACACCTCCCACTAGACCAGATTGCTCAAGGCCCCTTCCAATCTGGCCTGGAACACTTCCAGGGAAGGGGCAGCCACAACCTCCCTGGGCAATCTCTTCTAGTGTCTCATTAACCTCATTGTGGAGAACTTCCTTTTGACTTCCAGTCTAAAGCTCCCCTCTTCCAGCTTGAAACCATTCCCCTTGGACCACTACAAGCCCTTATAAACAGCCCCTCCATAGCTTTCCTGTAGCTCCCTTCAGGTCCTGGAAGGCCAGTATAAGATCTCCCTGCAGTCTCCTCTTCTCCAGGTTGAACAGCCACAACTCTCTCAGCCTGTCCCCATAGGAGAGGTGCTCCAGCCCTCTAGTTGTCCCTGTGGCCCTTCTCTGGACACGTTCCAGCAGTTCAATGTCTTTCCTGTGTTGGGAGCTCCAGAACTGGATGCAGTACTCCAGATGAGGGTCTCACGAGAGCAGAATAGAGGGGAGGATCACCTCCCTTCACCTACTGGTCACCCTTCTCTTGATGCAGCCCAGGATGCAGTTGGTTCAGGCAGAGCATCTTCTGCACCTGCCTCAGTGAGGTCTGGGCTGGAGCAGCTGCAGAAAATCAAACGACGACGGAGGTCCTGTAGAGCTTGTCCTGGCTCCTCCCTCGGGGAGCTGCTGTGGGCCAGGTAGCGGGACCTGGTGACTAAGGACTGTGCCCAGGGCAGTTTCTGGTTTATACTGGACAGGTATAGGCCTTGTGAGGAGCGGCTGAGGGAACTGGGGCTGTTCAGTTTGAAGAAGGTGAGGCCGAGGGGAGACCTTATCACTCCATAACTATGTGAGAGGAGGTTGTAGAGAGGTGGGAGACGATCTCTTCTCAGAAGTAATGAGTGATAGGACCAGAGGAAATGGCCTCAAGGTGTGCCAGGGAAAGATTAGACTAGACATTAGGAAAAACTAGATCATCAGGCCTTGGAACAGGCTGCCCAGGGAGGGGATTGAATTAACATCTCTGGATGTGTTTAAAGTTGTGTGGAGCTGGAGCTTAGGGACATGGTTTAGCAGTTGTCTTGGGATAGTTGGGTTAATGGTTGAACTTGATGATCTTGAAGGTCTTTTCCAACCTAAGTGATTCCATGGTCTAATGCAAAATGCAAAAAAAATTATCCAGGGACTTAAAGCTGAGGGAGAGGTTTCATGGTGTTGGTGATTCGTAGATTCATACAATGGTTCAGGTTAGAAGGGACCTTAAGGATCATCTACTTCCAACCCCCCTGCGATGAGCAGGGACACCCCCCACTGGACCAGGTTGCTCAGGGTCCCATCCAATCTGGCCTTGAACATCTCAAGGGAGGGGGCACCTGCAATATCTCCCTGGGCAACCTCTTCCAGTGTCTCACCACCCTCGTCATGAAGAACTTCCTTCTGACTTCCAGTTTAAACCTCCCCTCTTCCAGCTTGAAACTATTCCCCCTTGTCCTGCCACTACAAGCCCTTGTAAACAGCCTCTCCCCAGCTTTCCTGTAGCCCCTTTCAGGTACTGGAAGGCTGCCATATGATTTCCCTGCAGTCTCCTCTTTTCCAGGCTGAACAACCCTAACTCTCTCAGCCTGTCCCCGTAGGAGAGGTGCTCCAACCCGCCAGTCATACTTGAGGCCCTCCTCTGGACATGTCCCAACAGATCAATATCTTTCCTGATAGAACTGGGTGCAGTACTCCAGATGTGGTCTCATGAGAGCAGAATAGATGGGGAGTATCACCTCCATTAACCTACTGGTCACGCATCTCTTGATGCAGCCCAGGATGTGGGTGGCTTTCTGGGCTGCAGGTGAACGCTGCCACTCATGTCAAGTTTTTTTATCAATCAACACCCCCAAGTCCTTCTCCTCAAGGCTGCTCTCAACCTGTTCACCACCCAGGCTGTATTCATGCCTGGGATTGCCTTGACCCAGGTGCAGGACCTTGCACTTGGCCTGGTTGAATTTCATGAGGTTGGTACTGGCCCACCTCTCAAGCCTGTCCAGGCCCCTCTGGATGGCCTCCCTTCCTTCCAGCGTGTCCATCACACCACACAGCTTGGTGTCATCAGAAAATTTGCTGAGAGGGCACTCAGTGCCACTGTCCATATCTCCGACAAAGATGTTAAACAGCATTGGTCCCAGTACTGACTCTGGAGGGACACCATTCATCACGGCTCTTCATTGGACTTGGAGCCGTTGACCACAACTCTGAGTGAGACAACATCCAGCCAGGTCATTATCCAGTAAGTGTTCTCATGTTTCTCAATGTTACAGGCACCTAAATGAGTCCTGGTGGACCTGAAGTGCTTCTCAGCACAAGGTGTATCCTTGTAAACAGACTCAGACAAGTACTGCAGGAGCACCCTACTGCAGGTTAAAGTCACGCCTTAGCCAGCCAGGGAAGTGAGAAGTGAATTATCGCAAATTCCTTTCAGATCATTTGTCCATGAAATGGCAGGCTGTGTGCAGTTAATGACTGTACAATGAGCTCTCCTATGTCTTGCTGGCAGCACAGGGTAGATGCTGCTCAGCCAGAGACTGCATTTTTAATACTCTCTTCTTTTGATTGAGTCCCAGGATTTCATTATTGTGTCAGTGCACACTGCCCAAACCCAGTGCCAGCTCTGACTCCACCTATGTATTTAGGGCTGTGCTATGATGTTCCTAATCATATGTTCAGAGGTTTTCCCCCAGCTCCTTTGCTGTCCTCCTCTTGGAGAAGCTGGTGTCATCCTCATTTTAGTTATGGTCACCTGAGGCCAAGAAGCAAAAAGAAATGAGAGTTAACATGAAGACAGTGTGAAAACTAGGTTTCTTCCAGCAACTTCCAAGCACTCTGGCCAGTCCCCCTCTTCCTGCAGTCTCCTGCCCACTCATCACATACTCCTGCTTCCGCAGAAAAACACAGCGAGGCCCAGCAGGCAGCCCTGCTTCCTGCCATTCCTGACTCACTCCTGGAGGGACATGGTAAATACTGGGCTCTGGTGGAAAAACACATTGTGTGATCGGTGTGAGAAAAGACCATATGAGAATGACATAAACAACAATAGCCATGCCGAGGCCACTTAAGTGCCTTTCCTAAATTATGTTGCAGCTGCAGGAATTGACTCCTGGCATATTTTTAGCCCAGTTTTGTGTCATTTTCTAGGGCTCAAGAGAACAAATGAAAAAGCAGAAATATTGGAGTGTTGGATTCCCCATAGAGGGGTTGCCAGCAGGCTTGGGGATGGGTTGGCTGTCATGCAGCCCACTGCCACCCAAGCAGGCTGAGCAGCAGCTGGGAGAAATGTTCATTGCCATGCTCATATGCAGCCCTGTGAGGACATAAGGCATTTTGTTCATAATTTTGTGGTTATTTTCTGACAGGTGAGCTGTGTGGCTCAGGGGTCTGAGATCCACCATGAGTCTGAAGAGAAGCTTGCTACTGCTCAAGGCTGTCTCTGGAACTGTCCTCACCTCTCATATTTGGAAATAGCAAGATCACGTTAGCAGTTTCTTAAAAATTCATTTCAGCCAAGACAGCCACCATGGAAATGTAATAGCTTGGAAGGAGGCTGTATAATGGGAAGCTGGGGGGGAACATCTCCAAAAGGCAGCATGAGAAGCATTGCTTGGTTAGGGCAAGTTACACCTATATGAGTGCAGCTCAGGGAGGCATTAGGAAGGTTTGCCTTCAGTGATTTGCTTGGACTACTTGCACTGAAGGGGCTTTCACATAGAAGAATCCCTTCTTCATTTTGTCTCACTTTGCCACACTAACAATAATAGGCAAAATGTTTCACCTTCATGTAGATTTGGAGAGTTATGATTCCCCACAACGCTGCCATGGGGTGTGAGGATGAGAATTATTGTCCTTTTGTATCTCCAGAAGCATCACATAACCAGTGAGCAGTGCTCAGTCTGACCAGACACCTCAATTCAGTGATGAACATGTTCCAGATGGGTGTGGAGGTTCCCACCAGTGCTGAACAAACCTGTGCAGCACCTGGAGTTAAACTGGGATGGTTCTTGTTCTCAACTGGTACTGCAATCTCCTAGTGTGTGTATTAATTTCATTGTTGCACATTAAAAAAAAAAAAAAAAGAAATAACCCCTCAGCTAACATGAGAATTTTATAACCTGTTAGTGCAGGCATATGGAATTTTGAAAAGTCAGGTGATGAGGTTTCAGTAAAGCAACAACAGAATTTATCTTATGTCAACATCCTGGAGAAGCTGGAATTAATTTTCCTCTAAAAAATACCCAACTAAAAACAAAGCACCTTGAGAGATTTAACTAAAACAGCAATGCTGAAAATAAGAAAACATTTCCATGCGTTACATCCTTCACTAAAAAGACCTAGTTTGGCTTCAAGTTGCAATCATTTCACGGGTTTGACTTGCAGCTTCAATGTGAAAAATGAAAATAATAGCTGCCATACCTGTTGCAGTGAACATTACATGATCTGTTCGTTTTCCTCTGGGGGACCTATCGTGTCACATCCTGCAAGCCTGCATGCGCACTATACAACACATACCCTGTGTAAAGGCAATCTCTGTGGCTACCTGCTTTGCATGAATGCATCGCAGAATGCAGTGCTTCTCATTACAGAAAACAGCTCCACAGAGCGAAGGCTTCTTAATAAACTGTCATGCCAGGAAACACGACTATCACATCACAGTAGCAGGGCTGCAGCAGCCATGTAGTGTCCTAAAAATCGTCAGAGCTGACATGCAAGTGTTTGGCAATGTAATGAATTTTGTTGCCTATTTCTCCATTTTTAGTCTATGTGTTGGATCACACAAGTCAAAGCAATCATCTGTCCAACACACTGATGAGAAAAGTCACTTCTTTGCCCAGAAAGAGACAGCATGTGCAAGGGAGAGTGTGGTGAGACTTGTAGACCCTCTGCATCCTCTCTTGGCTGGATTCTGTATTTGAATCCTTCCCTGTGCAGGACAATTGCCTGGGTTTTTTTAATTGACATGACTATCCATGTCAAATGTAGAAAAGATTCTGAGATGGAGCATAAGCTCTGATTGCTCTGCATCCCTGGGCAAGGCTTTGACAGAAATGTCCTGACATGTCTCACCAGGCCTTCCCAGACTCACGTGACAAGTACCCCAAGCTGTCCAAAAGACTGCCATCAATTGTTGTGGAGCCAACTGAGTCCGGGGAGGTGGAGAGTGGTGAGTTGCGCTGGCCTCCCGATGACCTGAAATCAGCGGAGGACAAGGGTCTTCATGGGGACCAAAGAGTCTGTGTCCAGCAGCAGCAGCAGGAGCAGCAGCAGCAGCAGATGGATCTGGAAGGTCTGAATGAGTCATTTCCATCCCTGTTTCCCATAGGAAAATAGATGTTTCAGGCCACACCATACACTGGTTAGTGCATGTTCAGTGTACCAAAGGGCAGTAGGTGTTTGGTGGTGCTCCCAGAGTGTTTCTGGGCACTGGGGAGGGAGTCCAGTGGACCAGAAAATTCTGCGTAGTGTTTGAGCACGTGATGTTTTCACCCACATTAGGCTCAGTGTTGGCCACTCACATGGCAGTTTGCTGCACATGAGCAGTTTGCTCTAAGAAACAGTAATTCTGTTCCGTAGCACATCTCTACTTCCCTATCTCCTAACCAACAAGTATTTAACAGCTGCACATTTTCAAAGCATCTTGGTGTCCCAGGAGTACATTTGTGTAGCAAGGACTCACAGATATATAGTTATGACTAGTGTAGCTGAACTTCCTTTATCTTCAAATGGTCACATTCGGAAGTGTCAAGCCACTGTTATTGAACACAGTGTTTCTGGGTGATGGCAATCACAGTGTTTGAACATTCAGGAAGAAATAAGAGCCAAAACTATGACCTGACCTCCAGGTTGCACATTATGGCCTCTGTGTTGGTTTTGCGCACTAACGTTAGGATTTAATATGTCTTCAGCACTGAGAGAAGGATTGAGCAGATTTCACTAAGGCAGCAGGTAGCCCTTCCACTGTGGGGCCGTCAATACATATCATCACCTCGTGTCACTAATATCTGTCTTGAGATTTCAAATCCCTTGTAAAGACAGACTGTGATGCACTTAAGAGTCCCCTACTCCCAGTTTAACTACTAGTTTGCAAGCAGAGCAAATTGTTCATGTCAGGTCTGATCAACTGCCTAGTGGAGCAAGGAATCACACAAAGGCTGTTATATCTGTGTGGGTAAATATGTACTGACAAGCCATTTCTTTGCAGATACTTCAGTGCATCCAGCTCAAGAAGTGGAAGACACTACAGATACTCTGGAAAGCAGAACTGAAGAGGATGAGTAGGGACTCTACAACCTGAGAAGTGAAACCTTGTTGGGAATACTGCTGGAAAGCTAGCACACTCTGAAGACATGTCACAGTAATCTGTATTTAAATTTGCAAGGGTTTTATTTAGTTAATTCTTGGTAGGAAGTGTCTGGGCTTTAGAACTGTTCAGCATTTTGATTTTCAGGCTGGGATTCGTATTATTTTTTCATTTGTCATTGGGAAGCAGTGGGACGTGTTAGGAAATGCAAGATGATCAAGGAAAAAGTGCTCCTCACATAAATCAGCACATTTCATTGGTTTTACCTTTTTCAAGCAAGGCTGCTTTCAGGCATCAATGGCAGGACAAAGGGGTTACTTATATTTCTACAGGAGTGACTTCTTAAATCTAAAACCTTTATTGTTTTTAGACATTTAAAACTATCACTGTGATATTACAGACAATAGATGTAATATAACTTCACCAGTTGATTTTGTAACTTTTGTATAAAGACACACACATCAGATTTGCCTGCTGGCTGCCACCATGGGTAACACAGAGCAGTTCTCTCCCTTTGTCTATTGTGTGCAAATTTGGATGGACCAGCCTTTCCTTAGCTGCCTTTTTGATAAGGCTTCTGCCTTTCAGAAGCGCTTTCTTGCTGTACATTGATGAAGTGGATTAGCTAGTCACTGGTGTTTGTGGAGTGAGGCTCTCTGTTGTAGTCTTGGTTAGGTGGATTGTGCTGTCCGTGCACTCTTCAGGCCCATGTCCAGCTGCAGTGTGGCACACATTCCTCCCCCTTGAAGCCAACGAGATGGCTTCTGCTTCTGCCAGGGATGGATTTGTCCTGCCTTTTTAATAGAAATTGTGATAATTCTTCTTTTGGTATATTTTGTGTGTAACATAGGTGCAGAGGCCCATCTGTTTCGCTCTCAACCTGAGCCTGAGCCTGGCAGTAGGGTGGGTGATGGGAGCTCCATTGCAGGGCCAGACCTGCTCCGCTCTTTGCCTGATGCCAGGTCCCCACAGCCACCCACAGTATGAGGGACTGCAGGAGGGCCAAGGTGGTGGGACACACACCTGCCTCCCTGCTGCTGAAGTGGAGCTGCTGGCAGGAGCACATGTGCTGGGAGTGCTTTCTTCCATGGCACGGTCACCTGGGGTTTGGTTTCACAGCCACTTCCTGGACACCAGAGCTCACAGTGGGACAAGCTATCTCTGGATAACCTGGGTCTCTGAAGGATTTTCTTTGAAGCTTTGGGGTCATTTTGACAGGGGTGAACCATTTTCTGCACAGGGACCTCCCAGAGGTTCCCTCCCACCCTCCCAGGAGAGGCATGGGTCTTGTCCCAAAACACTACCCTTGGGACAGTGCTGGTGGAGGTAGGTAATGCATGTACTCATAAGGACTTATCAATGGTGAGTGTCCCGTAGGCTATGAAGTTGGCTTTCTCCATCTCTATAGGGCTGAATGGAGTCAGTATTTCCAGTTAATGTTGCGGCTGGAAGAAGCTGTTCACTGGAGGGGGGACAAAATAAGAGGATTTCTTCCAGCATTGACTACTAAGCTGACTTCCAAGTGCTTTCTTTTCTCCAGTAATAATTTTCTCTAATGACAACTTTTAATTGTTTGATGGTTGTTAAAATTTATTAGCCAGATGTGGTAATAAGTTTATACCTTCTTAGTAACCAAATTTAATATATTTACTTACAAAGTATTCTGTGCAATGAATGTTTAATACAAAGGAAAGAGACTATTTTACTGCAAAGCAACAGTAATTTATGTACAAATTATAGTTCATTATTTGGGATCTAGGACCCTTTTTATAAGCAGTGTAGTACAGTATAATGTGATACTTAAACTTTGCTCACAACCTATGTAATCATGTTTCACCTTTTGAGGTAGACCTTCTTACCTACACAGTCACATAGAATTCTTTTGCTGGGTGAGTAGGATTCCAGCCAGAGCACCAAATTTCACCAGAGCAAATGAAGGTTTCAAGAATACCTCCTAAATCTGGCTGCTGTCCCTGTCACCCCTTTCACTGGTGACTGTTTTCTGGTAAAGCCAACCAAGTGAAAACAAGCTCATGCTACATTTTTGAGGTAGCACAGGCGCAGGGTGAAGAGGTCCCCAGCTCAAACCTGTCTGCAGCTAAAGGTAATGGGAGGAGAGCCCAGCTGGTGAGGCAGCAGGTCGATATGAGATTGTCTTTACATTTTGCTTTTGTATAGATCATTGAGAAGTTTCACAGATCTCTGGAGGGAAAAAGCCAATGGTGACAACATATTTTTAGCTGTGTGATTTCCTTTCAGTCTGCGTCTAACTAGGTCCATGAGGAATGACGTTAGACATATCACTTAATTTGCCTTTTGCTCTTTAAAGGGAAAACCAGTTGTTTGAAACACTTCCCCCAATTTTATGTGCTCTCTATCTGCCTTCAGACACTCCCTCCCTTCCTGCTCTGAATAGCCCTTATCCTATTTCCACCTGAGGTCAATGGCACTTCCCTAATTAAGTTTTCCAAAGAAACAACAAGACTCTACATAACGCTCTGAAAAAATGCCATACAGCACTACTTTTTACAGCCTAGTATGTAAATCTACAGCCTGTATAGAAATGCCAGATGTCCTCCTTCCAGCCCCATTACTCTTTCCCTTTCCCTTCCTTATGTTGCTCCCTTGAACTATTTTACTTGAAGCAAATGAATGCTTCAAACTAAAGATTTCTCCCAACGCCATGTGGTCTCCATTTAACAATGATGCAAAGCCAAACTCCTCCCTCCATTTTTATTTTTCTGAGCATGGGCCAGAGGCCCTAAATAGGAGAGCAAGACAGAGAGAAAATTGTTTTCTACAGACAAGTCCTATTTATTCAACTTGCAGGTGTATGAACATCCACTTTGTCTGTGTGCAGGTGTTGTCTCTCTAATAAACTCAATAGTTGTTTTGTATTTTTTTCTGGATTAAAAACTTTGTAGAAACTAAAAAGGAAAAAAAAAGGACTTTCAGTTATATTTTTCTAGTCTAGCATGTAGAATATTTAATGTAGCGCAGAAAGTAGGTTTTGTGTAGTAAGGCATTCTTGGATTTTGCTCTCTTTCAGTTCTTTCTAATTTTGCCAAATGCCACCTGTATATAATACTCAACTAATGTATGTCCTGTAGATGTATTACACCATTTAGCCTATTAAATGCCTATACCAGACCAATTAGAAGAAGAGGTGGGCCTGCAGTGTCTTGGTCTGAAAACACAAGGGGTTATTTGTAGTGGTGTGCGACTCCTGTCCTAATAGCTATACACAGGTGAAGGAAGACAGCTGTGCCGCTGCCTTTGCCCCATGACATGCAGGTACTCACACTGCCCCTCTGTCCCACGTGCTCCTATGCAGATAAACTCAGATTTCCATCAGTGGCAGATGCCAGCTCCATTTCTTTCCTTTAAGCATCTCCTAGATGAGGTAGCTCAATGCTAAGTACTTCTGTCCTGGGATTTTCTTGCTGCCCCGTACTGTGCTAGCAGCGAGCAGCCAGCAGCCTCCTCTTTGTTCACCTTTTAATGCAATGCACATTTTTAGCATTTTCTGGAAAGGCTATTGTGGAGACCAGCAGGAACTCACATTACTTAGAAACCTATACCCCATACGAGGAGAGTGGGGTCATGTGGCAGAGAAGATGAGAAGCAGAGATAATCTGCCACCAAACAATGAATTTTCTCCCAAAATGACATTACCAAGAAGTGAATTGTTGCAAGAATCCTCTTAGCTTCCCAGTTCAAAAGCAGCTACTGCTTGCTAAGATGAGTACACCAGCATGGCAAAACGTGTCACTTGGGGAAAAAGCCAGTTTCTCCCCAGTCTGGCTGGAGTCCTGCTGCAAGGCTGTGCCTTCTGGACAGTAGTGGCATGGTTAAGGAAATGATCTGTATCCTGGGCTGGAGGCAACAAGCTCAGCTCATTGCACTGCAGCACCTGTAAACCTGATGCTCTATGTCACATAGTACTAGAGTTTCCATGTACTGTGTGTGGAAAAATCTCATGTCCCAGCATATATTACCCTTGGGATGGAGTGGCAGAAGGACTGGCACTGTCTCCTCACTTCCCTAGGAGTATTGTGTCCTGGGGCTTTCTTGCATGGTGTATGGTGTTGAGCTACACAAGGACAAAATGGGTGTTACTTAATGGCTCCGGAGGATTCAATTTCAACTGCTGGTGATTTTCCTTTGCTGTGAGATAACTGCTGAGTCCTTGTTGTTCTCTTTCCTTAAATCTGAAAATAGGGGGAGGTTATATGTAATTTATTAAGTAGGATGAGCATGGAATCATTGTTTTGCTTCTAATATTTGTATTTTTAAAATTAAATCCATTGGATCCTCAGGTTCATTTATTGTTATCCCACTGACTTATGAGACATTTTTATCTTTAATCAGACATCTGATTGCTAGTTCTTTCTTTTAGATGCATTCTGCTTCACTTTCTTGTCTAAAGAAACAAATACCATTTTCAGTGAAAGTAGCCTTTATCTAAACCACCAGTAAAAGATGGAAACTGCTTTTTTTATGTCATTAAGCTGAAAAATGTGACATCTAAATCAAATCAATCCTAATTTGTAGTTTTAACATTTTTTCTTTTTTTTTTTAATTATAAATCCAATATTTATATGAATTCTTTTGGGAAGAAAGGTTTTCCTGGGCAGTCATGACTCCCATGAGAAACATCACGTCCCTCACATTCATGTTATTGAAGCTGTACTGCTTCTACCACAAATTGAAGCAGGACATTCTTCTTATCTTTGTCTTTGAAAACATGTTGTGTCTTTCATTTCAGAGACAGTAAGTTCCCAAAATGTAAATTTACTGAACTATAGAAAACTAGGATTTTTAAGAGAAAATTGTGTTTTTCCCTCTTTGAAAAAATTAATCACCATCATCCCACACTCCTGGAAACCTTGAAAAGTTGCAGTTTTCCTCTAAGAATGCTAACAAAACATTTTCCTCCATTTTCTCTAACATTTATGCCATAAAGAGTCCAGAAACTTCATACATAATCTTAGAAGACTTTCCTGAGGAAAAGGCTCCTCAGCTCTCCTGAGGAGCCGCTGAGTAGGGATCTACAGTGAGGTCAGGACACAGAGCAGGGGTTATTCTCCTCATGCACAGCTTTCAGACCCCAAGCCTTCCCTTACAAAGGACATGGATCTTTTCATTCTGCCTGACAATTGGTGCCCACAAAACCAAAGGAAATTATTTTAAATGGTTGCAATTGCAGTGAGTGTAGCTATTAAAGGGATGTTTGCAATCAAGCCAGCATTCAGCTTCAGCATGGCTCCTGGAGAGTGGCAAATTCTCTTTATGAATTAGTCATTTAATTTATGAAACATAGGTTGGATATTGTCACATTCCCACATACCCTCCATACCCCTGACAACTGCACTCTCATGCATTACTATTCAATAGGCAATGAAAACCTCTAGGACTGAGACACTGCTGGGATATACAGCCAGACCCTAAGCTGGGGAAAACTCAGTGTACCACAGTGCTGGAAAAGTAAGAATAATTTACTGTTGCTGTTAACTATTCAGTGACAATTGACCAAGAAGAAATAGCACAGGCACCTAACTCATCAACCCAGCCTTCCCTTGACAGCACCATTACATCCTCCTGAATTATCTCTTCAGGCTGTTGATGTCTTGCAAGTGCAGAACTACAACTGAAATCACAGGGGCAGAGAAAAATAGAGCATAGCATGAAAATCATCAGCTTAGGTGCTCTTTCACTGGTACTGTTCTTTAACTTCTAGCCTGGGTGTGTGCAGGGAAGCAACTGGCTTTTTTTGTCCAAAAATTTACAGTGGAAACAGAACAAAATGAATTTGACTCACAAATGATTTCCATGTAGCTGTGGAAGGTGCTGGTTCTGGAAGCAGCATGGTTGGTCTTTTCTCAATGGCCACATCGAGTCACTAACCCTCCTGTATCCTAGCAGAACACACATGTGACTCAGCCTCCCCCTCCTCATGAGCCAAAGGGCTGGGACCTGCTGCAGAAGTTTCTCTAAATCTCAGGTGTTCTTGGCCATCCTGGCTTTGATTAATTTGCGGAGTGGTGCAGTCTAGAGGTGCTAGAACAGCATCTGTTGGTGGGACAGGAGATAACCTCACAGGTGGTCTCTGCAGAGAGGGAAAAGCAGCTCCTGGTGGCTTTTTCCATCATGAAGCTCTTAAGATACTACAGGGATGAACATTCACTCCCACTGTGCTGAAGCAAATTTTGCTCCAGAAGGGAGAAGAAAAAAATGAAGATGGGGTTTGGAATACTAAATAGCAGAAGGACTTGGTGCTTAAGGCACAACCAGCAAGCATGAGCAAGGACAAAAAAGCCATCTGACTCGTGCTGGCCCCAGCATCTTGCTTTCAGCTCGTGGTCTCTTGTTAGTACAAACCCAGTGGCCTCAGTTACCCTTAATGACCCTTTAGCAC
This sequence comes from Upupa epops, assembly GCA_013397515.1. NCBI lineage: Eukaryota > Metazoa > Chordata > Aves > Bucerotiformes > Upupidae > Upupa > Upupa epops. Next base: position 19,477 of record VZRI01013842.1, on the reverse strand, counting down.
AGGCACACGCTTCAGACTGAGTGTATTCATAACTGAAGAGACACATCTGAATCTCCACGTTCACACATAACCTAAGGTGCTTCTTCCTATTTATAGCCAGACTGGGTTAAATGAAGGGCCTTATTCATCCCTGAGGTTTTATACAAATTCTAGAGAGGACAAAGGGCCTTGTGTCTTTTTCCACACCCTTTTTTTTTTCCTAGTTCATACATGCAGAGCTAAGTTTTCTTTCAAGAGTGATTCAAAATAAGACTACAAAATTATTTGCTGGCTCAGCATGAACCATTGTCCTGATAGAAATAATCTGTATGACTTTCATGTGCATTCAGAGAAAAAGAAGGTATGACAGTGATACGGAGTTTGGACATGTGGAGACACATTGATAGAAATCCCACTCATTTGCATTGTATTGGATTCACTGCAGCTAAGGCATGAGTTTGGGAAGAGAGGGAAAAAATGCAAGTAAAATGAGGGTTTTTTTAAACTCCTCATTTATTGAAATGCTCAGTACATTGAACTAAGCAGAGCAAGAGGAGATGCTTATCATGCTGAGCCACTGTCCCAAGCAAGGCCAGCTCTGAGTCAGTACAGATTTTATTCCATTCTTCTGGTTTCTAACAGCAACGTGTGCCCTCACCACCTTCAGATCCCCTGTGTTTGGGCAGCACTGCTGCTGGAGCAGCGTCACTGTTTGAGCAGCATGGCAAACTCTATCACTGACCTGCTTGTGATTCATTTCAGCAAATAAGAAAGAAGTGATTGAACTCACAAATAATCCAGTTGTATAATTATCTTGGATTTGCAGTAGGTGCTTTGTCACAACCAAGCACCTGGCTCCAGTCAGGATATCCACTGACATAATTCAACCAAAGCTTTCCTCCAAGTGACTCAATTTTAAACTTTATATGGTGGCAACTGGCTTTTGGTTGCTTTATATTGGAAATATCTGCACAGTGCCTATGACAGCAGGCTCTGGTTTGCATGCAGGAGTGTCCTCTACAGCAAGAGGAGGCCAACAGGAGACGCCTGTGAGGCTTGTACTCACACAGTGGGTTTTGCTGAGCTCCCCACTGCAGGTTCCCAGGGTCAAAATTGAGAGTGCAACAAGACCAAGAGAGGTGGGTTAAATGGTCTAAAGGCATTTGACTAAAGACAGTGCAAAGTCAACAGCTCTGAGTTATTTTCCCTGGTTACCATTGGGTTACCTGGAAAACCATTGACAAATTAACTAACTTTTTTCTTTTGTTTTCATCCCCCCTAGAAAATCTCACATGTATTTATATGAAGACTTGGAGTGTTTCTGCCATAAAGAACTCTGCAATGAGCTGTGCTTGTTATTCTACATTTGCAATAAAAATTGTTGTGTGAATGGTCTAGATACATAGAGTACACCACCTCGGTAGAGACTGGGCTAAATCTAGCACATATCTAATCAGAAAACACATAGTAGCTTGGGAACACACCACAATGCCTTACAGAGACTTTACAGAGTCCTAATACATGAGTGTGCAGAGTTAACACGAGAAAGGCAGGCAGTGCAGTGCTAGTGCTGGGAGCTGCGTTTTCTATCAGTTTGTAATGTATGTCCGCCATAGGAGAGAAGTCAGAACATATTGAGGTGTAAATCAACCTGATCCGCCTACTCAGTGCCTGAACTGAAATTATTTGGCCTTGTGTCTCAGTCTTTGAGCACTGGATAAATGAGTGATTTCCAAAATGAGAACCAGATGCTGCTACATTTTAACAAACTCTTTGTGCTCATAGGACTATTGTTTCTTAGAAAGAAAATTACACCGACAACAGTTTTTGTGCCTTGAATATAAGAGGATGCAAGCTTTTAGAAGGAGTTTGGCTGCAGGTGTTAGGACGAGGTCCATGTTTTACACCAGAGTAGAATACAGCTGTCACTAGAATACAGTCATGCTTGGAGTGTTCATAAAAAAGAGAGCTTCTGTAGCAACATACGCTGTAGGCAGCACATCGCAGTAGGTAGATTTGTAAGTACCATACCACTGTAGAGTAGTTTATGCACACACAGTTAAGTTAAACACACACGGGCTGAATGAGGCATAATGACACAGAGCATATGATGCTAAACATCAAATACCAAACATTCCTGGAGTGACCATCAGCTCTGTTCCAGAGAAAGATTTCAGAAGAAACTGGAAGAGCCTATTTCCATTCCAAATTTGCTATGATTAGCACTGCCCTCAAGACACTCATGTTAGTACTCGAGGATGTACAAGGAATTGCTATGTATTCTGTTTTACAATGTCACCTTCCCCTTCAGTGCATTTTAATAAATTTGCAGATCACTACTAGAATTCCAACTTTAATTTTATCACAGACTACATATGTCAGCATTAACTCAGAAAAATTGCATGTATCAATCTTTCTACAGGCTAGCAGGGACACATAACACTCTGCATAGTGAGTTATTCCATAGCTAAGCTAGATTGCCTCTTTTTTGATTTATTTTTTTTACCTAGAATGATACTATTACCCTCTGAGTAATGGTTTGCTACCAAATTGAAGCAAAGCATTTTGGACACAATATGCATGACATAGCAGAGATTTTCAATGTCTAACATTAAAACAGCTAACACAGACACTCAGTTTTTATCATAAAGGCATAAATCATCCCCAGTGTGTCTACATTGCTAGGCTAGGTCTGGTGAAGTTGTGCTTGTGAACTTTCAACTCAATGTTCCTCTGAGATAAGGTATAGAATCATAGACTCATTCAGGTTGGAAAAGACCATTGAGATCACCAAGTCCAACCAACAACTCTACCAAGTTGGCCACTAACCTATTTCTCTGAGCACCACACCTAAACCATCTTTAAGCACATCCAAGGATGGTGACTCAACCACCTCTGTGGGCAGCCTGTTCCAATGCCTGAGTATGTGTGTATGTATGTACAGAGCTAACTCTTTTGACTTTGTGGACCTGCTTCTGGATGAGTAATACACTGAATTTGGTAATTTAGACTGTTCCTGGAGTTACTTTTGAAGTGGTTGTGGCCCTGTTCATCTGACACATGTTTCTTGGCAGCTTTGTTGTCTCTTCACTGAGAAATATTCTCAGGGGTCTTCTTGGAGAGATCAGGCAGTTCAAACAAAGGAAGGATTAAAAACCACAGGATGGAATCCCTTACAGTACTGACATGTTTTCCTCTCCGTTTTGGAAAAGTTTTGGAAAAGGATATGTTAGCCCAAGCTGGTCTCTTCTGCACCAGAGGCTGGTTGATTTGTCCCACAGTACAGAGTAGAAAATAATTAAGGTGCCCTATCTTTGCTAAGCAGCTTATTTTCTGTCTTTGAATCCCTACATGACAAGCACACAGAGTGCCTATCAAAGATTAATGCAAAAGGCCCTGAAGATTGGAGCTTCCTGAAAAGCATCATACAGCAGGTCTTCGTTAACACACAACAGCAGATGGACAGGCTACCAGGGGCTGACAGCACGCACAATGCCTCACCATACTTTCTTCTCCATATTAATGCCCCAGAACTTTGTAAGCAGCCTCAAAACACCCATAAATTATTCAGAAGAGATGGATTAACTAGGGGAAGAGAAGTGTCACTTGCTGGGTTGCAGAAGTCCCTAGACCTCTGTTCTGGTTCTTGTTTCACCACAAACCAAGGCCACTTCATCCATCTAAACTGAAGTCACACTAGAAGATTTGTACGTTCAGTCCTCAAATTTTCCATCCTTCCATCTGTTAGTATCTACATTTCCTCAGTAGAGCACTCTGCATTGTTAGATCTGACATCCACAGTGACATACACCTGTGGGATTCACAGATCTTCTGGTCCAGGAGAAAGTATCCCCATGGAACAGACTTTGGGTGCCTCTGCTCAGTTTGCTGAGCAGTTGTTGTGTTTCCCATTAAGATCATGGAATCAAGGTGATGCACCAGTTAAGCACAATGGCACTGCTCTCATTTTTTGCCCACTTCACCCCAAACTTGAAAGCAGCATTTTCAGAAACATTTAGAATTAAAGAAGTCTAAAAAATAATTCTTCCAATGCCCACAAAATGTGAACACAGCCACTTAGCAAATTGGACAATAATCATCGTACATGATAAGAGGATGAGTAAAACAACACTGTTTTGCACTTGGAGCTCCTAGAGATGACATTTTGGCTTGATAAAATATGCTGGTGAGGCTGCCATGATTTAGGGATTACATGGGTGGAAACATGCATCTAGTTACCAGAAGCTGTTACTTTTCAGTTCTTGACTCTTCTCCTTTTTAACATTTGCTTTCATGTTGCATTTCTGGTGCTGACGCTGAGCTTTGTATGCAAAAAGCAAAATAGCTCAAATATTCTACATTCCTATCACCAGTTGCCTGATGTTGCTACACACCCAGCTCTCCTCTCTAGGATGCCGCTGCCTCTGTTGGATGTGAACAGTCACAGAGAACTGAGAAGCCAAACTTGTGGTCTGCCAAACCCTGCTGCTGGCAGTGGTCTTGCTGTGTGTCCCAAGCAGGTGCTGGTGCTCAGCCCTCCCCAAGTGCCACCAAACTCCTCCAAAACACCTCCAAAATGGATGTTGTCCTTGCACAGCTCACATGTACCTGACACCTTTCTGTGCTTCCTTCTCTTCAACCCCATCTATTGAAGAGGCTGACACTACTACAGCCAGACTCCACCAGGGTTACCAGCAGATGCTTGTGACACCCTTCTGGCCCCACTGAGGCTGGCTTGAGCTGCTGCATCCATTTCAGAGCAGATGAGACCTCCCTCTCAATCTGGTGTTCACCCCCAACACCACCCAGTGTCCTGCGTGATGGCATGAACTCTCCACCCCCCTGCTCTGTGATCACTCACCAGAGATGCAAACTTGGGCAATTCCTGACTGTTTTATAAACTTGCATCTCTTGCAAACTCGTGGCAACTCCATATCTTGCCTGCTAAATAATCAGCCATTCCGCTATTTTGCACATAGCCTGCAGCATCATGCAGATTATATGTTATTATCAAATGTCTAAAAGGGATTTTTTTTTTGCTTCAAAATATCTAATAATCTCAATTTTCTTCAACACAATATTTCCAAGTAGAGGTAAAAAAACCCCTAGTCCAGCTTCCAGAAACACATTGCTCACCATAGAAACTATAAACTAGAACAACACAACCAGTGATTGCAGCTCAGTGGAGCATTTTAGTTAATAGGTTATTTCAGTAAGAGGGCTCTTCGCAAAACATCGCTGCTAATCCTGCTGTTTGCTGTATGTGGAAGGGCTCCAGCCAATTTCAGTGAAACTTCACCCATGTAGAGTAGGCAGCTGAATGAGGGACACAATAAGCTTTTTGCCTTTTTTACCAAGATAACCTGTCAGCAGCCATGTTTCAATGTAAATGAATCAGGATTAAACATGAGATTGCTTATCCATAGCAGTTTAACTGATTTTTTTTCTTTCTGTCCCAGCAAAACAGTTCAGCATTTGCTTTCCCATCAGCTACACTAGTTGACAATCACTGGTTGTGGGGCAGCCAAGGCAGGGTGAGTCATGGGGTAACCAGCTTCTTGCACTGATCCAAATCAACTAATCTTGCTCTTTTGTCTGGTCAGTACAAGGAAAACCTCTCTGTATTTCCTAGTGCAGGTGAAAAATTATAGATCTCCAAGCTGTGTTTGTTAGCTTATGTCCTCCCTGAAAGCTGAATCCATTCTTACACCAGCAATCCTGGATGACAGTGCCACCAAACTCATGCCAGAGGGTATGGTGTGCACAGATGAGTGACATGCTAACGGTGGGTCCAAGATCATCTTAGCACAAGAGGACATCCTTTGGACCAAGCTTCTCCTTAAGAAGTCAGCCATTCCTTTTAGCACAGGTTTGTTTATACCTACCTGTACTGTGTTTCCCATGAGAAGTCACAAAATAGGTTTTAAAGGCAAATCTCTAAGTAAATTTATAGTCTACATCAGGATTTTATCTTGTAAAAAGTGAAGCCATAGATTTCCCATGCAAGTGCTTCAAAAATCATCTTCTTTTGAATCATTTGGCTTGGACTTCTTTCTGAGCCAGAACATGCAGGCCTGTTCAGGCTATTCATTTTGAAAGTTGACCAGAAGAATGAGACATCACTTAGGGTGTTTGTTCAACACTGCAGAAGATGAGCAATTTGAATATGCAACTGCATCTATTATCTTCCTTCTGACCCAGTGACAGCAGCCTCTCCACCACACAAGCAAAAAGCACACAAATACTTCAGAAGAGACCAGTGCTCAGAAATGTGAACATTCAAGGCCTAAGTGCCTGTTTCAAGACATCAAAATAGCTCTTGTGAAATGCATTATGAATTGAAGACACATGCACCTGGGCAGGTAATTGCAAAGGCTGAGCGACCTACACACAAGAACCTCATGGCTGTAAAATTGTCAGCTCCAGGTGTTCAAAAGTTCTACAAGTACATTAACATTACAAGATTTAAAGTTAGTGGATTTGGTCTCCCAAATGGCTTTCTGAAGCAGGGAGAGGGGACAGACACTGTATTTCAGTCATTTCTCTGCAGCACAAAGGGGTGAACAAATCCTTTAGAAAATCCCCAAACCTGAAATTCTTTCATAGTCTCATGACTTCAGGTGCTAGATTCCCTGAGAGAGAATGAGAGAAGGTGATCTAGTGAGTAGTGAACACTAAGTCAGTGATAGTGCCTTGAAAGTCACAGAATCACAGAATGTTAGGAATTGGAAGGGACCTCAAAAGATCATCTAGTTCAATCTACCAGAGCAGGATCCCCTAGATACACAAGAACACGTCCAGGTGGGTTTTAAACGTCTCCAGAGAAGGAGTCTCTACAACCAACTTGGGCAGCCTGTTCCAGTGCTCTATCACCCTCACAAGGAAGAAGTTTCTTCTCATCTTGATGTGGAACTGCCTATGTTCCAGCTGACACCTGTTGCCCCTTGTCCTATCATTGTGTGCCACTGAGAAGAGCCTGGCTTCATCCTCCTGACACTCGCTCTTTACATATTTGTAAACATTAACGAGGTCACCCCTCAATCTCCTTTTTTCCAGGCTAAAAAGACTCAGCTCCCCTAGTGTTTCCCCATCAGGGAGATGTTCCACTCCCTTAATCATCTTTGTGGCTCTGCGCTGGACTCTCTCAAGTAGTTCTGTGTCCTTCTTGAAATGAGAGGCCCAGAACTGGACACAATATTCTAGATGTGGTCTCACCAGGGCCAAGAAGAAGGGAAGAGGAATTTCTCTCAGTCTACGGATCACACCCCTCCTAATCCATCTCAGGATGTCACTGGCCTTCTTGGCCACAAAGCACACTGCTGGCTACTGTCCACCAGGACCCCCAGTTCTCTTTCTCCTACATTGCTGTCTAGAAGGTCAGTTCTCAAACTATACAGGTACCTGAGGCTGTTCTTGCCCAGATGCAAGACTCTACATTGCCCTTGTTGAATTTCATTACATTCTTCCCTGACCAACTCTCCAGCCTGTCTAGGTCCCACTGAATAGCAACAGAGCCCTCTGCTGTGTCAGCCACTCCTCCCAGCTTTGTCATCAGCAAACTTGCTGGCAGTGCACTCTATTCTCTCATATAAGTCATTAATGAACAGATAGAATAGTATTAGTCCCAGTACTGACCCTTGGAGGACTCTACCATTTCCAGCCTACTCTTTGACAGTGGGCCTGTAGCAGAGTGCCTCTACACTAAATTTGCACATGGGCATGAGCCCCAGGATCAGACTCCTTTGCTTTCTGCAAACCAGTAGACTCACCAAGGAGACACAGAAGTTCCCTAGGAGGTAGATGGGAAGACGTAGTGCCTGGAAAATAGGAGTTCTTATAGCCAGCCTCATACACGTGGGGAAGCCCATGTAAGGCTGCAGGAAATCCTGAGGAAAGCAGTGGTTCAAGTTCCACCTCTCCCAGAAAATTCCAACATCCTAACCTCTCCCCTCACACCAGTGCTGAGGGGTGTTTGCCTCTGCTTTTGCAGCCAGGAGCTTTCTTGGGGTCATCCCAACTTTCTCCCAGCATGACAGATGGGCAGCCCTGCAAGGGAAAACATTTCAGGGCCAACCTTCCAACAGGTCAGCTGGAAAGAGCTCACTCCCAGCTCAGGAACTGGTGAGTGTCAAGATATGGGGACAAGGGAAAGTGAGACGCCAGGGTTATTTCAATCCTTACTGTACGGAATCCTTACTCCAAAGCAGTTTTTAATTCACTCGTTTTCCAGCTGCCTGCCCAGAGCAGCAGCCTACAGGGCCTTTCTCTTCCCTTCGCAGATGAGCAGCTGTTTGATGTTGCATGCAAAATCAGTGATTTATTTGCTTTTTAAGGTGTTGAAAATAAACTGCAGCCTCACAATTCCCGAGTGCTTTACAGAGCAATCACCTCTGAGGCAGGAAATGTGGTCACATCCCCCCAGGCAGACTGAAAGCTCCTGAGGCTTCCTCACATCCCGCTGTGTGCACCAGACTGCTGAGCCCTGAGTCTGAAAGTGACAACTCCATCCTGGTGCTGTCTCCTGAGGAAAATACTCAGGAAAACTGCTGAATAGCTTAGACTGAGAGGATCTATAGGCTCTACTTGGTTAACCCCTGCTCAAAGCATGTTTGCCTTTGGTGATAGAGCAGGCTTCTTGTGGCTGTGTCCTACTGAATCTTGAATAGCTTCAAGAATGAAATTGCCACATCATCTATGGGCTCCTGCTTGATCACCCTCTTGGAGAAGATTTCTTCCTTAAGATTTCCCTTGTTAAAACACTCACCTGTCATTCTCTGACCTTTCACTGTACACACCTGAGAAGAGTTTGCCTCTTCTCCAAAACTGCTCATTGGGGATTAGACAAGACAGAAAACAAGTGGATCTCTGTTTAGCCTTCTGAGGATTGAAAAAGTAGCCTTAATAATAAGATGAATTATTGATCCAGACTGGTGTTCAGGATGCCTTGGCTTAGTGATTCACTATAACACCAGTCTCCCTGACACTGTTGGTGGGTAATCAGAGGAACACTGATCCAAAATGTCCACCTCTCCCAGGAGCAATACCTCTGTGTTCCTAGAAGAGGTCAGCTTCCAACTGCTACCATCTGGATATTTTGGAGCAAATTTTTTTTCATGTGGTGCTCACTCACTATGCAATTTGTAAAAACAAATTGATCAAACAATCTGATAGGGGTAGGGCAGATGGTTTGTGAGATCTTTGTGTTTAATGTCTCCAGCCACAAACTGGGCATTGTAAGGCTCCCTTTCTCTTATTATTATCCATCTTCTCCAAGAACATTTTGAAGGTCTTTGGTTAAGGGCTATTCTTTCTGAGCCAGCTGCTTTTCTTGAGGTTATACAGCATCTAGAAGAAAAAAACTTTGGTCCAGTTTGGGTCCAGTGTGACATAAACTACAGAAAGTCAGAAGCTGGGGCTTTCTCTATATGATTGTTGCTGTAGCAGTGCTATCAGTGATTCACAAATCAATAGGCTCCACTTCCACCAGGCTTTTCACGGGCTGAAGGAGATGTGGAACAACACAAATATGAAAGAAACCATGATGATGCTGAGTGTAGGAGTGGGGTTCTGTAGGTGCCTTTGATGCTCCCTGTCACACCAACCATGTTGTGCACTGGCTAAAAGTGTGCAACTACACGGTGGAGGACAATAGCTACTCCAATTTCCTCCTGTCAGGACAAACACTCCTTTTGCTTTAATATCCACATCTCTCTGCACACCTGCACAAGACTCCAGTCACTGCAATGAGTAGACTCAGATGATAAAGATAATATAAATATTTCTTTGTACTTGTTAAGAGATTTTAAGTTCTCCCCTTCACACACCCATTCGTGTGTGTCTCTATATATCTGATACTATGGAATTATAAAGCAGTGCTGTTATTCCTATGGAGTTTGATTATTTAACATTGTACTGAGCAAAGTTATCAGAGTAATCCGGATGGACAAAATAGCTCTTTGTTTCTGATGTGGTATTTGCAAAAATGGGAGCCAAAAATAGCTATTGGCTGATAGTCTGGAATTATTGCTGACCTTTGAGCACACCCAGCAGAATTTGCCAGCATACAAATCCCTTTGCTAAGAGCATGCAGAACAAACCAAACCCCACCCATCTCTTTCATTCAACTCCTACTAAACTTGGATCCAGCTCTGTTTGCTTTCAGTTCCCTTGGGTCCAGTGCTGATGAGGAAAGAGATGTCAGCCTCATCTGGGAAGAGTCGGTTTCTAGGAGGAGAGAGTTTTATAAGACTGCTCCACCACCTGCCCCATTATATAGCCGTTTTAGGTGCTCCAGAGCCAGTCACAACTGAAAATATCTTTTGAACCCCGCAACTCTTCTGATTCCTGTGTGGCTTAAGAGCCTCCCTTGATCAGGGAGCTTGTCTAAAGCTCAACCTACAGTCCCATATGGAAAAGCAAAGCCTTAAGAAGATCCTGAATGGGTCTCATGCCCTCTTTTCCTCAGTCATACAGATGACTGCTCATCTCTACTACTTTGTACAGTGTCTCTTGACCATCATTACTCCTTCTTATCTTCTCCCCACTCCTTAGCTGAAAGAAAAGATGTAGAACTCACAGGAATGAGGGTGCCTCATAAATAAGGGAGCCAATAGAATGTACAGAGACATCATGAACAAGTTCAGGCAATAGCCAGAGAAAATGGAAGTTGTGCTTCTTGTTCAGTTGTTCCTGCCTTGATCCACAGGCCACCAGTGGAGAAATCCAAGAACCAGAGAGGATCCTGCCAGGCTAACTGAGTCACACTCAGAATAGCCTTGTGAGAACCAGCTCCAACTTTTCCCCAAACACCTTCACTTATCATAAGGCACATTGCTTGGTTTGCAGGATACAAGTGATATAAGAAAAGACATCAAGTGAAGACATGTTTGCTGTCCATGATTGAAGAAGACACCTGCTCATGGTGGATCTTAAGGGAAGCTCCAGTTGATATGGGTGGATACATATAGCTCTGGTGCTATGCAGAAGCGTCTGCAGGTTGCTGAAAGGGGAATGTCCCTTTGAGAATTTCACAGCAACCTTCCCTGCAGCATTCAGATCTGGAAAGGAGACACTGGAGGAGTTCACCTGTGAAGTTCCTGCAAGTCTGTCCTGTGCAAACTGTGATTATTTTGAATCACACATCACAGTCCACGTATTTAGCCTCATTTACAGGAATTTTCACAGAGAAAGGCGACCTTGATACAACACACTCATGCAATTTCAAATCGCTCCTCCAATTGTTTCATAAAATTGGCAAAACAATTAACTTTTCTGTGCTTTATTCTCACAAACTGCTACTCTAGGGTAACATATATGGTAAATATTGAACCTCCTGGCTCAGTCAGAGTGCTCTTAATGCTACAATTCAGTCCAAACAGGAAAAGGCTGAAAACAAAACAAAATGGGAAATGGGGTTTTATAATGAGAAGCTTTAGGTGAGCACTTGAGTGACAGGTAGCATTAGCAGAATGGTCTGTAGCAGAATGCTGATGGACCTTTCCAAAGATACTGCTGTCTGCAAAAATATTCCTAGCCGTGCTGTAGGAGCACAAGAGAAAGAGTGAAAAGGAGAACCCAGAAAACATCAATGAGTTCTGATCTGGATAGTGCTTACTCATCCTACAAAATTGCAGGAAGTTCATGGGGACTTGTCAGACCCTGTGTGCAACCCCTTACTGGGGATCTGCTGGGAAAGGACCTATCCTGCTTTGTAATTAGTTTCTAATAATGTTTGGATCAGACTGGTGGTTTGGGGCATGTTCCTTGCTAGCAACAAACCTACTGGAGTACCTCAAATTTGGTTTTACATAAAAATTGTTTTGGGGAAGAGATGGTGAAAGAAGAAAGGGGTCAGCATCTGACCTTTGAAACTCAGCCAGATTTAAAACTGGTATGATTCACAGTGGTGCTGTGGATCACCATGGCAAAGCCATTACTCCCTGCCTGACACCCTGCTGACACTGGCGGTATTCTGCTTGCAGAAAATCAGCAGGAATGTGCAGCAGATAGATACTGCTCTGCAGACTGGATCTTCCATTAATCCTTCCAGTGATTATGACAAGTTCTTGCTTTATTGCTTTGGTCACAAGTTGTCTTCAGCAGAATCTGGCTCAGGCAGAATCAATCTCAGGTTTGATCTTGTCTTTTGTTGCTTCACATTCTTACTTTAGTCTTCAAAGAACAAGTGTAGTGTATTGTGTCTGTAACAAGACCATCTATAGAGGGTTAGCATACAAAGGGCAGATTACCATTGAATCAAGAATAAAGTCCTTTGGGACACTTGTGCAAATTGCAGCTGAAGCAGATGGTATTTGAATAGAAAGTCTGGGCACAATTAGGGGGGAAGAGGGAAGTCACAGAGGACCTGGAAGGCAGATTGACAGTATCTTGTATCCTTGGCAACACCTCCTCCTGATTACCCAAGTTAAATGTAGAGGATAGGGCATGAAGGAAGTCACTAATCAAGTGCCACCTTTGACAATCTTCTTAATTTCTGCAATTCTGCTCTGAAGGGCTCCCGCCTTTCTCCCAGCCCATGGAGAGGTGGTATGGATTGTCCCAGAGGAACACTGAACAGCTTAACTGCCAGGATAAATAAATAAGGGCCTCCAAGATGCTGCATGAAATAATGGTAATGGCAGGACAGAAATATAAACAGCCCACAAAATGAAGTTGTCAGATATGATCACTGTCAGAAAAGGCTTTCTCTGTGCATACCTTGTTCGCTCTCACCCTTACCCATGATGACATGCCTGGGCAATACACTGACAGCTGGCCACCAGCTGAGATGGAAGCAGCAGTGCTCACAGACAGCTACACAGCATAGATAATGCTACATGGCTGGAGGAGAGGTTGCTCTTTGCACCTGCTGCTGAGGCATTGACAGTGTGGAAAGCTGGAACTAACAAACCAGGGTGACAGAAACAGGCTACTGAAGGTCTCAAGCTTTAATATCTTCAAGAACATTCAAACAGTGATTTCATAGGAGAACTGTCCCCAAAACACACACACAGAGCAAACCAGACAGACTCTCTCTAGTGCCTTTGGTAACATTTGTGGTTAAGATACAGAAGAAGCTCCTGGAAAGCAGGTAAAGAGGAGCTTGGAGAAGGTAGGCATTGGGGCAGGTTCCCCCAAGTAACTTCAGTGATGTGGACATAATCAACCTGAACTCTAATGCAACCAATTCTTATTACCCTGGGATTGCAGAAGTAAATAAACAAAGAATATGTACTTCAAGGATAAGTGTCCAGGGGAAAAAAAGCATAAATTAGGGGTAGAAAAATCTGAAAGAAAAGAAAAAATATTTGGCTATTTTCAAAAACCTCCTCAGATTACACAAACCAGTATAATTGAAGGGAATGTGGATTCAAGCCCCTTTTTCCAGGCTGCAGTCCCTGCTGGACCAAGAAGCCACAGATCTTTACCTCTGCTTTGGTATATATAGTCTGGTACCTTATGGCCAACACAAGGATCAATCTCCTGCATTGAATTTTCCCATATATTGTCTTTCCTCCTTCTTCTCTTGATCTGCCCCTCTTGCCCTATAAGCATCACTTTATCATCAGCATTGAAGAGTACATTTTGCATTCCAAAGCCAGTCCCCAAAACAGGGATTGAACTCTGATCTTCACTGGCACTTTGGTCTCCCATTTTACTGCTCTCCTGCTGCTCAGGTTTACATGCACTGTGCAGTAGTTGAGGGATGCTCTGAGCACACCTACAACTCCCCTACACACCTTCCCAACAATGCTTCAATGACGAAGTCACATACAGATTCAGATAAAGACTTTAAACCTATTCTGAGAGCCAATATGTTGCAAATAACTCGGTTTTTCCTCCCATCATGGACTGTCAATACAACTGTTTTCTTTGAGCGCTCAGTATGGAGTAGAAATGTAATTTCAACATAAAAAGTACATTAATAGATTTTTCTCCACTCCTCATTAAACTAGAATTAGATTGGACTTGAGCAGGTGTCAGTACGCATCATCTGGAGCTTGGAAGATGTAGGGTCCCTCCACAGACAGTAAAGAGGGTGATGGGTAGGATGACATGACTGTGATACATGGGTGCGGTGAACAGCTGGGAACACTTTCTGGAGCTCAGAGCCTGTCTTTACGTGGTTTCGCATGAATTAAAATCCATGAGAGAACAAAAAAGTCGGGCAAGCAGACACTTGGTCCTGGTGTCCAGCCTGACCCAAGAGGTCAGCTTCCTTCCTCCTTCAGGGCATGGCCCAGAGCTGTCTGCATGGAAATGGGATGAAGATGTGAGAAAAATTGGAAGGGGCTGCACACATAGCTACACAGTAGAGCCAGGGAGGCTGTACTGCAGCTCTGTTTCTCCAGAGCGAGGATACAAGAGGCCCCTGGGCATCCCACTCTACCTCCACCCTCCTAGCAGCCCCCTGGCAGACAGCATCGCTGGGCACCTACACTGCCACACCCAGCACAACATCTTTGTCCTCAAAGACAGGTGACACCCAGGATGCCCCAGGAGCAGAGCCAGGGCTGAGCCAGCACTGTTTTATGGATATCTTACCAGAATTTTTATTTTTAAAATGGGAGAATAATATTTTTCTTTGCCTGTGTCAGAAGCTTTCTGGATGGGTTTGCAGCACTGCTTCTGGGAGAGTATCCAACGTCCCCCTCTGTGTTTGGAAAGGGTGGCTCCTGCTCCACGGCTGGCCTTGCCTTTGATGACATTGGCAGCTGCAGCAGATTTGGACCACAGACCTTGCTCTCCTGGTTGATTTTCAGCCCATCTCTAGTGTTTTTTTCCAGCTGGTCTCCACCCTCCAGGACAAAGACATATGTCTCTCTGGCTGCTCCTTGCAGTTGCCCTTGCCGTTCCCTTAGCAGCTGGTGCCACGCATGCGTCCCCAGTGCTAGCAGAGCCACTGGACACATGATGACCCATGTTTTCCAGAGGGCAGCCAGCTTTGGGACATAACCTGAAACCTCACAGGAAGCTCACGCCTGTTCCCATCCCTCACTAGCCGTGAGTTGCCTGTTTATAGCAGCTTTTTGCATCCTTGTGCTGTGAAGGAAAAGAACAACCTCTCCCAAGCCCAGAACTGGTTCAGGATCCCACATCTCTCTGGTTATAACAGTGTGAAAATACTGATTAACCAGAGGTTCACAGCAGAAAGGGCAGCCCTGTTGAGGCAGTGGCTGAGCAAGGGGAGAGCATTCTTAGAGCTCTGGGAAAAGGCAAACACTAGTAAAGTGACCTGCAACCTGCCCAGGAAAAGGAACAGCAGGGAAGGATGGAGATGTGCTCCCTGCAGGGACACTGCAGTGACAACAGCCAGGGAAAGTCAGCTAGCTCTGACATGACTGCTCTGCAAGCCCCTCTGAGAGAGCATGAACAGCCTCCCTCATTGAGGGACTGGTGTTGTGCATAAGCAAGGTGCAGAGTGTAAGTGCAAGCCCTGAACACCTCTGTGCTGGTGGCAATGTTCCCTTTCAGTCTGGCTCCCACTCACTAGTCCCCACTGGTGCTCATGCCTTTTGTGGCAGCCCAACCTCCAGTCAGATGAATCTTCAAGGACCTTCCTGGCCCTTTTCCCCACTCTGATCTCTCCAAATACATCAACATTCAGGAGCCAGGTTTTGAGAGCAGGAAAGAGGGAAGACCCCATTGGCATAGAGAAGAATCAAAATGAGTCAGAACGAAGTGGTGTTTGCAGTTCACACCGCCACTGCAAAGAGGTTTTTCCTCAGAAAATGGGACCTGCTGCAGTGCAGCTCATCCCACCATGCTGCACTGGTGGGACTTAGCAAAGTCTAACTTCTATTTCAAGGTGGAAAGAAGTGAGGAGCTGAAATCCTATCATCCCTACATTCTTCCTTGCAGCTTGGGCAGAGCAATGGGGGCTCTGGGGGGGAGTGTGGATTATGTGGACAGCTGCCACCCTTGGTGCAGGGTATGCAGGCTGCTCTGGCCAGCAGCTCTCCCAGAACCAGCCCTTTGTTGTGGGTGTGCATGTGGAACACCAGCGCTTGTGCCCATCTTTGTACACTGCTATTTGACCAGTCCCTGCAGTCAAACACAGCCTATTTCTGGAGGGTAGATGAAAACATGACCCTTAATTACTGCCTTCAGCAGAAACAAGATTACCTAGCAGAGGAGGTTAGCAGCCTTGTGCTCTCTGGAGTGCCACTGACCAGCTGAACTGCAGTCAGCAGTGCTGCTCTCAGCCATGTTTTGTGACCTCTCCAAAAGTCATTGCACTGCTTTTTAAATTTACAGAGGACTTTATGCTTTATACTTCTGCAATCAGGTCTTTCTTGGCTCTTTGCCTGAAACATTTTTTAAAAAAAATATTTTGTAAAATTGGCTTTTCAGATATGGTCACTGGAAACTCTCAGCATTGTTGTGGTATGAAAATGATGTATTTATTCTTACAGAGATGGAAAAGGGAAAGTGTGATGGGACCTCTCTGCCCATTACAGGCAACTCTATGGAAAGAAAAAACAGACTGGGGAGATACAGCTCATCAAAGGGATCTGGTGAGGACAAAGAAAGGGGAAGACAGGGGAGGATATCAGACTTTTCAAAACTGTGAATGTGTTTCTGCATTGCTATGTCAAAGCAGAATACCTTTTAATGCATTTTACTTTTGCATTGCTTTCTCTTCTTCCCTGTTGCTTTCCCTTGGCCTCTAAGGGGCATGGTTATTTTTTATTTTCCTACTTGTGTCCTCCACAAAAATGGCTCCACACACATCCTAGAAAAATCAGGGGTTTTTTCACAGGTTTGGAGTTTTTTTCCCATTCTCCAACTTCTTCAAATTTAAGGTTTGAAAGGTTAAGCAGTGGAAAAAGATTTGGAAGGAATAACTGAACACTGCACTTTCCCTGGCAAGCAGGTGGGGGAAAAGTTGAGGGGAGCTGGTGATGAGAGTAGGGAGTGGAAAAGAAAAACCTGACTGAAAGGAAAAGAAATATTTTATTTTGAAAAACAACAAGTGGAGACTAAACCAGTATTTTCACATTTTCTGAAATCTTTTACATAATTGATGTTTTGCTAAAAAATGAAACTTCCCCATGACTTCCCTTCTTGTCATGGTAATGTGTATTCCTATTGAACGCTATGTGTCTATCAAGTCCAGGGTGATGAACAAAACACTGCTGGAGTGCCAGTAGAAAGGGGTTGGTGCAGTGGAGAGCTGGGCTGCTGCCATACCCATAGAAGAGCTGACTGACACTGCAGTTGTGCTTCTTGCTCATGCTGGTGACCTGGAGACACCATGAGTTAGGGAACAATCTGCAGTAACCAGACTATAACTACTAGGCTACAACTAAGGGGTACAGCAGTACCCAATGTCTGCGCTTAACTTTACTCAGTGATCAGTTGCTCACAGTGAGACTGGAGGTATTTACAGTCCAAAAGTCATCTTTGCAGCATCCCACATCCCTCAATATCTTCATCACTAATGTTGATAATGAGATGAGAAAGATTCTTACTGTATTCTCAGATAATTTAAGCATGGGGTAGGCTTCTCTGTGATGGATTGTATGGAAATGTAAAGTAACCTTAAAAAAATCAGATAAATATTATGAAAAAAGGTAGGATGAAATTCAACAAGGACAAATTCAAAGTCACAACTGCAGGAAGGAAAAGGCATTCATACTTACGGGAGATAAGAAGCTAGTTTGGTATCAGCTGAATAAAAAAGGATCTGGAGGTTTTAGTGGGTCACAACTTCATTGTGAATTAATGTTGCTGTTGCAAAAAATCAAATACTGTTCTGTGCCATACAAAGAGGACTGCTGCTGGTAAGACTTGTGAAGTAATTATAGTCAGTCCAACACTGGCAATGTTTTAGCTTGAGTTTCTGTGTTCAGTTTGAAAGCAATTTAAGAACTTGCTGGGGGAGTACAGAGGAGACAAATGCTAGATGAGCAAGGGCCAAAAATCACAAGTTGCATGGGAAGGTCAGAAGAAGCAGGCCTATTCTCTCTAGAGAAGAGCGGGTGAATTCAAAGGACATAAAGAAAAGAAGAAATACATTTCCCCCAATCTCTACTGTACATAGGAGAAAAATAATGTAAGTTACAAGAGAAATTAAAACAAAACTCAGCAGATCTTTGGGTCAGTTGGAGCAGCAAAGTGCTGGAGATACTGATCGGAGAGGCACATCTGGACTTATAAGAAGAGACTGGACAAATACACTGAGGAATGGCACAGGTATATCACCCAAGATAATACCATGTCAGTGCTCTCCCATCCAGTTTCCTCTGATTTTTATGAGTGTTGTAACAATTCAGCAAGAGATTAGTTTTAAAAATAGCTCCCAACAAGCTTGGAGCTTCCTGAAGATGCTCAGCCTTCTCTTTCTGCAAGCTTTTCCCACTGCCTCAAATTTCCACTGGTTTCAGTAAAACAAGAACTCACTGCCTGCAGCTCTTGGACCACATCAATGACTGCTCACAGTCAAACATTTAATTTACCTCCCAGCCACATTCAGCAGCTCCTTGGTGAACTACTATTTTTGAAGCCACCACCCTGCCACACTGGAACATTTGCTCAGCAGTAGAGAGCGTGCTCGAAGAAATAATGACTGCCTTTTTATCCAAAGACTATTATAGAATGTTTAAAGTTCACTAAAAAACAAATTTCTGTGTACTTGAAAGGAAGTTATATTTAAGGCAAACCTCCCTCAAACTCTATTCAATAAGCAAAGAGCACCCAGAAATACTCCACTTTTGACATTTTAAAAAGTCTTCTGATATTTTCTTTTTTCAATGATGGGGCAAATTTCCCCATTCCTGTCCACCAGTCTGCCCATGCTTTTTCTTTTAACATCTCTCAAGATTACCTTGACCTCACCTTTAAGCACAGTCTTCTTCAGGACACTGAACACAGACAGGGGGAGGAGATGCTGGTGGAGGGATGAAAGGTCAGACATTAGTATGAGGATGAAAATATTATCAGCACTCACCATTTCCTCTAAAAAGAACCCAGCAACCCCCTGAGGCTATTATTAATATTGATCATGGGCCTTGTTTTTCCACTGCCTACAGGATGAATATCTCTGCTTTCTGGCCAACATTAACTGCTGTATGAGCATCTATATCTGGTAGGGGCAAGCAAGGGGACCATGTCTAGACTAAACCTCTTCCCATCAGTCATCTCATGACAAGCTCAGTCTCTTGCTGCTTTACTGCTGACCTGACAGAGACAGGTATTGGACAAAGGCTGCCACACACCCATCCTCATGAGACCAGACAGCTAGAAAATAAGCAGTTTTCTCACCTGAAGGGTTAAGCCCCACCAGGTGCAAAAAAATAGGAGCCTCCTTCTGATATAAATAGAAAAGTAATCTACCAGGTGGTGGTGGTGTGTGTGTCTCACTTTCTGCTGGATGAGTTATGCACTCAGGTCATAGGCTCAGGATCAGGATAGATCTCCAGCTTGGGCCAGATCTGCTGCAGATTCATCATTGCCCATGAACACCTAGGGCTAGTGTTTTAAGAATCATAGAATC
>VZRI01013841.1:0-33997 GCA_013397515.1 Upupa epops | reverse complement strand
TACTGGAAGGTGCTATAAGATCTTGCTGGGGTGTCCTCCAGGCTTGAACAGCCTTTGAACAGCCCAAACTTTCAGCCTGTCCCTGTAGAATTGGTGCTCCAGCCCTCCAGTCATGCTCAGGACCCTTCTCTGGACATGTTCCGACATCTCAGTATCTCTCCTGTGTTGGGCTCCAGAACTGAATGCAGTACTCCAGATCAGGTCTTATGGGAGCAGATTAGTGTGGGAGGATCATCTCCCTCAACCTACTGGCCACACTTCTTTTGATGCAGCCCAGGATGCAGTTGGTTCGTATTTCTGGCTCATGTTGAGTTTTTCATCAACGAAAGAGTTCTCAATCAATCAGTTCTTTTCCTCAAGGCTGGTCTAAATCTGTTCCCCACGCAGCCTGTATTTGTGCCTGGGATTGCCTCGACCCAGGTGCAGGACCTTGCACTTGGCCTTACTGAATCTCATGCGTTGGCACTGGCCCACCTCTCCAGCCTGTCCAGGTCCCTCTGGATGGCATCCCTTCCCTTCAGTGTGTCCAGCACACCACACAGCTTGGTGTCATCAGCAAATTTGCTGAGGGTGCACTCAATTCCACTGTTAAACAGCACTGGTGCCAGTACTGACCCTTGAGCGATGCCACTTGTCACTGCTCTCCATTTTGACTTTGGGCCATTGAGCACAACTCTCGAGTGTGACCCTCCAGCCAATTCATTCAAAGTTCTTCCCACAATGAGGGGCCCAGAACCAAACACAGTACTCAAGATGAGGTCTCACAAGGGCCGAGTACATGGATAGAAAGAGAACTTCCTTTCTGTTGCTGACCATGCTATTCCTGATCCAAGCCAGGATCTTGTTTGCCTTCTTGGCCACTTAAGCACACTGCTGGCTCATATAAAGCTAGTATCCCCAGGTCCTTTTCTGTCAGGCAGCTTTCAAGCCACTCATCCCTGAGCCTATAGCATTGCCTGAGGTGGTTGTGACCAAAATGCAGGACCCGGCACTTGGTCTTACTGTACCTCATACAATTGACCTTGGCCCATCAATCCAACCTCATAGAGTCCCTCTGTAGAGCCTTCCTGCCCTCAAAGAGATAACATGCCCACACAGTTTGTTGTCACCTGCAAATCGACCGAGGGTGCTTTCAAACTCCAAGTCCAGGTAATCAATAAAGATATGAAGCAAGAGTGGCCCCAAAACTGAGCCCTGAGGGGCACTGCTTGTGACTGGCCACCAGCTAGATTTCATCCCATTAATCACAACTCTCTGGGAACAGCCAGCCAGCTGTTTTAACCCAATGAAGGATACTTTTCTCTATAACATGATTGGCCTCTTTGTCCAGAACAATAATGTGGGAGACTGTGTCAAAAGCCTTCCCAAAGTCTAAGTAGACAACATCCACGGCCCTTCCGCCATCCAAAAGGTGAGTCACGTGATCATAGAAAGAGATTAGGTTGGTTAAGCAAGGTCTCCCTTTCATAAACCCTTGCTGGCTGGCCCTGATCCCTTGGTTGCCCTAAAATGGCCATGAGAGCTCACTCAAAAGGATCTTCTCCAGGATCTTTCCTGGAACCGACATCAGGCTGACAGACCTGTAGTCCCCTGGATCTTCTTTCCAGCCCTTCTTGTAGATAGGCATCACATCAGCCACTTTCCAGTCATCTGGGACCTCCCCTATTGACCAGGACTGTTGAAAAATGGTGGAGAGGGGCTTGGCGAACTTTCCTGCCAGCTCCCTAAACACTCTTGGGTGAATGCAATCTGGTCTCATAGAGAGATTGCCTTTACAGATACAACACAATGCATTGACTAGGGTTGGGAGTCTCTTTACAAACTTGTTTAATTTCTGGTACAGAATGCTAACTTTTGTTATTGACAGTATCTAGTCTCTAAAAAAAACTTACCTATGCAAGATGAGCAAGGTCAGTATGTTTCTAGATATTAACAAGATGAATAGTGTAACCTTTTCAGGTGTCACAATAGAAAAGCACTAATTCTTTTCTTCTTTTGAAAAAATATTGTTCAAAGTCTCTAGACAACAAATACGTAAGCCAATCTGTATTCTAGCCAACTGACCTTTAAAATGTATTTGTTTGACTATTGAGTACTTTTTAATAACTCTGTATTTGGCACTAGACACATTCTTGCATAATTCCTGTTTTCGTAATAGATGGAGTTCAGGAAAAAAAAAAGCCCTTACAAAGTAGCCTTTGTCAATAGCTGAACCACAGCTTTACAGTTACTGAGTTTCCTGTATCCCACCTTAATGCCTGCCAGCATCAGCACAAAGGCGTCCTTCATTCTCCCAAGCTAACAATGAAACAGAGGAGGTAACAATTTTTTAAACTTACTGTCTTTTCCCTCAGAAGGACTTTGTAGTGCAAAGGTGTCTTGCCCTTCTAAGCCAATGTGAGCATGCATCACAGATAAAAGATTGGGAGATTAGTAACATCTAACTGATTAGTACTGTAGATAGCCTGAATAAAAAGCTGTTTATTTATACTTACTTTTGTTCATCCATTCCAGGAAAATTTTCCAAAACCTTTCTAGACAAAAATGTAAATGCTTTTATCAGGTATATTTGTTACTATACTTATTGATGCAGAATATACAAAGAACAAATGTGATACTGAATCTTACTAATGAGCCATGAAATAGGAACTGAGAAAGATCTGTTCTTCATTAGGTCAATGACCTTAGTTAGTCTAGTCTAGAAGGCAACACTGTACCTTAAATAAAATCATCAATTTTTTAAATTAAGAACTACTGACTCTTTACCAAACTGAGGAAAGTAAAATGACTTTCAGGAAAGAAGATGAACACTTTACACACTTCTCAAGTACTACACTATACTGATTTCAAGATTCTGACTTACAATCCCTTCATAAGCATTTTCAATAGTTAATTTTTTTCTACTAGTACAATAAATAAATGACTCCTAATTTCTAATCCAGATTCCTCTGAATTCAGTTTCTAGTTTCTGTATGTTTAATCCTGTAGACAATGAGACTCCTATTACTAAGCTTTTTGTCTCCATAACGATGAAATCACCTCTTAAAATTCTCAGAACGTTGTGCAGATCTTTTGCTAGGGACATCATTACAAATTATAGCAGTATATTAAAAGGGTGTGTCCCGTGGAAAGCTATGACATTAAGGCATAGTAGATGAAAATACTCAGCTCTTTTATTATACAGGAGATTATAAAGTTTTTTTGAAGTTCAACTCAAAAACACGCACTTAAACCTTTTGGAATAGCTACTTATGTTGAAATCAAAGAATCTGTAGCTGTGTAAACAGTCGTTACTTTATCTGGCTTTCTAAGTCCACTTGCCAAGAAAGGAGTTAACAAAACAACAATTAGGAAACGGTTATAAATACACTAAAGACAGAAGTGTTCAAAGGAAAAGAGGAAGGGCAAAATAACTCAAGGGATTGTGGTCAGAGGATCAAAGGTTTTGGCTTTTAGAATAGGGGAGGCAAAGACTCCATGGAGTTGCAGGGTAACATTTAGACTTGTCACAAATAGAGAGGTGTGGCACCCTGAGGGTGATGCTGAATAGCTGTACATGATATCAGTTCTGATACCTGACATTAGCCTGGAAGAACTGTGGGTTTCACTGGTGTATGGTTCTAGGGAAAAGGTTGCCTACTAATTGAAGGAAATGCAGTCAGAAATGGAATGTAGAAATACATTCTTGTGCTTTACAAGAGGCGTGGTGTAAGCTTGGCATATACTGGAAGGTTGGCAGTCCTACAAAGGCAATTGCATGCTGCATGGTGCCAGTTCACTGAGATTCACAGGCAACTGTTCCAAGCAAAGGAAAAATCAAAGTCTCAATGAAAGCCCAAAGGCTGATTAATGTGAGGTATTTTGAACATTACTGGAACTACGTGTGTATGCTAAAAACATGCATTTCTGTTTATTTACTGTCTAAGGCAACACTTTGAAGAACTTAACTCCTTCATTGAGACAAGCTGCAGAGCAGCATTTCCCTGTAAGTGCCAGGCCCCAAAGATACAATGATCTCTAGAAGGGGTAGTGTAGCTTAAGTTGCACTAATGGAACACATTCATAGCAAGCATAAGGTGTTTTAAAAACATTTAATAGACTAGAACTGCACTAAGTAGCAGAATCTTTCTAGGATTTACCCAAAACACTATAAATAAATAAACATCATCAGAGTCTAGAGTGAAAAGGAAACAGAAGGTCCAATGGTGTATATAAAATAAGAAAAAAAATCCACAATATCAACTGATTGCATCAGCTTTGGTAATATTGTGGATACTTTAAAGAATAACTAAAGCACTAAATCATATGGAAAAATCCTGTGTAGTTTATTGTTCATACACAGATTAACCTAGCGATTCTTTTTCATTAACAACCCCACCACCACCACCATTATCACAGTATCACAGTAATGATGAGGCTGGAAAAGACCTTAAAGATCATCCAATTCAACCTAAAACCAATCAAGTAAACCTAAATATCTGTCATCTAGATCATGCCACTCAGCACTTCATCCAACCTAACCTTAAACACCTCCAGAGACGGTGACCCAACCACCTCCATGGGCAGCCGATTCCAAAACTGGATCACTCTTTCAGTGAAAAACCTTTTCCTAATGTCAAGTCTAAACCTCCCGTGATGGAGCTTAAGACTGTGACCCCTTGTGCTGTCTCCAGTGTCCAGGGAGAAAAGACCAACCCCCACCTGACCATAACCACCTTTTAGGCAGTTATAGACAGCAGTAAGGTCACCCCTGAGCCTCCTCCTTTCCAGGCTAAACAGACCCAGCTCCATCAGCCTCTCCTCATAGGGCTTACCTTCCAGGCCCTTTACCATTCTACTTGCTCTTCTCTGGACTCATTCCAGCACGTTGACATCCCTCTTAAACTGAGGGACCCAGAATTGAATGCAATACTCCAGGTGCGGTCTAACCAGTGCCGAATACGGGGGGAGGATAACCTCCCTCTCCCTGTGGGCCACACCATTCCTGATGCAGGCCAGGATGCCATTAGCCCTCTTGGCCACCTGGGCACATTGCTGACTCATGCTAAGTTTACTGTTTACCAATACCTCCACATCTCTTTCTGCCTGAGTACTTTCTAAGATCTCCATTCCCAGCCTATGGTTCTGCCTGGGTTTGCATGTGACACTGGAGAGACCATAGCAAGATAGTAATACTGGAAGTACGCCTCTTATCTAAAAAGGTAATACAGAAATGATCATGGTTTCAGTTCCTGAAAGATATCTACTGGTTTTTCAATTCCTTCAAGTATATTTGCAAGGGGTTTTCTGAATACAAAACACTACATAGTTCTACTACTGTGTATTTCAAATTAGTAATCCTTTAAAAAGTTCTCTGACAGATCCTTTCCGGCCACCTGAGTACACACAAGCTTTAAGCGTTTCTTCACAGCAAACTGTTGGACACCTTTGCCCTCCAACAGTTTTATATTTCATTTTGGCAAATTAGAAATATATCATAGGTAGGAAACAACTCAGACAAATGCAAGACTTGAAAGCAATCTATGAAAATAAGATGGTAGGTTTTCGTTCTCCCCAGTAAATCCTGAGCTACTCACAGATTTATGTCTCTACTTTCCAAGTCTTCTCTTTGTTTGATTCTTGTTAAGTAAAGAGAATACCAGACTCAGCTAGTTTCATTAACAATCTTTTTGATTAGCCTTTTGTGCACTTTTGCAGTTCATGGGTTCATGCATAAAGCTGAATTAAGCCATGTTAAGTACTAACAATGCCAGACAATTCCCACATAGCCATAACAGGCAACCCAATAGACAGAAAAGGTTCCATATCTTTCCACAAACATTACTGTAGTGATTTTCTTTGAACAATATCTACTTTCATGGCTCACCTTTCACTACACACCTGTTTCTACCTAATCCTCTTTTAGTACTGCCCTCAACAATATGTTTTACTCTGCCAAGGCAGCTTAATGGTTTTGCGAAGTCATTAAAGATAAAACCAAAAAAGCCTTGCTACTCTCGTAGGCCATCAAGTACAATCATGATCATACTTGGAGAATGGGCTTCACAGGAGTCAAGTCTGGAGCTAGAATTACAGAGGTCATATACAGAACCGGGTCCTTACACTGGTAACAGAACTTGCTTAAAAGTTTGACAAATCAACCAGAAAAAAATTGCAAGAAAAGGTGAGTTCCTGCATATATTATGTTTAGGCAATTTCTACTGAAGTGATAACCATATTAGATCAGGGGGCAAAGATATTGGAAGCTGCAGACATCACTTAATAATCTTTTCAGTGTCACAGAATTCTTTAGCAGACGTTTGTAATAATAGTGGCTGTTCTTCCCTGAGCAAATATACATATATCAAAGAACACTTTACCACAAAATGTAAACACCTTGGAGACAAAAAAAAATAACAAAACAAAAAATATTCATAAAGTGATGATTCAGAGTTTGTGGCGCTCTTCCTCAGTCTGGAGCATGTGGAGAGGGAATCAAACCTACCCTTAGTAAAATCACAGATGACACTAAGTTGGGAGGTGGAATGTCCATCTGCTGGAGGAGAGGATGGCTGCTGGATAGGCTGGGTCAATGGGCAGAGGCCAAGGGGATGGGGTTTAACAAGGCCAAGTGTAGGGTCCTACATTTTGGCCACAATAAGCCTCAGCAGAGCTACAGACAGGGGGATGAGTGGCTGGACAGGAGCCTGGCAGAGAGTAACTTGGAAGTAGTGGTCAACAAAGAGCTAAATATGAGTCAACAGTGTGCCCAGGTGGCATGAAAAGTCAATGGCAACCTGGCTTGTATCAGCAAGCAGGATAGTGTGGCCAGCAGGACTAGGGTCGTAATTCTTGCCCTGTACTGGGCACTGGTGAGGCCTCACCTTGAGTACTGTGTGCAGTTCTGGACCCCTCGCTTCAAGAATGATTCTGAGGTGCTGGAGCTAGCCAGGAGGAGAACAATAAGGCTGGTGAAGAGGCTGAAAGAAAAGTCTTAAAAAGAAAGGCTAAGGAGCTAGGGTTGTTTAGCCTGGAGGGGGGACCTTATGCTCTGTAACTACCTGAAGGGAAGTTGTAGACAGGTGGGTCCTTCTCCCAGGCAACTAGTGATAGAACAAGAGGACATGGTCTGAAGCTGTGCCAGGGGAGGTTTAAACTGGATATTAGGAGGCACTTATTCATGGAAATGGTGGTTAGACATTGGAATGGATTGCCCATGGATGTGGTGCAGTCACTATCCCTGGACGTGTTTGAGCAAAGACTGCATGCAGCACTTAGTGCTATGGTCTAGTTTATTGTGGTGAATTCAGGCTATAGGCTGGGCTTGATGATGTCAGGGATCTTTTCCAGCCTTTTGCAGCTTCTGTGATTCTGAGAGCATTCAGTCCATACTCTTGCAGCCCATGCCTCAAGATAGTGTCTGCTCTGTGGTAAGCTTTTAGAACAGTACCACTATTTTTACACTTACTGTTATCCAATCATTGAGACAACCTGCCCGAACTAACAGAGGAGGCCTCTCTTCCCTACTACACCCATGACATGCTGCAACATCATTAGCAAGATACCTTGTCCCCATGAGCATTATCACAATTTTTCTGTCCAGACTGGATTCTTATTTACTTGCTACATAAAAAATAAAAATTATGTATGGCAGAAACACCTGAAGTAACAAACCATAGATACTGTAAAAATGTGAGACTCTCATGCTCTCCCTGTTTAGGAAACAATGACATCATGTCTATGCAAACACTATGTAGCATGCACTCAAGAAGCATCATACTAGTTTTTGCCACTCTGAGATGCTGAAAGTACTAAATGAGCCAAAGTTTTGGAGAAAAATTGAAATTGTATGCTGTGAACCACTATTTGCATATTTTCTTAGCAAAAACCAGAAAAAGCAGAATTTTTCTGTTTGTGAGATTTCCTATTGAGAAACTTTTGAGGTCTATGTTTCTCCTTCCTCCTTAACTGCTTAGTGTCTCCATTTAACAATTAAATATTGTATAAGTGTTTATCCAGTTTTAATTCTCATGTTACTTCCTTTCAGTTATTTCACAGCTGGGTCCACTTCCTAAAATAATTTCTGTGTCAGGTTGGTTTTCCCCTATCTTGAAAAGAATACATGATTCAAGAGTGTCTTTTACAGATAAACACTGAGAATCAGAGAAAAATTCAGTATATAAAATTTCTTTTCAGGCCTACAATTCTCTCTAGGTACCATTCAAACATTACCACCCTTCATAACAGCCATTAAGAAATGGTGGAATCTTTCTTCATTTATCTCATAAGTCATGTAGAATGATTTGTTCCTTACTTTAAATGTGTTTACAGTTCGGTTTTACAAACGTATTTGCAATTCAAATATACAAGTTCATCAAAATTGTACATGGGACAATAACCTCTAAATCTACACTTTGATTGATGCACTCTGCAAAAATGTCCAGATAGCCTCTAAAATCTCTTTTCTTCCAAAACATTTCAAATACCTATAATGAGGAGACAGCCATAGGTTTGAGTTAAGCTGGCATTAACCATGAGAGCAACGTCTTCCAAGTAGGCCAGAAACATGAGTACAGCTCCACAGCTCCTGGCATTTTATAGAGTGCTGCAGTTCTACTTACATTTAGCTTCATAAACAAGAGAAAAAATGTCAGATTGATTTTGTTTTTGACAATTATGTTTTGTTATATCAAATACTTCTGTTACATCAACAGAGTAATCTGAAGACAATCTCAAAAGGCAGGAGACAAGTAGTCCCTTGAAAATGGCAATTCCCATCCATAGATACCTATACTAATCCTGCCATGCTTTCTCATAACCAGAAAAGGCATTTCTGCAATATGTCCTCAAGAGGTGTGGGAAGCGTAGTGTGAATGTTCCAGTGAATTTCCACTTAGACAGTGTAAGTTTAGTTGCATTTATTACTTTCAGCACACCTGGATCAAAGTTTATTGAATTCAGAGTATCTACAGCAACTTTTGTTTCTCTTTGTTAAGGAAAGGCTTATTAAATTGAATAGTTTCTCACAAATCTCAGGTTTCTATATAACAACTCAAGTGCTGGGCAAAAGCCACTATCCTAAGAACAAAACATGCTTTTTCATGAGAGACTGTTAAGACAGCAAAGTTGAGTTCTCAACAACTAGGAGGCACAATAAAGTGATAGCTATCCATGCAATGTTTATTCACAGAATCTTTCTTTTGCACACCTTTTAGGTTAGGTCCTAATTACATAAGCATATGCTATTAAATCCACAGGATGTCCAGAAGCATTCATTTCAATAGTGAGTGGACAGAAACAGGAACGACATACGGCCTTGATGAATAACATAAGGAAGAGGTTTTTTTGTCATGTCTTAGCTTTCCTATTCTGTAGCAAATAATAAACACCAAGTGTCCTCAATAACATTCAAAAAGTACATATTGCAGCATTCAGCTCACAGCGCACTAATAGCAGCTTCCATCTCAAGAAAGACTTCCATTTCAACAAATTTCTTATTATCTCTCTAATCAGAGAATGTATTCATAAAATAATACTCTGTCCAGCAGACATCCATAGCTAGTTTGTAACCATCTTTTACCGAAGATAAGCAAGGGAGTCAGAGGAAGTCATTGCTAAGCCACTCTCCACCATGTTTTCTAAGTCATGGGAATCCGGAGAGGTGCCTAGAGACTGGAGGCTAGCAAATGTCATTCCAGTCTTCGAAAAGGGTAAGAAGGAGGTCCCAGGTAGCTCTAGATTGGTCAGCCTCACTTCCATCCCAGGAAAGGCGATGGAACAATTTGTCCTGGATGCTGCCTCTAGGCACATCAGAGACAAGAGATTAATTAGGGACAGTCAGTATAGCCTCACCAAGGGGAAGTCATGTTTGCCTTGTATGAGGGAATAACTGGGTGAATAGATGATGGCAGAACAGTGGATGTGGTCTATCTTGACTTCAGTAAGGCGTTTGACACAGTCTCACACAGCGTCTTTGTGGCCAACCTGAGGCAGTGAGGACTGGATGATTGGGTAGTGAGGTGGATCATGAACTGGCTGCAGGATATAAGCCAGACAGTGGTGGTCAATGGGACAGAGTCTAGCTGGAGGCCTGTATCTCCTGGAGTCTCCCAAGGATCAGTGCTGGGACCAGTCCTGTTCAATCTATTCATTAATGACTTGGATGAATGATTAGGGTGCATCGTCAGCAAGTTTGCTGATGATACGAAGCTGGGTGGTGTGGCTGACACCCCAGCAGACTGTGCTGCCATTCAGGAAGACCTGGACAGGCTAGAGAGCTGGGCAGAGAGAAATTGAATGAGGCACAACAAGGGTAAGCAAAGAGTCTTACATCTGAGCAAGAACAACCACAGGTACCAGTATAGGTTGGGGACTGACCTGTTGGATAGCAATGTAGGAGAAAGGGACCTGGGTTTCCCGGTGGACAGCAGGATGACTATGAACCAGCAATGTGCTCTTGTGGTCAAGAGGACCAACAGCATCCAGGGGAGGGAGGCAGGGGGAAACAGAAGGGGAGTGGTTAGTGGGTTGAGAGCGGTTTCCCCCTCTACTCTGCACTAGTAAGACCACATCTGAAGGATTGCACCCAGTTCAGGGTCCCTCAGTTCAATAAGGACACAGAGCTGCTGGAGGGTGTCCAGCGTACGGCAATGAAGATGATGAATGAAGTAGAACATCTCTCTTATGAGGAAAGGCTGTGGTAGCTGGGTCTCTTGAGCTTGGAGGGGAGGCTGAGGGGTAACCTCATTAATGTCTATAAATATGTGAGGGGTGGGTGTCAGGAGATTGGAGCCAGGCTCTTCTCAAGGTCATCTACTGATAAGACAATGGGTGATGGGTGCAAGCTGGAACATAGGAGGTTCCATATAAATATCAGACTTCTTCCCAGTAAGGGGAACAGGCTGCCCAGGGGGGTTGTGGATTCTCCTTCTCTGGAGAGGTTCAAGACCAGCCTGGAGGTGTTCCTGTGCAACTTGGTCTAGGTGATCCCGCTATGGCAGGGGGATTGGACTAGATGATCTTTCAAGGTCCCTTCTGATCCCTAATGATTCTATGATTCTGTTATCCCAAGCTGACTTTGCCTCTTTGAAAACAAGGTTGGGAAAAAGAGAAGAGAGTTTTAAAAGAAACATTAAAAAGCACAGTCCCTATTCTTGAGGCTCATTTTGACTTGGAGACTTGCTGCTGTGAGAGACACAGAGTATCTTTTTATTAGCTACTCCAAAACCTCATAATTCTTTTCTCATCACAGTATGTATTTCATGTCTGAAAACCAACTTCAAAGCATTGAAAAAACTGTGAAGCAGTAAAATAGCTTTGTGAAGTTCAGAAAACAAACTGACTGAACAAAGTAGGCAACACGTTTTCTGAGTTACCAATGTCACACTCAAGTCATTTAAGCATATTCTATGGCAGATGTAGCTGCAGCCTTGATAACACTGTGATTGCATATTCAGCTCCGTGGTCTAACTACTTTGGAGATAGCTCAAGGCACACAGAAAATTGTGTTCAAGCTGAGCAAAGCAATTACACTGCTGAGTCTGTCAATCAAAACAGAATTTATAAATCAGGTAATTAGACAATTTAAGACAGGACTGCCAGTATTCTTGGTGAGGATTACAATACACAGGGGCTTTTTTAGCAGGGTCTGTTACAACAGGGCAAGAGAAACGGTTTTTAATCTGTAAGTGGGTAGATTCAGACTAGATATAAAGGAAGAAACTTCTTACTATATGAGTAGTAGAACACCAAAACATGTTATCTAGAGAAGTGGTAGAAGGCTCTTTCAAGGAAACATTCAAGGTCAGACTGGTTAGGGCTCTGGGCGCTCTGATCTAGTTAAAGAGGTCCCTGCTCATTGCAGGTGGTTTGGACTAAGTGAGTTTTCAAACCTAAAATTCTTTTTCATGATAAGTATCTTCTTTAAGACCTCTAGGTCCAATACAGTAATTTCACATCAACTCTAATTTGTAGGAATATAAAGCAAAATTCCAAAGACTTCTATAGTTAGCCTGTCCTTTCTTTGAGGAGGTTTTCAAAAATGTCACAAGGCTGACCTCTGCTGGGTCATTAATTACCAAGCATCTAGAGTGATACACAAACTATTAAATAATTATCAAGGAGAAAAAGAATGAATTTTTCACAGAATCCCAAAATGTGTTGCACATATTTCAAAGCATGTTCCAAAGAACCTACTGTTTTTCACATTGCCTCTTCCAAAAAAAGAAAGTGAAAAGACTGAATCATTAGAAGAAACAGGAAACTAATGCTCCCAGTAGGGAGCATTCTTTCACCACTATTTACATACTGCTAGGACTGCATTTAAGATTTGAAATCACATAGCAAATCTTTATCATGCAAAGGACAGAGCTTCACATAAATGAGCACTCAGGTTAAACAAGGAAACAAAAAGATTTTCAATATATTGTATATTTTATTCACCTTTGGAATCTGTCTACAAGCGCCAACATCAGTCCAGGCAAGCTCAGATGCCAGATGCTCCTTTCTCAGTTACTGCTGAAGTTTCAGGGAAATTTGCAGTGATTTCACACCACAAGAGAAAGTATACAAATTCACAGTAACAAGTAGCTATAGAGAGTTAGTGCTAATAGAAAGAATACTTTAGGCTGCTTTGGGTGTACAAGAGCTGTTGTTCCTAGATGTAAACAGTTCAGCCCCACATAATCCTAGGTTAAACAAAGGAAGACTAAGACCTATATTTTAAAGTATCTATACTTAAGACCATAAAGCAGCAACAACTGCATTGCTATAAATCATACCAACTAAATAAAATCACATTCCTAGATATCTTATTCTTTCTCTCAAACCCAGGCAGAGGAACTGCAGTGCACCAGACACATACCTCACCCTCTCTGCTCAGAATGCTGGGCAGAACACTGCTCATTTTCTTTATCTCCAGAAGCAGCTTTGCCTTGGTAACTCAAAAGGTTGAGCCCATACTCATCGGGTTGTGGCTGAAGAGATGAAAACAATTGCTGTTTTCTTTAGTTATATCAAAAATCAAGAAAGTAATGTGACAAATCAACTGTTTCACATCATGCTCTGAACATGAAGTCACTGATTTGAGCTAATGAATTTGATCAGATTTGTGATCAGATGTATGACTCAGGTGTGAAAACACAAAGGAAAGACTGAGGTGCCCTGAGCCGTGGTCCAGACTTCCACACATTTCGAGTCATAACTCTCCTCACTCTGCACTGAGCTCAATGACCTGGTTTCAGTAAATGTCTAAGAGATACATTCTTTCAAGACACAAGAAAAAGTTTTGATTCATTACGTTGCCTTTATTCAGTACTCTCAATGAACAAACACCACCATATTGAGCTCCATTTTGCACTGATTATTAAGTATTTTCTCAACTCAAGTCCGCTGCTTTCCAATACAAGTACTTAGTGACTGTGATCCACCAGATAATCAAGTGACCTTCTGTTCTTATTTCTCTCAACAACTGAAATAATGTAAACTATTGGTTTAAGGAAATCATTCCAAAGATTCATATTCCATCATACGCAGTTTTATAAAAGATGCAAAACTGCAGTGTTTCAGCATCAGTCCATACTAAGTGTAGGACCACACTTGATGTGTTGGCTGATTTTATGTAACAATCTCCAATTTAGATGTTCAAGAATCACATTAGCCTTTTGCATCAAAGTAACATTGGGAAGCCTTGTTCACTGTAGGAAAAAACTTACTAGACAGCTGTAGCTTTGCAGAACAGTCTTTACTCTTTTTCTCCACGTGGCCTACCTATCTTGTTCTCAGACATACAACTTTGAATTAATTTCCAACATGCACTATTCCATATTAATGCCTCTACTATTACTAAACAATCTGAAAACACTAATGTTACTATCAAATCACCCTAACAGTGACTTCTGTATATGTTTCCATGTCTTCAAGGAAAGCACTGGCTAATAGGAAAACTAGTACTCACTTCCTGCAAAACTCTATAAAGAATATCTCCTTGCTAACTCAAAGGGATGAATCTACATTTAGGCAGTTCTTAATCACTTATGCAATTACTGGCATTATCCAGGACTAATTTTTCTCAAATGCTACTACATAAAATGCCATAAAAAGCCCATTGAGCCACAATTTTCAGCAATATCCATGGTTACAAGCTTCCTAAATTCAATAAAAAACAAGAGGTAAGTCCATGGTCTTTTTGTGTAAATCTGCTACATCAATATCCCGCCTGCATCAACAAATTTTCAGCAGTCAAAAACTGACACATATTTTAAAATAAACTTGTCACTTCCGTTACTAAGAAAAGCAAGTTTGCCATGCAAGACAGTATACTCTCTACAAAGAATTAAAACAATTGATTAAGTTGTAAGTCTTTTACTGAATTTTAAGTTTTCCACTAAAATTCTGTATCAATTTTTCCACTGTTTTCCCAGGTTTGATACCAGTCTCATTTGATATTGGCTATTTGAATTATTCTCAATTACCCTCTTGATTAACATTGTATTTGTCACTGTCCTGGTATTTTTCTGCTTCTTCTAGGACAAGCAAGAGATTTTTTCCAAGTTAAAAAAATGCAATGAAATTTAAAATTACTGTTCTTAAACAGTGGTATGTAAATATTCTGCCCTTTTCAATTGTTTTTAGAAAGGACTTCACAAACAAGTATCTGCTTCTTTTTAAATACAGACTTGAGCATCTCCTTTGTGTTTTTTCATTACCTTGTTAAATTAAGTGGGAGTTAAGCACTCAAGCAGAAACTCATTAAGCATGCTTACACTTGGTATATTTGTCAACTCTTTTTATAGACAGTAAAATTTAACACCCATTACTCGAACATGATTCTTATAGAAGGAGAATATAGTGTCTTGAATGCAAAATTATCACAGTATCACAGTAACGATGAGGTTGGAAAAGACCTTAAAGATCATCCAGTCCAACCTAAATCCAACTAAACCAAGTAAACCTAACACCTAACATCTAGATCATGCCAATCAGCACTTCATCCAGACATCTAGAACAATTTGTTTACTGTTCTGGAAAAAAATTAAAACCAAAACTGAACAGTAAAATCAGATTCATAGAATGATCAAACATGGGAAAAAATATTGACAAATACACAACATACAGCAGATAATTGAAAATAGAACTGAACACCCTAATAAATTCTAATCTCATTTTACAGACCTTGTTTTCTTGAAATGTTAGTCACTTCACACTTCTGCTTCAACTGATGAAGACAGAAATGTTAATTCATTACAGACGGTATAAAAATAACCCAGCTGTTCTAAATTAATAAAATTTAAGTGGACTTACATACGTACAAAATATTATCTATGATTTTATGGATATAAAAATGAAATAGTATGAGCTTACCTGATACTACTATAACTATAATCATAAGCTCTTACGTAGTAGGAAACTTAAGTTGTGATCAAGACATAGGGTGGGATTTGAAAGAAAAAGACATTCCCCTGTTGTGGGCAAACAGTTTAGCCAAGAAACCAAACAAAACAAACATCAAACTAAAAAACAAAACCCAGTCTGAAAACCCCACCATAAGGCCAAACAAAAATACCCACACAATAGAACTTTCTGTCTAAAAATCTTGTGGAAAAGCCTAACAGTAGATGACTGATAGCAGCATTGCAGTAGAGGTTTTGGCACTAAAGGGTTAAATAGCTTTTCCAAACTTCACAAGAAATAACTCCTACTTCCTTATGAGCTAACAGGCACATATTTCAGATTCTCCTTTTAGATGACAAATATTGGTCAAAGAAAACTGGAAAAGCATCTGAAACAATGTTTTCTACCTTCATTGAGTCTTTCACTTGATGTGCTTCTAAAAGAATGTCCACTAGTACTCCACTTAACAGGCCTCTTCAGAAAATAACTGCTAGGCTCCACAAAGCAATGTTTGGCTTAAGGTCTCCATGGTTCAGGGGAAATTGAGCAACATGGGCTCTATTTCGTTTGTCTTACCAAGACTGAGACACTGAAAGGCTTTCACACAGAATTAAAGGTTAAATTCCTGAGAAAGCTAACATCAAAACTGAAGTTTCTATTGACTATAACTTAAAGATACAGAACCTGTGTTTTTCTTAGACACTTACAGAAGCCCAGTCTTCTCTGAACTAGCTTCCAAGTTTTCTTATTTCTAATGTCCACCTTGAAAGGTATAGGCAAACTTATTTTTGTGACCATACCACATTCATCTTCCATAATTTTAGTTGCTTTAGTTATTTATGAGATAAGGAAAACATGTAAGCAGTGGTCTTCTATTACCTTTTATTACCAAGATAAGGTTTTCTTAAGTGTGTCCAAAGATAGAGTAGCAGTTAAAATTCAGCCTGTGAAATGATAGATAACAGTTCCTTCTTACAGTTCCTTCAAGATTTTAAAAGGCAGCTTGTAGCAAAAATCTCTTTGCAGGCTTGGGAAATTGTGAACAAGTGCATATGCTGGGTTTGTTTTTGCCATAGTCAAGGAAAAAATCCTTGAAATAAAAGTATAATTAATCTGTAGAAGGATATAACAAAAAATTCAATATGAGAGTGAAGGCTTATTGGCAGGCAATGACATTTTTTCCAATGGCAAATTGGCTTCTACTCCTCTGCAATTAGCTGATGTCAAGAAATCACTTGAACTAGGCTTCCACTTTTATGCAGGACTTGCTTTCCAACCAGCCTTTCTCATTATTACACCTCCCTGCTCACTGCAAGGGGGGTGGAGAGGAAGTTTTGAAGCTCTCTTCAAACCCGAAGTTTCCTATAACTCTGTATGAGTACTAGAATCACAGTCAAAGTTTGATTGCATGTATGCATAGACAGAATACTATGACACACCTAAAAGGCTCTGTCACCCTTGAAGACCAAGTACGAAAGGATAGAAGTGGCTTCAGACTACTTTCAATAATTTTAACTTGGGGAATATTTAATGAAGCCCAAGTACAACTGATGCGCATTAACAGGTCATAGGAACATGAACTGTTACAAATCACATTGCCCAAGAAATACTCGAATATATTCAACCAGCAACCTTGTAACATACATCCTAAAACATACTGACTGGTTAGGATATTAGCAAAATGAAAATACTGTCCATACTGCATTATAGGAGAGTCACTATATTGCTAAATATAATGCAAGAGAAATTTGTCGCAATGTCAGTTGTCTTCTTTCCTGCACTGACTATACCAATATTAAATAATGTATGAAATGCTGCTCTTTAAATCTCTAATAGATGACAAGAAATTGCTCTTATCAAGTATCAGAAAATGGTAATGCTTCAGTACCTCAAAAGTGCTCTAAGAATGACGTAATATGCACAGTAAAGTTATAGATACAGTAGATTTCATAATGCAAAACAAATAAAGCTTGACACAAGATATAATTTATCATATGAATCAGGAAGTTAATAAAAATCTTTTACTGTTTCCCAAAATAAAACTTACATATCAAGAAAAAATCCAAAAGACAAAATCCAGTGTTTCATAGTTGTTCAAGGATATACAGCAAAGAATCGTTCAAGATATATGTGAACAAACAGTCTAATGCAACATTCATTTTTGGGGGAATGAGGGAGGACAAAAACAGAGCTGTTTGACTAGTTGCCAGAAATACATTTGCACATACACTAAGACCTTGAAATGACGGTGAAACCAAATTACAGGAAGTCTACTTTATTACCTATGTAGGTTAATCATCTTGAGTTTATTTTCATTGTCACTTTTGGGGTCTTTTTGCTTAAGTAACACTTTTTAAAAATAACAATGTACAAAAATACTGATGATGGCTTACATTTCTACTACCTCAATACTTCCATCTTCTTTTGATCTTTTCTACTATCTCAGCAGTATTTCCAATAGTTTTTTTTAATAACTACATACTCCTCAGACTCCTTTTTTGTACAAGATCCATTGATCGTATGTTCTGATTCAGTTCACTGACATATTTCAAACAATTTACATCCGAAAGCTTCTGGTTCTGTTAAATGGTTGAAAAGGTTTTTTTAAGGCCCACATCAGTATGGGTGGCTTCTGTTTATTTTTTTCCGGAAATAGCACTGCTTCAGTTTCAGGGGTAGGAAATCGTACTCTATACACTTCAGGGTAAGATTTCTGAAACTAGAAGAATACATCAATTTTAATGAAAAATTTACTCAGCCTTGTAATATGAAAAAAATTAAAGTGCAAGCCTCAGTCTGGAGCAGGAAAAAATACTATTTCTCTAATGAATTGCCTGTATCTCTATATAGTAAATTGGGTAATACCTAACATTACTTAATTTATCAGAATACTCATATTCCAAATGATTAAAGCATGAAATCCCAAAGAGTATCTACTGTTTTAAATCTCAGTATTTCTCTAGAGAACTACATGTCTAAGACTTCATAAGGATTTTAACTTTCATTTTAAAGAGTGTGGAAAAATTTTTATTTACTTGCTTGAGCTGCTTCTTCTTATCTTTCAAAGATATTTCTTTATTCATTGCAATCTTTTCCAATAAAGCTGCCAGTGGTTCTTGAGAGCCTGTTGTCCTCTGGTATTCAAATTCATCTGTGCTGATTTGGTAGCAAAATGGTGGAGAAGGAAAAGTTGCATCAGTATAGGTTCCAGCATACTTTACCTGAAGAAAGAACAGAAAAATAAAAAAGAACAGCTATGTTTTCTGCAACAATTTTGCAAAAGCTGGCTTAATCCTCTTGACAACTCCAAGATATTACGTACAGGATATACGGAATAGAGACCCTAAATTGTACCTCCTGACTCCTGCACATTCTAGTAAACAAAAAACATGACACAATGGAGGGCTATTTAAATCATGCAAGGAGTTTAATTTCTATTGAAATAAGTAACTTCTAAGAAGACTGAACTAAAAAGAAGCTTTTAACAAAACAAAATATGGTAGCAGAAAATAGAAGTTATGAAAAAACATGGCTCTAGAAGAAAATGATGAATGCAAGCACTTTTGCAACCATTCACAGCTTTCTTCCTTACCACAAATATTGCTTACCTACTGTGTGGAGATACATTTTTTTTGTAGTCAGCACTATTTAAGAATTCTTGTCTCTAAACCATTCATTCAAGATCTACCTACTTTCATTTAAATACATAGTTGAATATCTGCAGTCAAAAGTAATTAGCTCTTCATAAGCCATCAGAGAAATAACAAAGTCCTCAGTAACTGTAAAGCTTCAGAATAAACAGGGAAACTTGATCTCACAGCAGAAACAAAACAGATTTTAACTAGATACCTACTTGCTCTTTCTGTAGATGCACAATGTGTTCCTCTATAAAAGATTTTAAGGTGGAAGGAACGTATAAGATCTCTTGATGATTGTCCATGAGAAAAGATACTAGTTTAGCAGCAAGCAGTTCATCCAAGTCCATTTCATCCTTTGAGCAAAGGATACAATTGGAAAATGCCTGAACCATCTAGGGGGGAAAAAAAATTACTGTTTTTCTTTTTTGGGAGTGGGAAATCAGACTTTACAAACACTACATTTTTGCTAAAAGATCCTGCAATACAATTCTTGTCATATTTCCAACACACCAATATTAAAAATGAAAAGATAGAGCATTGCATATAACATTATCTGAGTGAATTGAAGATGCTTCTTGTCTCAGATACGTAATCTGTGCCCTCACTTAGATTGCATGAATTCTGTTTTGTTGTCAAGACTATCAAGTAGCAACTTCACATGACTCTTCCTCTAAAACAGGGCACATTTTAAAAACAACACAAAAAATTAATAGAAGCACCAGAGAGAAAACTTAATGCTAATATTTTGAAATCAAAATTTCAGATACAGCTCACTTCATGTAGTCTCATGCTCAAGCATTCAGTTACAAGAATTTTGTGTCTCTGCACCAGTCACTCCTAATATCAGAAGTACAGAAGGCAATCAAGGTTTTCTGTCATGTACTGTAGACTCCACTGCAGAATTAAAACTTACTACAAAATACTTAGCCTATAAAGGATTTACTTCTAAAAATAACATTTAGACTGTTACACTTAATCAAAGACCATTCACAGTTAATTATAAACTTGACAGTAAAATAATTATTTTAAATATTCACAGTTAACTAAAACCTTAATTGCTGTGGAAAAATTTTTGATATATCACTGCTGCTATAGAGTTTTTTAAGGAGTGGCTCTACATTTGAGTTGTCTGTTGCACTTCTTGCTAAAGAATTGAAAATTAACCAGAAAACTGTTTTAGCCACTTACTCAGTTATGTCCAATTACTTCGTAGTAACATGGTGCTGGAAAAACAACTGATATCTCTATGATTAGTCCTACAGAAAGACCATTAGTAAAAACAAGAGTTTTGCCAAATTCAGACTAAAATTTTTCCAGAAATTTCTGTAGTTAATTGATGAAAAATATTAGTACTAAGGTAATGGCTAAAAACAGGTAAATCAAAATTCATCTTTAGTTTTAACTGTGACTGAAACAGGCTACTTCTGTCACACTGCCTCTCTGAAATGACAAAGAACACCAGAGACATAATCTAATGTATTTTTTTTCTAATCGATAGTAAAAAAGCAGTAGTGATTTAGATTTAGTGAACTATTGATTAGTAGTGATTTAAC
The DNA here is from genome assembly GCA_013397515.1 of Upupa epops. Classification (NCBI taxonomy): domain Eukaryota; kingdom Metazoa; phylum Chordata; class Aves; order Bucerotiformes; family Upupidae; genus Upupa; species Upupa epops. The sequence continues at coordinate 13,437 of VZRI01013841.1, read as the reverse complement.
TTTGAAAGATAAGAAAAACCCCAAATTCTGAAATAATTCTTCATTTGCTTACAAATTACAACCCAACACTAATTTATTAAAATTTAGAGTAGCTTAGCAGGTAACGAAGAATAGATTAACTATTCTCAAACATGTAAGCTGGTTTTTATATATAGTCTCCTGTAATTATCTTTTATCCATGCTACTCCAAAAATCCTGTCTAGACCTTCTGTGTTACTCTCTACATACCAGAGTCCTGGTCCTTACTGACTCAGAAAGGGGCGGCAAATCCTTGTTCAAGCTAATTCGTGCCATCATCCTCACCAACAGCTGTAGTCTTTTCCGATTTTCTGGTGGCAGCAGGAGACAAGATATCTGAAGAGCTTCTACAGCCTTGTTGTGTTTTTGCAGCAGACCTGGTTCACGCAAGATCAGTAGATTGGGCAACATTTCTCAATCATGTATTTACAAAATATTTAAGATTTCTGTTTCCTTACATTCCTTTCTACCCATTCAAGACTGTCCTAGAACTCCACTCCCCTAAGAGTCTAGGAAGATACTCCCAGAACAAGGCAACTAAAACTGGGCACTTCATTTAAGTTTTTACAAGATTTCTTTCTGATATATTGGAAAAAATTAATAACCATCAAAAACAACTGTAAGAAAGAAAAATGGCAATGTTTTGGCTCACACTTTGCTCTTTTGCACCACTTAGCTCAAAACATATTTGAGACCCACATATAGATGTAGTAATCACATTAAAAAGAAGTTGTCTGGAACAAGAGTCAGAGAAAATAGTCAGAATTTGAACAGAATATAAGCTTATGCATCAACGACATCTATGACAATACAACCATGTCCCTCACACCTACATAAGTTAAATCTATAACTAAGTCTACCCCAAACTATTGCAAAAGCACAGAATGCTGGCATGGCATAGATAACTGGAGAGGCATTGTAGAATACGATAGAGGTGTAGGTATATAAGAAGATGTCTTAGCAGCAGAATCACTGAATTGTTTTGGTTAGAAAAAGACCTTTAAGATCACTGAGTCCAACCATTAACCTACCTCTGCTAAACTCACTATACTAAACAATGTCCTTAGGCTCCACATCTATGTGACTTTTAATCATGTCCAGTGATGATGGTTAACCACATGTCTGGGCAGGCTCTTCCAAAGCCTGACGACCCTTTCAATAAGGAGGATTTTCCTAATGTATCCAGCCTAAACATCCCATCGTGGAACTTGAAGCCTTTTTGTCTTGTCCTATCACTTGTTTCTTGGGAGAAGAGACCAACAGCAATTTCTTTCTCACACAGCATTAGGGTCTAGGGACAGCACTAGGGTCTCCCATCAGCCTATATTTATGAAGACTAATGAGCATTATGAGATTACAGTTTATCCATTTCTCCATGCGGTAAAGGTTACTCTGCTACATTAAATGCTCTTCCACATCCTGCATTATCTGAATGCTTTTTTAGGGCCCTCTCTCCTTTTAGACAAATGGAGTCCCACAATTGATTCCAAGCTGGATTTTGTGCCACTTAACAACCCTCTGAGCCCAGCAATTCAGCTGATTTGTGACACTACCAACTTATCATGACTGTATTTCCTCCCTATAAGAATCATAGTATAGCTTAGATCAGAAGGAACTACAGATCATGCAGTTCCAACCCCGCTACTACAGACAGAGACACTTCTCTCTAGACCAAGTTTTCCAGGGCCCAATCCAACCTGAACTTTGTTACGGTTTAGCACAGGTTGCTTAACCATACAGAAGCTAAACCCTTGCCGTCCTTAAACCCGGAAGGTTTAAATATTAAGACTTTATTGTGAGCTAAAGAAAAGAAAATCAAAAGAAAAGGAGAGGGAGGAAAAAATTAAAAAGAACAAGGCCCCAGTCACCTCCTTGAAACTGGCAACTACATAGAAAATCTGATGCAGGAATACTACAGACAAGTGGGGGAGGTTTCACCAAACCCATAACACTCCATTCTTACTCCTGCATAAAAGTCTCCTATCAGCTCAGACATTCCCTTTTCATGTTGGTAGGTTGTCCTGTAGCCAGGTGAACATTGCTGCTGGAATTAAAGCCTTTCAGCCAATGTTAATTGGTGCTCCATTCTCTTGCATCACTCACCATGTATGGCCTTGACCTTGGGCTAAAACAACTCCATGGATGGGGTTACCTTCACCTGCAGCTGGAGTCACCCATATGGCTTTTCCCAGCAGATCTTTTTCACAAATGACAGGAACTCTATCTCCTTTTATTACTAGATTCTAGATGTTAGCTTTACTTGGTTGGTTTTATGTTGGACTGGATGATCTTTAAGGTATTTTCCAGCCTCATTATTATTGTGATAATTGCAACAGGTTTGACTGGGTGGGGCTGTCCTGATTAATACTGTTTAGTACTACTGCTGTTTAGTAGCCAAGTGGCTTGCACTAAATGTTGATCCTAATTTTTGAGTGATCCACCCCCCAGGGCCCTCTGTGCGGGTTTTACTAAACCATTACAGTGCTCTATTTTCCCTGATGCAGGTGCATGGTAAGGGATGTGATATATCCACTCAGTGCCATGTTCTTCGGCCCAGTTCTTTACATTGTTGTTTTTAAAACGAGTTCCATTGTCTGATTCGATATGTTCTGGAGTGCCATGTTGCCATAAGATTTGTTTTTAAAGGCCTATAATGGTATTTCAGGTAGTTGCACAGGAGGGCTGGGTATGTCTCTAACCATCCAGTGGTTGCCTTTACCATGGCCAGTACATACCGCTTGCCTTGCCCCAAGGAAGGGCAATATAAATCAATCCTCCAGGTTTCTCCATACTTATATTTTGACCATCACTCTCCATACCACAAAGGTTTCATTCATTTGGCTTGCTTTCTAGCAGCGCATATATCACAAGCATGGATAACCTATGCAATAGCACCCATGGTCAAATCCACTCCTTCTGTGTCTTGGGCCCATTGCTAGGTAGCAGCCATACCTGGATGACCAGAAGTATCCTGGGCCCATCAGGCCACGAACAATTCATTCTTATACTCCCAGTTCAAACTGGTCTGTAGACTTCAGCTGCTCTGTCGGTTCTGTTCTTCAGTGGCCCAGCATTTGGGTGCATGGGCATCTATATGCTGTACCCTAACTTTCAATTTTTCTTACTGGGCGGGATATTTTGCTACAGGTCAGCAGCCCAAACTGGTTTCTTTTTATAGAAACAGCTGTTCCACTCCCAATCTTTGAGCCATCTCCAGAGCACATTAGCTATCATTCATGAATCAGTATAGAGGTAAAGCAGTAGCCATCCCTCCTAAGGCCAGTTGGATGGCTTTTATCTCTGCAAATTGGCTTGATCCTCCTCCTCCTGTGGTTGCCTCTGCAACTCTTCTGGTGCTGCTCCAGACTGTAGCTCTCCATCTCCATAGAGTTCCTACCAAGCAGCAGGATCCACTTGTGAATAAGGCATGTGTTTTTATTCATCTGCAAGTTCATTGTAAGGTGGGCTTTTATAGCTCATATCACTGTCTCTTCTGGTGAAATCTTAGAGTCCACCTTTTCTGGCCAGTTGGTAAATCATTTCCACTATGCCAGGACAATTGATGTCCCCAATAGGAACTCTCTGAGTTATCAGAGCGATCCATTTACTGCAGTGGCGTGAGTGGTATGATGTGCAGATGCAGTATTCCTCTTGAGCATCTAACCTAAGACAGGTAGCTGAGGTGCAAGGAGCTGTGCTTCACTACCAAACACTTCCGACGCAGCTCAGATTCCTTCAGATGCAGATAGGATTTCTTTTTCTGTAGGGGTCTAGTTTGTCTCTGAACTTCAGTATTCCCGCCTCCAAAAACTGAGGGCAGACCTCATGTCTTTTGCCAAAGCTGATGTGTACAGCATGTTCTTGATTTCTGGTCTACTTCAGATAGGCCCCAGAGCCATTGCATGAACTATCTCATGTTTGATCCGTTCAGATGTTGTTCACTGCTTAGATCCCCATTCAATATCCCTCTTCTTCCAGGAAGACAAACTTAAAGAGTTCCAGGGAGGGAGCACCCACAACCTCCCTGGGCAACCTGTGCCAGTGCCTCACCAGCCTCACAGTGAGGAATTTCTTCCTAAGATCTAAGGACATCATGGGAGAGAGCATTGAAAGCTGTAGTACAACCAACATAAAAAGCATCCACTGCTGTTCACATCAGTGAATTCCATATGTACATAGTAGTAAATGCAATAGTAGCCATGCAGTAGTAAATAGGATGGCCAAAACAAGCAGTATTTCAAGAAGAGTGATAAAGCACTGTGGTTACATTAATTTCCAAAGAATTTCAAAGATTTGGCCAGCATACTAGTGCATGTTTAGAAGTGGTCACAAGAAATACTAGTTAAATTTAATAAGCTTTCTACATAAAGAAATATTATGACTTGTGCAAAGTGCAACTTAGTCTTATGAAGTTAGTAAAATGTCTGATAACTAATAGCTGAGACTATAGGACTAAAGTATTTGGAAAATTAATTACAGCCAGCCTCCTGAAGGCTCTTTAGACAGTCTTAATTAGAAAATGGAAACAAATCAGGCATTTTCATACGGTTACACAAGCCCTGTTTAATTTCCATAAACATTTCTCATGTTTTAAGATAAAGCTTTTTGATATGTACAAATTATAGCATGGCTGCCTCAAATTATTAAAAATATAATATGACAACAATGTCTTTGCTATTTTATGAATTTCTCCACTAAACAGAAAGCCTATCCACTGAAAGAACAAAGAAGTCCTATAATCACTATGGGCAGCCTGTAATTCTCCATGGGTAGCAACGTGGAAAGACAAAGATTCAAAACATCTCAATATAGAGAATTACCACCAATTCAGCAAGCTGTACTCCATTAAAAAAAAAAACAAAAAAAACCCCACACAAATGCAACTGCACACACAGGTATCTATTTCTAAATTTGTAAAAACAACAGAAGCATATACCACTTGACAGTCAGCATTCAGTACTAGCACTGACACTCACTACCGGACTGTTGGTATATGGAGTGTGCACTATCCTCTACCTTTACTTACAGCTTCATAAAGCTCTGTACATTAGCTTATTTGTTAAGATTTTATTACATATAGAGTGGAACCCAAACTTATTCTCTTTCTTTTTCTTTCAGTTCAATGTCTTAAAAATTCCCTCCTTATCCTCCTCTCCCAAAAGAATGACAGATCAAATCTGTTTCTTCTGAGTGGTTAGAGAATACCTGCTTCTGAAACTACGGATCAGGCATTTCTGCCATAGATGTACTTGCATATGTTTTTATCACTTGTTCTAGATAGTTTTGAATACAAAAAGGAGAGTTAGACTTTGACATAGCTACACTGAATTGTTTTCTTGGACTATTGCCACTGTCTAGATAGTCTAGTCTTGAATTATTAAAAAAGTGGAAAACATCTGGAGATCATCTAGCCCAACCCAAACAATTGACATGAGATTCAGTGAGTGTATCTGACTTAGACATGCCAAATCACCTCATTAATGGCAAATGCAGCTGTTTAGCCCATTCAAATACCTGTGTAAGGTGTTCAGAGAAGGCTATTTAGCTAGGACTTCTAGAGAAACATAACAAACATAATTCTATTTTTTTATGAAAGAGACCCCAAAGTTATTTTTTGAAACAATGCACTGGTTCCTTTCATATCCACATAATCATTGGAATTCATTCTTATTTTTACACTTGCGAAAGGAAACTCCTAAAACCTGAAAGATGCAAGATACACTGTAAAGCATACACAGTATGAAAGGAGATCAATTTTTAAAGATATTACCATATTATATATTAAATATACATAGATTTTATATAAGAAAAATAGGCCAACAAAGGAACTATATTCAATTTGAAGCAAGACTGTGAACTAACAAAGTATAGAAATTATATATTCTAGAAATGCTATTCTGAATTCCTTTTTCATCTCAGTAACTTATTAAATGCCATGTTGTTCCCACCTAAGTTCATAAAATTACATGCTACAGAGTATGTTTACTTTTCAGTTTAATATTTTATGAAATGCATCCATTAAATGTAAACAGATATTTTCACATCTGTTGTCTTTCAGTAGGCACTAGGAGAGGTGGCAAAGTTATAGTTAATAGATTCTTCAAAGTTCTAGATTAGTTAAGGTCTATTCTAAGTTGAAGCAATAAAGGATTTCAGTTTCCTTCAGATATCATATTGCCAGGCTTTAGAACAGTCCTTACAGACCTAATCCTTTTTAATCTAGACTTCAGTAAAGTGGTTTCTCAAAGATTATGTGAGCTTAGGAATTTGTAAAAAAAAAAAACCCCTAAATTCATCTGTTAGGTATAGTGGTACTAAGCAATGAAAAGCTTTTAATCTAATGTGGTCAAAAAGACAGAAGAATAAGTCACCTTAATATTTAAATTTATTTCATATTTTAAACTGTTCTCTAAGCAGAATGGACAGAACAGTTCCTAAAGAAATTACTTATAATATTATTTGCATACAATAAATTAATTCCATGGAACTAATTCAAAACAATAGTATTTTCATTACATCCCAAACTACTTACCTAACACACTAACAAAAACATCAAAAAAATTATATGTGAGAAGAGGTTCTTTCATTTGGCCAAAGTAGTCCACTATAGTTTTGAAGACATCTCTTTCAAATCCTGAGTATGTGAGCTGCTTCAAATCTGAGTAGCTGGGCCCTACAAAGAAGAGGAGAAAAAAAACCAAAACATATCTGCAGCCACCACCCAAATCACTGTTTCTTATTCCAACCAATAAAAAATACATCAAGTAGAAAAAAAATAAAATGCAACAAAATTTAGGCTTATTCTTCAAAATGAGTGAAACTCTATTGTATTTCCAATAGGTCTAATGAAAACATAGTAAAGGAAAAACACTATTAGATTAGTTACATCTTTTTACATTTCATTGACATAAGCTGCACTGACAGGAGAGTATGCAATGGCTGATCTTTTCAACTTGAAGGCAATGATCAGAAAAAACCATTGTGATTACAAACAGGATTTGATAATGCAATAAAGACACAGTCATTTCAAACTATTTTTTGCAGAAGTGAGTTGTTTGGTTGGTGTTTTCCCCCTCCTCAGTTTACTTACAATTTGCTAGACATTTCATTGCTGATAATATCCAGTGAGGTAGTTCCTCTGCATAGGGGATAAACCGACAGAAATTAGAGGAGAAAAAAAAACCTGAGAATAATATTAATCTTCAAAATAAAAGTTAAGCTACTTAAAATAATTTCTCTTTATGGTAGACCAACTGAATACAAAAGCAGACCATACCTTAATGTAAGATCTACCTTGAATTACATCTGTACTTTAATATCTCTTGTACTTAATATGAACCACAGTTATACCTGCTGGTCTTACAAGTCAGTCAGCAAAATGATTTATTTTGCTGATGAGCCAAACTAGTTCAAGCTACACATTCACCAGTTAACTGCTTGTGTTGAACTGAAGATGATAAAAGCACTCAAACATTCAGTTCTTATTTCTGCAAGGAAGAATTTAACACCTTGAGATGTTCCAACTATCCTTAAAATTAACAACTATATGCTCTGGAGATTTCATCCACAAACCAAATGCAGTTTCAATTGCGTATTTCACTTTTCTATAAATCTTGGGGAAAACATGGTGGAAATAATATTGTAAGTGATATCATGGCAATTTATTTTTCATGGCATTCTTATTTTTATTTTATGGTGTGCTAAGCAATTTTAAACTCAGTACCAGTTTCAAAACATATTGACTGAAAACCTCAAATCTTAGAAATTTTAAATATCTCTCAGGTATACATTGTGATTCTTTCCTAACTTTTAATACCAATCCCATCAAGTAAACACTGAGTTCAGGTAATTAAAAACTGGACTGACAAAGCCATATTGAAATAGATACCCATCTTTATAAATAAAAAATTGTTGCTTTTTCACCTTGATCTTATAATCATGCTAAAGCAGGAATATGTTTATGAAAATAAATATGGAAAACACTGATTCCTTCTATTGGGATATCAGAAGATAACTTTGCAAAATGTGCAATGTAGACGTGATCATAAAAGTATAAAGATGCCATACATTAGTATAGATTAGAACTAGTATTTTGGTACTAGTTAAAAGGATAAACAAAAAAATCGAAAATACTCACTCGATTTGTCTTCTAAAGTGACAATACCTTGCTTATTGACATTGTATGCATTTTGGACTATATGCTTTGCGTTTACAAGTTTTGTGTCCAATACTTCATCCAAAGAATCCAAACCCAAGACCTTTTGCAATCTGTAAAAATACATAAATACGTAGTTCACACAATGTCTAATCTGAAAAAGGCAAACAGGTAGTATTAAGATAGATACAATTCTGAAAACAAGATCTCTCCATTTCATTAAATAATAGAGTATCTCAAGTTTGGTGACATCCAAAAGGTTTATGGTCCAACTCCCTGCTCCTCATATGACCACCACCTAAAACTAAATCAAAGTAATCTTAGCTGTTCCTCCCATATCTGATCCTTAAGACCATTCACCATCTTGGTAGCTATTCTCTCTGCTAGACCTCACTCATATTCACCAACAGAGATGGGCTGCTGAGTTAAGTAAAATTTAATGTCAGACTAGGCTGCAGTGACTATGACACTGTAAAATTCAAGATACTCAGGGCGGTGAAAATAGTGAGAAATAAGCTCATGTGACTTGATTTTAAAGGGGCAAACTTCAGTCTCTTCAAAGATCTGCTCAATAGGATAGAATGGGACAAAGCTATGGATATAAAGGGAGCCCAGAAAATATGGTTCTTTTTCAAGGATCACCTGCCACAAACCCAGGACCCATACACCCCAATGAAGAAGAAGGCAGGCAAGAGTGCCAGGATGCCTACAAGGATGAACAAGGAACTTCTGGACACATGGGTACAAACAAATCTTACAGAAAATGGAAGCAAAGACAGATGACCTGGGAGAAGTACAAAGAAGTAGAGAAGCAAGGGATCAGGATAGGAATGCAAAAGCACAGAGAGAATTGGATCTAGCAAAAGGTTTAAGGACAACAGGAAAAAAACCTCAACTTGGAGGTCTTTTATGATGGGGTCACCTATCACAAAGGCAGAGCAACAGACATTATCAACCTGGACCCGTGCAAAGCATTCAACACTGTCCTGCACAACATCCTGGTCTCTAAATTGGAACAATATGGATTCAAATGGATGGACCACTAATTGGATAAAGAACTGGCTGGATGGTCCCACGCAAAGAATTGTGATCAATGTCTCAGTATCCAAATGGAGTTGTGTGATGAGTGGTATTCCTTCAGGGCCAGTACTCAGACCAGTGCTGTTTAAAATCTTTGTCGGCGATATGGACAATGGAATTGAATGCACTCTCAGCAAGTTTTTGACACCACCAAACTGTGTGGTGAAGTCAACACACCGAAGGGAAGGGATGCCATCCAGAGGGACCCTGACATCTCATGATGCCCTGCCAAGTAGAACCCTGAGGATGTCAGTTCTCCTGAAGTCCAGGGTTTCAAGCTTGCTATGCATCCTCTTAGGTACCCCAACAATCTTAAATTCAATCATTTCGTGATCACTACAGCTGAGACTGCCCTTGAGCTTCACTTCATTCACCAGCCCCTCCTTGTTGGTGAGGACAAGGTCCAGGACACCACCTTTTCTTGTAGGTTCCTCTGTCACTTGGATGAGAAAAATGTTCTTCTCAATGTCATCTGGTGATAGGATAAGGGACAATGAGCACAAGCTGGAACATAGGAGGTTCCATCTAAATATCAGAAGGAACTTCACAGTGATGGTAACAGAGCATTGGAACAGGCTACCCAGGAGGGTTGGGGTTGTAGAGTCTCCTTCTCTGGAGACATTCAAAACCCCCCTGAATATGTTCCTGTGCAACTTGGTCTAGGTGATCCTGCTGTGGCAGGGAGATTGGACTTGGTCTTCTGAGTTCCTTTCTGATCCCTAACGATTCTATGATTATCCTCAACACATTTCAGGAACCTTCTAGAATGTTGATACCATACTGTGTTGGCCTTCCAACAGATACCTGTGTAGTTGAAATATCCCATAAGGGCCAGGCTTGTGCCTGTGAACTTCAGGCTCCCAAAACTGCACACAGTTCTTGAGGTGGGGCTGCATCATTGCCGCCTAGAGTAGGAAAACTGTTTCAACTCGCTGGCTATGCTGTGCTTGACAAATCCCAGGACTCAGCATTTTTGGCTGGCAAGGCACATGGTTGACTAGTGCTCATCTTCTCATCAACCTAAGCCTTCAGATATCTTTCTGTGGGGCTGCTTAACATTCACAGAATTGGCAATTGCACAGCTCTCTAGTCTATCCAACCTTTCTTGTAAAGCCTCTCTAAGATCAAGTGAAACCAACAGCTCCTCATAGTTTATTATAATCAGTAAACTTAATGTACATTCAATTCCTGCATAATTCCCCAAAACTTTTTTTTTTCCCCTTAGGTTAGAAGGAACATCAGAGATCCCCTAGTTCCAACCTCCCTGCCATGGGCAAGATCACTTTTCACTAAACCAGGTCACCCAGAGCCCCACCCAGCCTAGACTTGAACAGTATAGTCCTGTGGTCCCTTCCAACCCTGACTGATGCTACAACTTCTTCCCAATGAGGGTGATGGGGCACTAGAGGGGGCTGCCTGGGGGGGAGTTGTGGAGTCTCCTTCTCTGGAGACATTTGAAACCCACCTGGACTTGGTCTGGGTGATCCTGCTGCGGCAAGGGGATTGAACTAGATGACCTTTCAAGGTCCCTTCCAGTCCCTGATGATTCTAGGGAAGGGACATACAGAACCTGTTCCAATGCATCACCACCATCATAGGTAGGAATTTCTCTATAAAGGTTTGATCTAAACCTATTGTCTTACTTGAAAACATTCCACCTTGTCCTACCACTACAGTCCCTTGTAAAAGTCCTCTCCAGCTTTCCTGTAGGCCCCCTTCAGTTACTGGAAGGGACAGATACCCTGATGTCACCTTGAGAGCCTTCTCTTCTCTAGGCTGAACAGCTCCAGTTCCTTCAGTATGTTCTTCCTAGGAAAGGTGCTCCAACCCTCTGATCATCCCTGTGGCCCTTTTTCAGACTTGTACCATTGGTTCCACATCCTTTTCATATCAGGGATTCCAAATATGATGCATAATGGCCTAGCAGCTCCACTCACTGGTCCCTCAGAACTGCTGGGTGTACCCTATCAGATACCTATCACAGGTGGTTCTTCCTTGTCCCAGTCCCAGCCTATAAACCTCCATGACTTGGGTGGCATTAAGTTTATTACATGGAGACAATGTGCTAGGTTTAGGGAGAAGTAATCAATGGTAAGGCCTCAAGCGTGCTGTAAAAAGAGTTAAGCATATTTTTTTTTCTCCTGCATAAATAGCCTAAAGCAATACCCTTAACTTGGCATAAAATATTTCTTCTGGAAAGAGTAAATGATATCTTAATTTTAAAGCTCAGCACTCAATTAGCTAACTCATTTCTTATCTCACATAAAGCATTGCACTTGTCTTTGAAAGGTTTCATGGTATCACACTTTTACAGAAGTGCTTCCTTTTCAAAGCAACAAGAAAAATGAGGAAGTCTAAAGAAAAATGTGATTAAGACAGACAAAGCTCACAAAATAAGAAAGCTTGTATGACACAACAGGAAAAAGTAAAAAGGTACTAACCACAATGAAGTCTCTACAAACTTTATTTGCCGAATTAATGAAATAACAAGCAAGCTCTTTGGTGGTCTAGTGGTTAAGATTCAGCACACTTATCTGCTTCATGGTCTGGGTTTGATTCTTGGTGAGGAAACTAACTGAGTCTTTGAGTTTCAGATGCTTGTGTTCCTTGATCTCATCATTACCCCAAAAGAGGGCATCTTGTTGACTCAGCAAAGGTTGCCTTCGTTGCAGCCACCTGAGATGGTGAAGGTCAGGATCACATGTGGTAGAAACAATGCCTGGCAAAAATCACAGCCCTGGACTTCAGGAGGGCAAAATTTTGGAGAGTGTGACTTGTTGGTCTAAGGGTATGAGTCTTGCTTCAGGTGTTAAGAGGTCCCAGGTTCAAATCCGAAATGAACCCACTACCGTGTTTTATTCGAAGAGGGGATGGGTTTGAAGTTGGTGGATGTGTACCAGTGAGACAGAGCTCTGCTCTGAAAATCAGGGGGCCTCTTGCTGTCCAAGAGTGAACTCAGAGCTCTCAGTTTGCTCCCTAAAGTGTCTGTACACCAATGCACACAGCATGGGGAATAAAAAGGAGTTAGAAATCTGTGTTCAGGTGATTAAGATCTGGTGGCAATTACAGAGACTTGGTAGGACAGCTCACATGACTAGAACATGGTCATAGATAGCTATGCCCTTTTCAGGAAAGACAGATCAGCAAAGCGAGGTGGCCTTGTTCTTTACATGACAGAGCAACTGGAATGTCTGAAGTTCTTCATCTGCTCCTGGACAGAGACAGTTGAATAGGCCACCAGACGAGAATGAGGAACTTTATGAAGTTTTTTTCTTCTACAGGCAACCAACAACAGCTTCACAGCTACAGGCCCTAGTTCTCATGGGGAATTTTAACTACCCTGATATTTGCTGGAGGACATAGCCAGCCATCCACATTCCAGGAGGTTCCTCCACGGTGTTGTATTACGCGCCTGCGGGCTTGCGGGATGTGAAGCGATAGGTCCTCTATTCTGCTCTGTCAGTAAAAAAGGGGCATACACGAAGGGCATGGGGTATATAAGTGTACGCCACGTACGCCGCTTAATTCGGGCAGTAGAGGGATCAGATCTTCTGCTGCAGGCTCAGGTCATTATAGATTGCCTTAAGCAGAAGACACATCCAGATATACAGCAGATTATTGGAACGACTCCAGGTGACTTAGTCACTCCTGGAGAGCTTATCAGATATGTGCTGGATAATCAAAGATCTATCCCCTTAACAAATGAGGGACTGGCAACAGCCATGCAAGGAGTAGCCGAGTCAATGGGTACCGCAGTTAGGATGGCTGTGCACTCGGTCACGCAAGGAGGAGAAGAAAAAGGAAAGGAGTCTGTTTCAGGTGTGGGCAATCAGGGCATTTCAAGGCTCAGGGCCTGAAAAAGGGGGAGGCAAGGAATGCAGCAGATAAGGATAGCAAGTGCCAGCTGTGCGGTGGCGCAGATCACGTAGCATGGCAGTGCAGGAGATTCAAGGTCTCACCGCAGGGAAATGGCTAGGGGGGAGGTGCCTCAGACCCAGGGTGCCTTCCCAGATCAGGGAAATGGGCTACAAGAAATGCGCCCATCATGGCATTAGTAATGAAAACAGAAGAATAACAGAGAATTGAGTGCTTTGTTACAGGTATGGCTGATCAGGAAACCAAGAAACTCAGGACCAAACAGCTGTGATGCTCAAGACCAATAACGAAATCCTCCTGGGGGAACT
>VZRI01013840.1:41225-53238 GCA_013397515.1 Upupa epops | reverse complement strand
CACTGGAAGGGGCTGCCCAGGGGGGCTGTGGAGTCTCCTTCTCTGCAGACGTTCCAGCCCTGCCTGGCTGTGCTCCTGTGCCACTGGGTCTGGGTGACCCTGCTGTGGCAGGGGGACTGGACTGGAGGATCTTTTGAGGTCTCTTCCGATCCCTAAGCATTCTGCGAATTGCTCAGACAGGGTGAACTGAGCAGCTGAGTAGCATCTGACTGCAGCAGAAGCAGTAAAACTCCTGACTTGGCAAGCAGGAAGAAAACTGGATGCTTGGAATTCATACCGGAGCGGTGAGAATTCCAGAAGCAGGGCCATCTTCCGACTGGTTACACCTTCCTGCTGCCCGCAGGAACGGGCTCCACGTGCTGGCTGCAGGGCTCTGCCCTTCGGTTGGGTGCAGACAGCTGGTGCTGAGCAGCTGCTGGTTTGGTGAGATTCATGTGCCAAGGGCAAAGACTGCTCCCAGTGCCCAGGACAGAGAGCTGAGCCTGTGCCCTGAGCCCTGCTCTGTTCATCTCCTGACCCTCAACCTGTCAAGGTCTTCTCCTGTGGCAGCATCATGCTCCTCACAGGATCATGGAGGCTGGAGAAGACCTTCAAGCTCATTGAGACCAACCCTGACCCCTGCTCTGCCAAGGCCACTGCCAGACCCCAACACTGAGCTCCACATCTCCCTGACTGTGAAACACAGCCAGGCATGGGGATCCAGCCCCTCCCTGGGCAGCTTGCGCCAAGGCCAGAGGGTACCTTTCCAGGGAGAAGGTTCTCCTCAGGGCCAACCTCACCCTCCCTGAGGCAGCCTGAGGCCATTTCCTCCAGTCACTCCTTCCTTGTGACAGGAGACCAACTGCCACCTCTCTCCACCCTCCTGTCAGGGGGTTGTAGACAGCAAGGACATCTCCCCTCAGCTCCTTTTCTTGCTCACGGGCATCGTGCCATGCCGGTCCTTCCCAGGGTGGATGCTACAGGCAGCACTCGAGGGCTTCATGAGCTCTGGGTGTTTGTCAGCCTGCTGGGAACTGCTGCAGCTCGCGAAAGCAAATACAGACTGGGGTGGTGAGAGCTGGGATGCCGAGGCAGGCAGGAGCCTTGAGGCTCTGTCTCTCGCTGCAGTTCCCAGCTCATCCCTGCATGAGCTGCTGCTCTCTCCCTGTCCCCTCTGTGCTGTTTCTCGTTGCCGCTCAGGTGGCTCTGCTAACTGCCACGCCCCTCTTGGTGCGAGGCAGCGCTGCTGCAGGATCCCAAACCCCCTTCGGACAGCGGAACCATCTGCTGAACTTCACGCTTGTTGAGGTTTTCATTTCCATCTCCCCTCTGCAGCGAGTTGGACCGCGAGGAAAGGGCTGCGCGCGGTACTCGGACGCGGGGAGTGTCTGCTCACCCCCCTGAGTTTGAGTGGGGGAAGGAAAGGGCCCTGGGTGACTCCTTTGCCACGAAGCCACAACAGCCCTCGGAGCAGAAGGGCTGCAGAGTGCTCTGAGATGTGATGGTGATGATGGTGATGGTCGGGGGGGGTCTCTTCCCTCTCTGTCCGTGGAGGAACCAGTTGCTTGGAGAACAACTTTGTTTGGTGTGAGCTTTAAGGAAGAGCCGTCTCTTCTCCCGCATCCTCCCGGGGTGACGGGTATTTCTGGCTCTTCCAGAGACACGTGTATTTTTAGCAGCACGGGCTCGCTGTTATGTAAGCAGACGGTCTCGTGGGACAGGCTCAATAGAACCCGAAATAGCAGGAGATGACAAAAACCGGTACCCAGGGGGGGTGACCAGAGGTGTAACAGGAGAATCTGCCGGGAGTCTGCCCCGGGGGGTGGATGCTGCCTGTCTTCACCTCTCCAGAAGGTGTTAGCGAAGGCCTCCAGCACCTGAGGGACCAGGAGAGCGATGGCTCCCATCCTACTGGCGCTTGGCATTTGCGTAGAGCTGTAGTCGTGAGTTGGTCGTTCAGATGTGCTCGAGGCATCGGGCTCGCGTGTTCCGCCTGCCCCTTGGGTACCGGAGCCATCTGGGCATGAGACGCTCATCGAACGGGCACGAGACGCTCATCGAACGGCGTCGTGGGTGTTGGAACGGGGTCTGTTCTTTGCTCTCTCCGTAGGGACGCTGGAGCCCCACTTGTCGGGTCTGCTGTGGACAGCCATGCTGATATCCCTGGCCATCGTCATCGCTCTGCCGAAGCCTCACGGCATCCGGGCCTTAATCGCCTCCACGATACTGCGCTTGATATTCTCCGTGGGTTTACAGCCGACCCTGTTCCTCCTGGGGGCGTTCAACGTAAGTGTCCAGCAGGGCTGGCTCGGCTGCACGGGCTCTCGCTCCTTACGTGAGGGTTTCTTGTGCTGAACCAGACTGGGGCTTTGTGGTGCAGCTGGGGGGAGCACTGGTTCCCCCGGTGGGCTGTCTCCAGCACGAGTGCCTGGCTGCTGGTCCTTTAATCCTGGGTCCTCATGGAGGAGCACGTCGTGCCCGGGTGATGCCCAGCACTGGCTGTAATGAGGAGAGTCCCAGACCTTCCTCTGGACTCCCCTCCTCCTCAGTGACTGAGGAAGGAGCCAGCTTCAGCCTCACCAATCCCCATGGCTGCCCGGGGTGGGGGCAGCATCCCTGGAGGGGTTCAACAACCGGGCAGCCAGGGTGTTTGAGGAGCTGGGGTAGCACTTGGGGATTGGAGGGGGAACTCAATCATCTCGAAGGGCTTTTCCAACCTTCCTGGTTCTGTAGTTCAACTCAGTTTTGCCCCAGTCTAGAAACAGCCCTCACCCCAGCCGGAAACGTAAGGAAGTCTGTGTGACCCCAGAGCACCTGGTTGTTCGCTCAGCCCCGAGTGCAGTCTGGTGACTAAGCTCCGGCGCTCCGGGGTTGTGTAAGATCCGCTCCCCGATGCGTTTCCCAAACGCCTGCCTGCACTCCATCCACCTGCCAGCCAAGAGCTGACGCTAAGCACTTCTGCTGCGGCAGAGCGTGGCCTGAGCACGCGGGCTGAGCCACCTGAGGACTTCATTAGCGCTCAGGCCCGGATACTTGTGGTCTCCTGTGGCCAGCGAGCCAAAAGGCTTCCTCCCTGACTGAGTCAGCAGATGCAGGGATGCATCTCTGCAGAGTGCAGCCAGGGTTCAGCCTTCCAGTGCCATCGTTCCAGAGCACTCCTGGCCCTCCGAGCGAGGCGCTGAGTGCATTGCCCCGCGGAGCCGGTGGCACCGGGGAGGGGTGAGGGAGCCTGTTGGTGCCAGCTGTAGTGTTTAGCAGGCTCCGGGTAAGTCAGGAGCAGCTCTCCTCTGGGCTCGGCGTGGCTGATGCTGCGTGAGGGGTGACGGGATGGAGGATCTGAGAGCGAGTAGCTGCGGGAGTGCCGAGCGCTCGGTGACAAGTGAGGCACAGGGGGTGTTTCAGCAGCATACGGGTGGCTGCAGGCTAGAGGATTCGCCTGCAGCAGGTGCCGTAGGCACGGGCTGGTTTGGGGCTGGGTTTTTTTAGGAAGGGTCCCCCCCCTCCCCAGGGGACTGCTTTCACTTGCTGAATCGTAGTCTCGATGCCCTTTGCCAAGCTGCTGATGGGAGCTGTGGGCCCCTTCTGTGGGCTGCGTGCAGTCCTCCGTGGGGCTGGCCGTCTCCGCTGAGCAGAAAACCCAGCAGAAACCAGGGTTGGAGTGTCGTGTCACGGGTCTGAGGGGGAAGCCATCACAGGTCCCAGTCCCCTCCGTGCGCGAGGCCGCGCACTGTCGCTGACTCAGGGCTCCTCTTTCCTTAGGTTTGCAATAAAATCATTTTCCTGATGAGTTTCGTGGGCAACTGCGGCACCTTCACCAGGGGCTACAAGGCCATGATCATGGACGTGGAGTTCCTGTATCACCTGCTCTACCTTCTCATTTGTGCCCTGGGGCTCTTTGTGCACGAGTTCTTTTACAGCCTGTTGGTAGGTACCCGCGCCGCGCTCGGAGCGTTCCTGTGCTGGTACGGGGTGTAGCTAGGGGTGTCACACACACCCCGTTTGCTGGCTGGAAGAGCTCGAGGCCGGGTTGGATGGGGCTTGAGCCCTGCTCTGCTGAGAGCTGTTGCTGCCCATGGCAGGGTGTTGGCACTGGGGGAGCTCTGAGGTTCCTCTCAGTGTGAGCCAGTCTGTGACTCCGTGCTCAGGGGTGCTGCAGGACTCCTCCATGTCTGCTTCTAGCGGTGTCTGGAAGGTACAAGAGCACTGCTCCTCTGACTGTGGGTGCAGTGACAGTGTTTAGGGTCTCCCCTCTGTATGTTCCTGTCTTCCTAGACCTCTAAGCCATAGGTTTTCTGGGTTAGATGGATGTCAGAGCGGGGTCACAAGACAACAGAACCCTCTCACGTGTCGTGACTGAGTGCTCTCCATACCTGGTGATGCCTCGAGGTCATAGAAGCTCTTACAGGAGGGGGGCAAAAACCATGGAGAAGCCTAGGCAGGGAGATGTTGGCTGAACTTCAGGAGCCACCATGCTACGTGGAGGAGAGGCACGGTGCTCAGGATGAGTTAACAATGAATAGAGCACAGTGCCCATGCTGTCTGAGCAGCTGCTTGACTTTGCGGTGTCTCCTTAGCTGCAGAGGCTCCAGACCTCGCTCGCCTGGCGCGGGTGCCTGCCGTACGCGGGGTTCTGTCTGCCTGGGGTGCAAGTCGTCTTGCGCAGCACAGTAGTGCTAAGAAGGAGCCCCGAAGGAGACTCTCTGGTGTTGGTGGAGATGAATGTGTCATGCTTAAAGCAACGGCAAATCCCACTCACAGCACCCTGCCTTGGTCCCTCTGCTTGCTGCTCGGGACCCGAGTTGGTTGCTGCCGTCTGGGGGTCTGGTTCCCCGCTGTTCACTCGTCAGCCAGTAACCTGCCTGGGCTGTACTGGGGGAGTGCAGAACGGAGGAGACATCTGTGAAGAAACTGAAGCCAGTACTTTGTGCCTCTTGGTCCACAGCTCTTCGACCTGGTCTACAGAGAGGAGACCCTGCTGAACGTCATCAAGAGCGTCACTCGCAACGGGCGTTCCATCATCCTGACTGCCGTCCTCGCTCTCATCTTGGTCTACCTGTTCTCCATCGTGGGCTACCTGTTCTTCAAGGATGACTTCATCCTGGAAGTGGACAAGCTCCCTAACGAAACGCTCTTGCCAGGTGGGCACCGGTGACTCCTTGGTTGGGTTGGGTTGGTAAAAGTCCCTGGGCTTCTGTTCTCCAGGGTGTTAACTCCCTGCACGGAGGGTGCAATCAGGTGGGGGTCAGGCTCTTCTCCCAGGCACCCAGTGCCAGGACAAGAGGGCAGGGCCTGAAGCTGCCAGGGGAGGGTGAGGTTGGCTGTCAGGAAGCCCTTCCTCAGGAAAAGGGTGCTCAGAGCCTGGACTGGACTGCCCAGGGCAGTGGGGGAGTCCCCGTGTCTGGAGGTGTTGAAGGACAGCCTGGCTGTGGCCCTGAGTGCCCTGGTCTGGCTGCTGGGCTGGAGTTGCCCAGAGGGCTCTGCCAGCCTCAGTCATTGAGGTGCTGAGCATCTCCCACCTTCTGCAAGACACTCGACTGCCTCACCCGTGTGACAGCTGCTGCCCTACGAAGGGCACTGCTTACTTAGCAAACCAAGTCCTAAACCACTCCAAACGGACTGGAGCATCATCCCTCAGGATCCTTACAAGACTCTGTCAAAAGGGCTGGGGAGGAGGAGGAGGAGGAACAGCCCCTGGAGCTAGCAGTTGGGCTTTTCCACTCACGGAAGCGATTCCTCCCCTCCGTTCACCAAAGGAGCTGAGATGATCTAATTCAGCTGCACCCACTGCCTCCCCCGGTCTAATCCCAAGCAGACACTAGGTAGCCCACGGTGGAGAGAAGGTTCTGCGCTGGGAGAGCTCAGTTCTGCCTGGGTTCACCAGACCTTCGGTGCTTGTATTGGCCTTGAACGGTGGCGGATGGTCTCGGCTCACGGGGAATGAGTGTTTGAGCTGTGAGAGCAGGCTGCTGGTGAACAGGGAGCCTCAGAGGGCGGCACAGAGCTGCTCCTGCGAAGCACAGAGGGTTCTCTCTCGACTTGTGCCCTCCTCATAGTTTTATAGACCCTGCTGACCTCCCTCACATCCTTGCTGGGGTTTAAACTCGGTAGCAGACTCCCCTGTGCTGACCCTAGGTTGTCTATTTTAAGTTACAAGTCAGCGACTGCTCCACACTGCAGCATCGAGCTGCTAGCTGGGTGGGTGAGAAGCAGAGAGGAGAAGGAGGTTGGTTAGAGGAGAGCTTGGGGTTTTATCATCTTCTTGGTTGTTTTCTCCCTCTGACACTGGAGCAGCTCAGGCAACTTCTGCTGGACTTCCCCACTCATTTCTTTCCCCCTAACTTTACTGCCAACCCTGTGAGAGCCCCAGACCTCCCTGACCCTGTCAGGGCACGCGTTTCCACGTGGCTGGAGATGCGTGTGGCACGGGCTTTGCCGCAGCGCTTGCAGGGCAGGCTCTCCGGGCACCTTCACAGCTCCCCGTGCGCCAGGGCGCAGTGACTGCAGAGCACTTTCAGTTCTCTCCCGACTTGGGAACAAATGAATGCAGAGCTCTGGCCCTTGAGCCGTAGAAATGAGGAGGGGTTTCTGTTTGACTACTCAGAGCCATTTAATGTTGGCTGAGCGCATCCATCGCAGCGCTCTGTGCCCTGTGGGGTAACGGTACCCGTGTACATCTAGCACTCCTGCTCTGACTGTGCAGGGGGGGGGTCCCTTGGTACCTGAGAAATCATCTCACAAAACACAACCCTACCCGTTTGATTCATCCCCTTCTGTTTCAGATCGCACAGAACCAGGGGAGACCATGACAGGAGAGTTTCTGTACTCGGATGTCTGCAAAGCAGGGAGCAGTGAGAACTGCTCCTCAGTCATCCCTTCCGACCGTGAGTATCTGCCCCGTTGGCTGCGTAGCTGAGCTCACGGGATTTTTTCCTAGTTGAAGGCTAAAGAGGATGAATTCTTGACCAATCCTATCTGAAAACACCAGAGGGACTGTGTTGGGACCCGCTGAGGCCAGCAGCACAGATCACCTCTGTTTGAGGAGGGGGTTAGGGCAGAGATTCGCAGAACTCAGCCGAGCTGACAGAACTGCCCTACTCTTCAGTCACTTGGAGGAGGAAGTGATGCTGCTCTGCTCTGGGCAGGGGGTGTTGGTTTCAGTGGGCTGCTGGAGGGGGATACCCTGTGGAACACGGAGCAGAGAGCTGGTGGTTGGGCAGGGTTAGAGCCTGGTTCAGCATCGTGCCAGGAAGTTCTCGATGGATGGAGCAGACTGGGCAGGTTGTGAGGGTTTGAGATCAAGAATGGGCCCTGCAAGAGGTTATTTGCAGCATTAGCCTGGAGGAGAGGAGACTCGGGGGGGACCTTCTTCCTCTCTCCAACTCCCTGCAGGGAGGGTACAGTCAGGTGAGAGCCAGGCTCCTCTCCCAGGCACCCAGCACTAGGATGAGAGGGCAGGGCCTGAAGCTGCCAGGGGAGGGTGAGGTTGGCTGTCAGGAAGCCCTTCCTCAGGGAAAGGGTGCTCAGAGCCTGGACTGGACTGCCCAGGGCAGTGGGGGAGTCCCCGTGTCTGGAGGTGTTGAAGGCCAGCCGGGCTGTGGCCCTGAGTGCCCTGGGGTGGCCACTGGGGTGATGCCAGGTGGCTGGCTAAGCTCAGAGGGCTCTGCCAGCCTCAGTCACTCAGTGACAATCACCAGCTCAGGGGGCTGCAGTTCTGTTGTCTAGAGAATGCAGCTGATTTCTCCCAGGTTCACGGGGCTGGCTGTGAGAGCCAGACAAACATCACTGCTTCTCTTGGCAGTGGAGCTCTGCTGTGCTCAAACGCTTGAACACTCAGTCACAGCCACAGGACCCTGTTTGAGAGAGGAGACAGCTCTGTGTTTTGCTCAAGTGCCCTCTTGGGTGAACGGAGATGCAGTGCTGACAGGAGAATAGCTGCTTCATGGAGCTCAGGGAGCAGTGTCCTGCTTTGCCTGTGTCTCATAGAGTCACAGCATCCTTAGGGATGGGAAGGGACCTGGAAATATCCTCCAGTCCAGTCCCCCTGCCACAGCAAGGTCACCCAGACCAAGTGGCACAGGAACACAGCCAGGCGGGGCTGGAACGTCTGCAGAGAGGGAGACTCCACAACCCCCCTGGCAGCCCCTTCCAGTGCTCTGGGACCCTCACTCTGGTTGCAGAAGAGATGACCCCAGCGATGGGTTTGTGTCATCCTCAGCCCGATAGCAGCCTCCTGGGTGGCCAAGATGATGCCCAACCTCTGGTGGCCATTTCTCTACCCTTTCTCTTGGGCTTGTGCTGTTTGCAGGGCTGCCTGTGGGCAGGTGGGAGCAGCTCGGGGGGCTTTCTCCCCATGGAAGGACAAGTCGTGAGACCCTGTAGTGGGTGCAGGGGAGGGGGTGTGACACCGGGAGATGAATCCTAGCTGTTCTGCTGCCTAAGCAGGGAAGTCAGAGGCTTCAGCCAAGCGAGGAGAGGGTCACAAAAAAGAGAGAGCGCTGCTTTTTTAGCAGAATCTGTTGCCATGAGCAGGGATATTTTAGCCATTTGAAAATACTCCCAGCCGGAGTTGCCATTTCTGAGTGCAGCCCAAAGGCTGTGCAATCTGTTAGGCACCAAGGGAGAGTGTAAGAGGCAACACTTTGTCCTCGGAGCTGTCAGAAAGCTACGGTTCTGTATAAACAGGCAGCTGGTGAGCCCAGCTCTGCATGCTAACGCACATGGAGAGGGAGAGAGATTCAACCACAAGTCCAAGGCGGCAGCTCCAGCACCAAAGAAAACTCTGCTGATGGGGAGAGGAGGGCAGGGACCTGCTCCCACCATCCTCCCTGTGCAGGGGCGACCGAGGCTTTGCAACGCAGCCAAAGTGGGGGGCAGAGAGCACAAAGGACTGGAGAGAATGATTTCCAACTGCTCTTCTTGCCCCCACGACGTGTCCTTGCTTGCTGTGTTCGCAGAACTGATTGCTGAAGACATGGAGGAAGAGAATAAGGAGCATACGTGCGAGACGCTGCTGATGTGCATTGTTACTGTACTGAGTCACGGGCTCCGCAGTGGGGGTGGAGTAGGTGATGTGCTCAGGAAACCATCCAAAGAGGTAAATTACCACTGAGTGGGGGCGGAAGAGCGATAACCATGTAGGGCTGGGGATCTGGTCCTGCTGGGGGAGATGTGCGTAGCTCCCTCCGAACAGACAGCGCAGCTAGAAGGGGCCGCTCCTCAGGGATGCACTGAACGGCAGCTGGTTCAGACAGCTTCCACCCACCCCTGGTTTAGGGCTGCTGCTGAGCCCGAGCACTGTCCAGAACGGGATGGTGTAGCCACTAGGCTGTGCTTGGGGAGCTCGGGATCCGAGGAAACAAGTACAGGGGAGGGAGGGAGCAGAAGGGAAACGCAGTGGCAGCTGCTGCGGTGGTAGTGGTGTGAGTTTCCACGGGGAGCATCCCTTGGGAGCGAGGGGTGAGCTGTGTGAGGCAGGGAATGGATGAGAGGGCAGGGGTCAGGATGGGTTGGAGGTTGGGCTGTGGGAAGGAAGGAAGTTGTTTTCAGCTGCCCCCATAGAGTGAGGACCAGTCAAAGCAGCAGGAGTAGCCCGTAGTACCCATATAGCTCCTCCTGTGCTCATCTGAGACCAGACTGTCCCTGCTCTGGTCATTCCTAAAGCCACGGTAGAGGCTGAGGGAGCAGCCTTAGTGAGAGTGAACCCTCTGCTCTGTTGCCTGCCTTCTCCATGCGTTTTGCACGATCCAGTCTCCCTTCCAGCCTGCAAAGGTCTAAAGTCTGCACAGTTCTCTATCAGAGCTGGGTACCCGACCCAGGGGTTGGGTACTGGGGTGCTCAGACCCACAGGAAATAGGAAAGGGGAGCTGGGAAGTCCAGCGTGGTGCCCACATTCACAGCCACGAGTGCAATGGATTGGTTCCAAGTGCCAGCCCTTGTGCTCAGCACTGGTTGCCATCCCCGTGGGGAGGTGAGCTCGGGTGGGTTTGCAGGGCAGAGGGGAGGAGAGGACGGATCGTGCGTGTGTGAGCGGGGCCAGCCGTGGTCCCGGCGAGCAGGAGGAGCAACTCTGCACCGACCCCGAGCTGCTGGCTGGCTGCTTCACCTTTCAGTCCGTTTTAGTTTCACTTAGTGGTCGAGGTTACCCCTGGGGAGCAGCAGAAAGGGGGATTCTAGCGGGGAGGGGCTGCGGGGCAGCAGACTGTGTCACCGAGCTGAGCAAAGTGACAGAACCCCCCCCCTGCTAAGGGTCAGATGTGCCCGGATTTGGGTCGTTAATTATTCAACCCTGTATCTTGCAGGAACCTCTCTTTGCTGCTAGAGTGATATATGATCTGTTGTTCTTCTTCATGGTCATCATCATTGTCCTTAACCTCATCTTCGGGGTGATCATCGACACCTTCGCCGACTTAAGGAGTGAGAAGCAGAAGAAAGAGGAGATTCTAAAAACGACTTGCTTTATCTGTGGTAAGTGTAGAAACGCCTGAGGGCTACTGCTGGCCCAGTCAGACGGAGCTGCAAGCTCTCAGGGAAACAGGAGTCTTGAATTACCAGCTGCCTCTACCTTGTGCTCCCCAGCCAGCTGATGCTCCCGGTGCCACGTGCTGAGGAGCCTGGCAGCAGGAGGGGATGGGGACTGTGTGCTCAGCGTACCAGTGTGCCCCAAGTCTGTGCTTTGAGCTTCTCTAGTCCTCTCTTGGAGCAGGGGAGGGTTTTGTAAGCAGTGGTGTTTCCCAAGGCTGCAGAGTGGCTCCTGTGACTGTTTTTCCCATCAGGAGCCTGGGATCCTTTACAGAACCACAGGCTGATCGAGGCTAGCAGAGCCCTCTGAGCTCAGCCAGCCCAGCCCAGCACCTAATGGCCACCCCAGGGCACTCAGGGCCACAGCCAGGCTGTCCTTCAACACCTCCAGACATGGGGACTCCCCCACTGCCCTGGGCAGTCCAGTCCAGGCTCTGAGCACCCTTTCCCTGAGGAAGGGCTTCCTGACAGCCAACCTCACCCTCCCCTGGCAGCTTCAGGCCCTGCCCTCTCATCCTGGTACTGGGTGCCTGGGAGAAGAGCCTGACCCCCACCCGCCTGCCCCCTCCCTTCAGCCTCCGGGGTGGCTGGGTGACAGGGTCACCGACTGCGCGGTTACCCAACGCCCAGGCAGAGCAGTAACCTTTGGAAGTCGGTGGCAAAGGAGAGGTTGCTTTTGGGATCCTTTTGCCTAAAAATAGGAGCAGTCTTGTGAAACCCAACAAACCGGTTGCACAGGGGCACCTGGGCTTAACCCTGAGTTCTCCGTCTCCTACGAGAGGTGCGAGCAGAGCCCAGCACCTTCTCCCCCCCTCCTCACTGCGCTGTGGCCGTTCACGAGGGAGTTCATCTCCGTTACTCAGCTTCACCTGAGGATGTTGTGGCCACAGAGAAAAGCAGCTGAGCGTGGCAACCACTTGTGCTCCTGCGGCTGGCACCACTTGGCTGGGGGCTGAGGCTTCCCTGTGTCACTGCCGTAGGTCTGGAGCGGGATAAGTTTGACAACAAGACGGTCACGTTTGAGGAGCACATCAAGGAGGAGCACAACATGTGGCACTACCTGTGCTTCATCGTGCTGGTCAAGGTGAAGGACTCGACGGAGTACACGGGCCCCGAGAGCTACGTGGCAGAAATGATCAAGGTGAGTCCGGAGCTGTGCCGCCTGCCCTCTGCGCCTGACCCAGCTGCCAGCAGGTCTGGCTCTCCGTGGTCTCAAGGGTCTTTCCCAGTGGAGGTCTTTGCCAAGCGAAACGACTGCCGTTTGGGTTTGGAGATTGATGGGGTTGGAGGGAATGTGATGATGGAGAGAGCCTTCTCAGGCTGCTGGGGTTGGTCTGAAGGTCAGCAGCTCCCAGCCGGTGCCCCGGTGTGATACCTGAAACTAGCTCGTAGGATTTGCTGTCCCTGTGGGTGTGGGTTATGACTGGGGGAACCCCAGCGTTGGGGTCAACAGCAGGGTGACTCTGAGCCAGCAATGGGCTCTGGTGGCCAAGAGGGCCAACAGCATCCTGGGGGG
>VZRI01013840.1:14701-26030 GCA_013397515.1 Upupa epops | reverse complement strand
GGCGCCGCGTGCCAAACCGTACTCCAGAATTGCCTTCGTCTGTCGGGTTTGAGGGGCTGTTTTTTCTTTCTCTCTCGGAAGGACTTGAGGACCGAGCGCCTGAATTGCACTTGAACAGACCCTTTGAACTCGGGGAGGGGTGTTTTGTATTCCAAACCCTTGCACCGAGGGGGGAGAGCCCCTCCGGCGGCGCTAGGCTCGCTGGTATTTATGTTTTTATACGATTGTGCAATATGGATTATGCAATCACGATCTCCTGGGAACCCCCCACCGTCCCCCGAAAGGCAGCGGCGCGGCGTTCCCAACCCCGCCGCGTCCCTGCGGTGTCGTCGGTGCTCTGGATCGTAGAGCCGGTGACTCCGGATCCGTGCGAGCCGGTGACTCCTCTCCAAAGGCTCGGACGTCCTTTGTGTCGCTGTCTCACGATGCCGTAGCTCGTCGCCTCTTCCCCCTCCCCAGGGGGAGGACGGCGCTGGGGGGGAGCCGTGAGCCCGCGGGGTCGGGGTCGGTTCAACCGCTCTCCTCTGGAGCCTGCGGGTGAGGAAGGCGGGAGGTTCTTTGCGTCGCTGGTCCCGAGCGACTCCTCGGCGAGCACTGGGGCTGGAAGAGCGCGGACACCGGGCCGGGCCGGAGCAGGGAGGGAGGGGAGGGGAGGGGGGTTTCTAAACGCGAAGATTTCTTAAAAGGGAACTTTTTATGCAAAACGAGGGCTGGGTGAGGATGCGCCCCGCGGGCTCCTGCCACGACGCCGTGGGCGCGCGGGATCCTTGGGTTGCGTTGTGTTGGGCAGAGCCCTTCGTGCCTGCCGCAGCCCCCGGCGCAGCGGGAGCAGTGATGCTTGTGACAGAGAGCCGCTGGCTGGAGGAGGTCGGCGTCTTCCTCCCTTCCTCTCCCCGCTCCGTTCAGTCACTCTCTCCTTGGTTTCTGGTTTCTAGAGAGGACGGAAGGCTCCTTGGCCGGCTGGGTGGGTTTTCTCCTCTCCGATGCGTCGCGTAGTTTTATACCTGGACCTCCTTTTACAGAAAGCTGCCTTCTCTGCAATACTGTCTACAAAAAAAGGACAAAAAGAGCAAAAAAAAGAGAGAGAGAGCTGCAGCCAGAGCTGTGAGGGTTTGTAAATGCATCACTAGAGCTATTTAAATAAAGGATGCCAAATACTCCAAGCTCAGAGCCTCTGGTCCTTTGTCTCCCTCTCGCAGCAGGCGGGGTGCTTGTGTTTGATGCTGTTGGTGAGGGGTCCTGCAGGTAAGGTCGGTGCTTTCCCCGGGGTTGATCATCTCATGCGGGAGTGAGGAACCTCACCCGCTACCTCTCCTCCGCAGCCGACACTCGGGGATGATCACAGAGTCACTGAGCTTGGAAGAGCCCTCCAAGCTCGTCCAGTCCAGCCATCACCCAACCCCACCAAACCCTGGCCCCAGGGCCACAGCTACTCGGTGGTTGAACCCCTCCAGGGATGGTGACTCTCCCCTCCCTGGGCAGCCAGTTCCAACCCCTGAGCTGTCAGGGATGAGACTGCTCCTGATGGCCAACCTAACCCTCCCCTGGGGCAACTCGAGGCCGTTTCCTCTTGTCCCATCACTACTGCCTGGGGAGAGGAGATTGACCTCCACCTCTCTCCATCCACCCTCTTCAGACCTGGATTTTGTGAGGGTTTAGAGGGAGGAGATCCCCCTCCTTCTCCGTTTGCTCCAGAGCACTGCCCCTCGTCTGTGTGTGACTGGGGTGCAGCGGGCACTAGCTGGCACAGTTAATCACCTCCGAGGTGGTGAGGGCTGAGCAGGGGTCATCACTAAGCGAGGGAGGGAGCAAGGAGAGCAGCCTGAGCAGCAGCCCCAGAGCCAGGGAGGTATCAGGGAGGCTGCGATCTCCCTCTGTCCCCCGGTGAATCGGCCTTGCCCCCCGCAGCCGAGGTGTGCGCAGAGGACCGGTGACGAACGCGGCCGCCACAGGAGTTGTGCAATGAGAGGAGCAGGGTTTGGTGTCCTGGGAGAGCCGAGCGTCTGTCTGTGACTCAGTCCTTCCTGTCGAGACATCCAGGGATCAGCAGCCCCACGCAGCTCTCAGCCTTCCCGGAGGCTCTGCTCTGCCAGGCAGGTGAGAGGGAGGAGGCTGCAGCCCGCGGGGGCATCGAGCAAAGACGAAACCCTTCTGCTGGGTGCTTCAGCAGCCCCGCTCCGTGCGGAGTGAACCCAGCGCTGCCCTCACACGGGGTTCTCCTTCCTCTGGGGATGGCAGAGATGTTAAAAGCAGAAGGGTTTGCTCCCTTCGCAGTGACTGCACTGAAGCAGAACCACTGCCTGGGCAGTCGGGAGGTCGGCTCAGGGGGGTTCACATGGTCCTGCTGCCTCCTCTGCCCTCCTTGGGAGTGGGGAGGACCCTTCTGGTCAGCAGCAGCTTTGCCTCTGCTGCTTCTGAGGTCAACGCTTGTGTGAAGGGTTTGAGGGTGACCCAGCACCCCGTGACACCCTGTCACTGATCTCAAGGGAGAGCTTGGAAGGGACTCCTTTAATTCCCTCACTGCAGATGTTTCTCCCCCCCAGGCTGACCCTGCTGACATCAGAAGGGTCTGTTAACACTTCCCAGGCTCCAGAGTGAAAAACCCCTCCAAAACCAGAGAGCAGGCTG
The DNA here is from genome assembly GCA_013397515.1 of Upupa epops. Taxonomy (NCBI): domain Eukaryota; kingdom Metazoa; phylum Chordata; class Aves; order Bucerotiformes; family Upupidae; genus Upupa; species Upupa epops. Next base: position 23,402 of record VZRI01013840.1, on the reverse strand, counting down.
CGTGGCAGTGCCCTCAGTGCCCCCTGCACAGGCAGAGCATCGCTCTGGAGATGCTCTGAGGTGAGGATCGTGCCTCTCGCTGCCCCGAGGTTTTGCAGTCGAACTTCTCAGGGGGACCAGAAACAGCTGAGCAGGGGGAGCCCTGCAGAAGTTCGGGGTGGGAGGGCTGTGCCTGTCACAACTGGCTCAGATGGGGTGAAGGGGCAGAGTTCTGCCACAGAACCTCTGTGTGCTGGTGGCCAGGAGGAGCCAGCTCCTCCCAGCACCAGTCCTGGCGAGGGGTGTGGAGCACAGGGTTAGGCAGAACTTCTCTGGATGGGGTCCAGGGCTGGCAGAGGCCCCCAGAGAGGGGAGGTGCTGCTGTGACTCTGCTCTGGCTGCTGCCCCCAAAGCCCTGCTGGAGGGCTCTTCGTTTGGTCCCACCTTCAGGGAACGGGGAGGGGGGGGTCTGTCAGAGGGGCAACCGAGAGGGATTTCTGGGTCTGGGAAAGGGGGCTGTGTGGAACTGGGACCGTGCAGCCTGGAAAACGAGGAGAGAGGGAGGGGGCCTGTGTCCCTGGGGCTGTTTGCTGAGAAGGATGCGCTCAGCTGAGCACAGGAGGTTCGGGTTCTACTCAGCAGGGAGCATTTTGGCTCTGGAAGAGTAAAATCACCGCTCCGGAGCCGCTGCCAGATGGTTGTTAGCACAGGGATCAGCCTGAACCCGGGGTGCCTCCACCTGCCCCGCACACCCCTGCCACTGCTTCACTCGGCCCCGCGTTGCGCCGAGCACGGCTGCTCCGGGTCAGAGTTTGGGAGGGCAGTGATTTCACCCTGCTGAGTCCTGGGCTCCCGTTTGGGGCTGCAGACGAAAGGGCCCTTCTGCAGGGGAGGGAACAGAACGGGTCCAGCGGTTTCTGCTGACGATGGAAGCTCCTGGAGGGAAAGGATCTCCGCAGAGCTGCGGAGGAGAGCATCCTCTGCTAACGAGGCCGGTGCCCTGCTCATCGCTCATCAAGGCAACGCAAATAGCGACTCCCTAAGCTCAGCCCTGGCCACCACAATGGCAAATCCGAGCCTCCTCCTCGATGCCGCAGCAAATGGGCCGAGGGCAGGACAAAGGAGCGGGGATTGCGGTCTCGCTGCTCGCGGCGGGGCCTCGCGTGGTGGAAACCTCGTTCCATAATGGGGGCCTGATTGACGCCGCGGCGGCCGAGTCGCGATACGGCTGCCTGCAACAATCCCCCCCTCCTTCTCCCGGAGTGGGAAAGGCTCCTGCGTAGCCGCTTAAGAGGGGGGCTAAATTGCCCATTGTGCTCCCGAACAAGAGAAACTGAGCTGGAGGACTTCCCCTTTCACAGCTCCAGCACAAGCACCACGAGACGCTGCCCTGGGTGTTCTCTGCCGACCCGACCCGATGGCACAGAGTGAGGTGTTGGAGGGCACTGGGGTTGTGCTGGGTATTCTCTGCTGACTCAACCCAACCCAATGGCCCAGAGTGAGGTGTTGGAGGGCAATGGGGTTGCCCTGGGTGTTCTCTCCCGACCTGATGGCGCAGAGTGAGGTGTCAGAGAGCACACGGGTTTGTCCTGGGTCTTCTCTCCCGACCCGATGGCCCAGAGCGAGGTGTTGGAGGGCAATGGGGTTGCCCTGGGTGTTCTCTCCTGACCTGATGGCCCAGAGTGAGGTATCAGAGGGCACACAGGGTTGCCCTGGGTGTTCTCTCCCAACCCGATGGCACACTGAGGTGTCGGAGGGCACACAGGACAGAACACCCCACAAAACCCTGCAGTGAGTGGCCGCTGCAGCCGAGGACACAAAGGATCTGAAAGGTGACCACTGACTGACTCGGGTGCCTCTTGGTTTTAACTGGAGGCCACCTGGCTTCGAGCCGACGCCACCAGGTTCTCCCACGCCACCATGAGCTTGGGTCCCGACCTGCCAGCCGTTTCCTGGTCCCGAAGCCCGAGCTCCCTGGCCTCAAACAGCACCGGGTGTGAGCTGTTATGGACAGACCCGCATCGCGGATTGCTGACCTCGGTCGGCACCAGAGGTCGACGAGCGCGGTGGAATCCGGACAGAGCCTCCACCTCTGTGAACCCGGGGTTGTCAGCGCCATGTGAAGAGCGGCCGTGCTCCTGCGTCCGCCGTTGCGTTCGCTACCTTTCCACCCTTCCCTCAGCCTAAACGTGCTAGCGAGACGAGTGGCAACGCCACCCACCAGCCAGCCGCGCTGGCCCATCCGCCAGGCTCCGTGTTGGTTTGTTTTTAGTAACGCGCGAGGATGCTGGAAAACCCCTCTGAAGAGTTCATTTTTAACAAAAAGTACCCAAAACTCCGCCAGTTTTGCATCACAAAGCGGTGGTTAAAGGCAGGGTTTGAGTCAAGCTGCATCTCTGTGGGTTTTGTGGGTGGATGCATCTCGGAATGACTATCAATCTGTCGGGGGGGGGATCTGCGTGGCATCTCCGCCGATGACAAGCAGACCCTGCAGTGACAAATACCTTCCCAGCGCCGGGCTGTGACCCTCGAGCCCCTCCTGCCATCCACAGCGGCCAAGTCTGGTCGGCACGTAGCGTACTGTCACTTGTTCTCTTTGCTTAAACTAAGACCAACTGAGGGAGGAAGGACAAACAGGGAGCAGTGCTCTGGGGATGCTGTCCAGCCCTGCTGCCAGGTTGCTCAGTCACATGGAAATTCATGGAATCATGGGATGGGAAGGGACCTGGAATAATCCTCCAGTCCAGTCCCCCTGTCACAGCAGGGTCACCCAGACCCAGTGGCACAGGAACACAGCCACGCGGGGCTGGAACGTCTGCAGAGAAGGAGACTCCACAGCCCCCCTGGGCAGCCCCTTCCAGTGCTCCGGGACCCTCCCTGGGAAGAAGGTCTCTACATTCGAAAGTAACCAGGAGATGAGGAGCTTGAGCCCAATCCTAGGGTGCACTCACGGCCCGCGTGAGAACGGCTGACAGCTGGATAAATGGCCCCAAGGCAGGTGCTTCCCCCAGAGCAGGAACAGCCAGAGCCAGTTCAAGTCAGCTTTTCCACCCAGCAAGATCCCTCAGATCCACCCCTCGGATTTCTCACCCGCTCGTCCTCCCCCGCTGGCTCTTCTCACCCTCTTCGTTCTGACTTTCTCCCCGCTGTCTCACGTCAGCGCTGCCTTTGCAGCTCTCTTGCCCAGAGCCCTTTCGTAGCCTGGAAACGGTACCTGGTCCTAGAGGAAAGGGCAGAAGCAGAGGCTGTTCCCGGGCCGCTCTGAGCCAGCGGGTTTGTTTTCCCTTCCCTCTCCCAGCGCTGAGTAAATAGACCGAGCACCAACCCGAAGGCAGCGGCGAGCGGCATCGCGTAGCTGCTCCGTGCGTTTCCGTACGACGCCTAAAATAGCGGGGATGCTCCCATTTCCATCCCGCTCCTGTCCACCATCCTCTTTTCACGCCGCAGAGATGGAAACACAATCTGTTGAGTCTGTAGGAGCTCGGGAAGGGATGCTGGGAGCAAACGCCGCGCACAACCCAACTGCGGGAAGAAGACGCTCCCCTCCGCGGCGCTCGTGTGCCTGAACGGTGCTAGGAGTTGCACTTGGCCTCTCTTTGCTCACCACGGGGGCTCTCGCATCGATTTACTCCCGGGGGGACTCGTTACTTGTCAACCAAAGGACCATTACGATCCAGTAGCACAACTGCCTGCAGGATCCAGGTCACAGAGGATCCCACAGCCCTTCCCCTGTCCAGCCCCGGACCCGGTGGGCAAGCTGCCCCCCCGTCTCCAGAAGAGCATCTCCCCGTGGCTGTAGATTGGGTGTAGAGCTTTGTAGGGCGCCCCAGTGCCTCTGTGCTGGTACTGGTGAACGTCCTCAGTGCCCTTGCCCGTCGTTTTCACAGCCATCGAGTCCCGTCCGCACGGCAAACGTCGCCTCGCTGGCCGGGAGAGGTTTCTGCATCGTGTCTGCTCCGGTCCAGAGCTGACCCGAGGCTCAACTACCTCAACCCAACCTGCAGCTTCTTGGGAACCCAGACTCGCCCTGCAGACACCCCCAGACCTCAGCTGCTCTGTGTCTGGAAGGAGCCAGCGCTGGAGCTCTGTCAAACCTCAAACAGGCAGGGCGGGACGGGCGGGATGAGTCGGCTGCTGACGGGCTCATCCCAAACGTGCTCCCAGACATCCTGCTCTGCTACATCAAGGAGCCCTTCTCCCCAAGGTGTGTGGTTGTGGTTGGCAACGAGAGCTGGCTCCTTGGGGTTTTTTCCCCCCCTAAAATTAGGAAGTGGGAGGAATAGAAGGAAACTGAGGCCTCTGAAACCTGCTGGATGTAAATGTTGGGAAGAGAGATGGAAATGCAGGTTCCTCGCAGCTCCTTTGATGTCGGTGCCATCACGGCCGCTCCTAGGTTTCTTCATGACCCTGTGAAGACTTTCTGCACCAGTAGCAATGCAGAGGGCACCGGGGCTGGACGGCCCTGAAGGACCTGGCTTGCAGCATCCCACACAGAGCAGTCCATTTGCTCAGGGGATGCTCGACCGACCAGCGTTGCCCGGGAGGCATCACCAGCACGATGGCACCTTCTCCCAGCCCCCTTCCAAGGGCAGAAAGTGACCCCAGAGAGCTGGAGCTGGGATGGGGTCGGTCCGTCTCCTCAGCCAGAGTAGGGGTGATGCCACCGCCTCCTCCTGAGAGCGTTCTGCTTTGCTTACGGCAGCGTTTGTGGGCTGACGAGAGCGAGGACAGTCCCCCAGGGAGCAGAGCTGCGGGCAGCTGCTGTCCCAGTGAGCAGTGAATGCAAAGTGCCCCCGGAGCAGGCAGGGACAGGGAGGCTGCTGCTCCCCAGAGCACGGTGCTACTGAACGGAGGGAGCAGTCGGGTGCTGCAGGGTTCAAAGCAGTACACGCACAAGGGGGAAGGAAGGAAGGAAGGAGCTCCTATCGCAGGGATATCTTGCCAGCTAGATCTTTTCCCAGAAAGAACTAGATCAAAATCTTCCCTGGCAGGAAAGGGCATTGCCCCTGGTTTCCACTCGGGGAGTGCTCGCTGTGGTTCTTCCACGCTGCTGCCCGTGTGCGCTGCGGTTTGCTTCCCTCCTCGCCCCCGGGCAGAGCTCCAGCAGCGGAGAACAGCAGCTCAGAGCCTGTCACCTGCTGACCAGCCGCTCACCCTCTCTGCAGCTACTCCAGGAGGCTGCCTGCCTCTCCCGTAAACCCAATCCTCTCTCCTCGCTGCCTGTCTAGGAGCCAAGACCCCAGGCTTGGGCTTCTAGGGCTGGTGCCCACGAGGTGAGGACTGGATGTTTGGTGCCTTTTGAGAATCCATTTCTAGTCCTTTTGTGGGTCCACCTGACGCTGCAGGAGGGAAGAGTCGTGCTCCTTACCCGTGTCCTCACCCCACTGCTCAGCCAACTGCAAAGCAGAAGGGAAGATCATATAGGCTGCACCCTGCCAGCCCCTCTGGTCAGGAGAACGGGCTTATCTCAGCCTCTGCCAAACCCCAACCCCATGCAGTGGAAAAACAAACAGGCAGAGCCTTGAAGCTTCCTGACCCAAAAAAACCAACAGGGGTGGTGCACGCGATCGGGCGAGAGCGAGCCGGGCAGACGGGATGAATCAGAGGGACCGGTGACAACATGGAGGAGGAAAGCCCTCCTGGCAGCCGGCCACGATGAGGCAGAGCTCCTCTTGCGCATTCCCGCAGCATCCTGCCCACCCAGCCTGACAAACCCTCTCAGTCGATAATGAATAACAGCGGGGAGCTGGCGACCAGCGGCCTTCATCTGGCGGCTCGGGGTGACGACGAAACGCTCCGTCTGCGAGCGAGTCGCTCTGCAGGCCAGGGTTCCCGTGTTTTGGCCTGCACGGGGCAGTCCCGTGACTCAGCTCCCTCATGTACAGCGGGGTCCGTGCACGATGAGTGGCCACGCTCTGCCAGACAGGGAATAGAAAGGAACAGCACCAGCTGTGGGCTCTTGCTGGTGGGTGCCAGAGGCAGGGTACGGCCCTTGGCCGCTACCCTGGCACCTCATGAGCTGTCGCAGTCACCCTCTCCACTCAGGTTAAAGGGAGCTGCCTCTCCCCGCTGAGCTGGTTGCACCGTGCGCAGCCGCTGAGCTGGCTCTTAACCTTCGTCCGTGGGGTTTACGGTAACAAAGGGATGACTGGGGTCCATAAATCATCGCCCCTGCCTTCCCTCCAGCCGCTGCTACCCCTTTTCTCTCGGGGTGAGCGTGCCGTTTGACTCCAACTGGAGCTGGAGCGGGTGCAGACAGTTAACCCCTTAATCCTCCCTGCACGAATAGCACTGTAGCCTCTGGGGAAGGGTTAGGAAAGGAGACGGCTCTGTTCTTGCTATTAAAATGCCAGGCCCGGCGTGGCGAGGCCGCGGGGCTGGAAGCGCTGTCCCTGCGCAGCAGCGGTGACCGTAAAGGTTAAGCCTGCCACAGACTATTGTACCCAGCGGCACTGCTCGGCTGGGCTCTGCAGTCTAATTGCTGCTGACCCCGTGACAATGAGGTAATGTCTCTGACTCCTGGGTCACATAAATACTGCTGGTTCTCTGCCCACTGCGCTGCAAAACAGATAGGAAGCACCCGCCAGTCCCATGATGGGGAGGACAGATAGAATGGAGACTCTGCTCCTGCTGTTACTGCCCTCCCTCACTCGAGCGCTCAGGGCTTGGGTTTTGTTCTCCTAACACCCACTCAAGAGGCAGAGCCCTCGCTCCTCTGCCAGCCCTCGGCTGGAAGTGTCCGGGAGAGCTGCCAGGGCAGTGCCTGGGTGGATGGATGGGGTGGTTCAGTCACCGTGGCGGAAGGTGGGGTTCAAAGGAACTGAAGGCCAGCGTGCGGGGTGCCAGGCTGCCAGACCAGCTGACAGCGGGGGTGATGCTTCTCACTAGAAGAGGGAGATTCAGACCTGAGGGGAGGAAACACTGGTTATAACGAGACCCGGAGAGGTGAGAGAAGCCCCATCCCTGGCACCATCCCAGGTCAGGTTGGGCCCTGGGGCTCAGAGCACCCTGCTCTGTCCCTGCTCGCTGCAGAGGGTGGCACTGGATGCCCTTGAAGGTCTCATCAACCCAAACCGGTCCATGCCTCTGAGCTCAAGGGAGGTGCCAAAGCATCTCTGAACACCTCAAGCTCAAGGCTGGCCTTAAGAAGCCACAGGTTGTAGTCCCGCTGGTGTGGCCACCACGGCTTCAGCCCAAAGTCCTCGCTCCCAGCTCCCTCCCTCTGCTCCACTTGTAGCTCCGTGATGACCGGAGCTTCTGAAGATAAAGGTGCGAGTGACGCCAGCGTGACGATGAGGACTTTGGACCTCTCCTGAGAACAGGTGCTGCTCCAGTGGGACACGGGCGGGAGATGGAGTCGCGCGGGGCAGCGATAACCCCTGCTCCAAATCCATCCCCTCCCACCAGACCTTCCAGCTGAGCCAGCCTCCTCGGGACACGTTCCCACAGCTCCCTCTCCTCCCTGTGCTGGGGGGCTCCAGAACTGGATGCTCTCTCCCCTTCTCTTCACAACACTTCTGGCTGGCAGAGGGTTCCGTTCACCTTGTGGATGCAGAGGCGTTGACGTTCCCTCGCCACGCGGTCCCCGACAGCTGCTGGGTGCCTCCTTCCCTCTGCTGGTTTTCAGGTCACATCAAAAATGAACTTCCCCCCCCTCCCACTCTGTCCGTGAGTCAGTGGCACTGACTGGCATCGCTCTGGCACCGCACAGGACCTGCCCAGCAGCTGTTTAGATGCCAAGTGGCCAAGGGCTTTGCAGATCTTCTTCGACCTCCTCTCCTGTGCTACCAGCTTCTCTCCTGCGCTTCTCTGGGAGGGGAGGCTCCCGGTGCAGGGTGCTGCAGATGTTCACCCTGCTCCTCCCTGTAACCATCACAGTGCTCTCAGGGTCTGGAGTCGCTGTCTCTTGCACGGCTGGAAGTTGCCTGCTCAGAGGAGGTGGTCGAGAGAGGAGGGGGTTGTCCCCCTTCTCACAAGAAGAGGACCAGAGGAAATGGCACCAAGCTGCCCCGAGGGAAGGGTGGGTTGGCCCTGAGGAAAAGGAAAGACCCTCCTGAGGGGCCAGTCCAACGGAGGTCCAGAGGAGGCATCGAGTAAGCAGGGAGCACCTCTTACTCAGGGCTGGACTGGCACTGCTTTGGCAGGGTGGGCTGGGGCAGCACTGAGAGATCAGAAGGCATCAGATCAGAAACCCAAGAGGTCTCTTCCTTCCAGGAAACCCTGGTGCTCAATGCCTGCTGAACCGAGCTGAGGCATCAGCTGGGTCACAGGCTGCATCGCTGGCCGGCCCCGATGGCTACTGGCTCAGCAGACATGGCTTTGTAGCCATCAGTCTCACAGCAGGTTCCAGACACGTGAGCTCGAGCACAGCGTCAGGACTTAGTGGGCAGAGTCCCATCACCGCTGGGAGCAGGGATCAGGCGGCTCTGTTGGACTCCCAAGTGAAGGCAGCTCTGCGCTGGCTGTGAGAGGCAGCCCTGCCCACCAACACCTTTCACCCTCCCGGGCACAGAAGCACCGATAAAACAAACCTGTTTGGGTCTGCAGAGCGAAGCTCTAACTCAGTGGGAGCTTGGGGGGCTGACAGCCAGCGAGAGCAGCACAGGATAGAGAGCTGGGCAGAGAGAAACGGAGTGAGGGACAACCAGGGGCAGGGGAGAGCTGGCATCTGGGCAAGAACAACCCCAGGGACCAGGAGAGGGTGGGCACTGACCTGGTGGAG
>VZRI01013840.1:0-13180 GCA_013397515.1 Upupa epops | reverse complement strand
CTCCTCGGCAGCGAACACGCGGGGAGGGGGCGGGGGGGCGGCGAAGGTCCCGCAGGGGCTTCCTGCAAGGGAGAGGGGGCAGAGGGCGAGGAAGGGACCCGGCACTGCCCCCAGGACTGGAGGGGAGGCCTCCCCAGTGCCCAGTGCAGGGGGAGAGTGACATCCCTAGCCCTGCTGGCCACACCAGTGTTGATCCCAGCCAGGATGCCCTTGGCCTTTGGTGCCACCTGGGCACCCTGCTGGCTCCTGTTCAGCCGGTTGCCCCCAGTGCTGCCAGGTCCCTCTCTGCCAGGCTGCTCCCCAGCCACTCACCCCCCAGTCTGTAGCTGCAGGGGGTTCTTGTGGCCAGAGTGTAGCCCCCTGCCCTTGGCCCTGTTCAACCTCACCCTGTTGGCCTCTGCCCAGTGCCCCAGCCCCTCTCCGCAGCACCCTCCTCCCCTCAACAGTGCAGTGATCGAGGGCATCGCTGCAGATGTCCACGGGTTACGGAGATCAACGTCTGGAAGGAAAGTCCAGTCGTGCTGTTTCCTAACGCTGGGCACCGTCCAAGGAATGGCAGCGGGTTCGGAGTCCACCAGAGAACACGCTGGCTGGGGTGGCACTGCTGACGTGACCTCTGCCTGGCTCTGTGCTTGCCAAGCAGCTCTGGGCTGGGACTGGGCCAGGTTTGCAGAGCAGACGGAGCCGTGGAACTCTGGTTTGGTCACATCGCTAGCTGGGAGCTGCAGCTGTCCCAGCTGGGAAAGGATTCAGAGCTTTGAGCTCTGTGGGTTGTTTCCACAGAGTCCCCACAGGACAAAATTAACTCCAAGGGGACCTTAGAGCGACCCTCCAGTCCCTGAGAGGGGCTGGCAGAGGGCTGGGGAAGGCTGTTCCCAAGGGCAGGGAACAACAGGATGAGGGGTCCTGGTCTGGAGCTGGAAAAGGGCAGAGGGAGGCTGGACAGGAGGAACAAGGGCTGGGAGCTGAGGCTGGGGGAGCCCTGGACCAGGCTGCTCCATCCCTGGAGCCATCCAAGCTCAGGCTGGCTGGGGCTCTGGTCTGGTGAGCGATGGCCCTGCTTGTTGTGGGGGCATTGGGGTAGATGCCCTTTGGAGGTCCCTTCCTACCCAGCACATGCTGTGACTCTGTTAGATTCCTGATCCCAAACACCCCTGGAGGGGTGTGAGTCGGTGAGAGTGCTGAGAGCAGTGAGCACTTGCAGGGTACAGTGGTCCCTGGCACGTCTGGCCGTGCTGCCCAGTGCCCGTGCTGACGGTGTTGTGTGTTGGCGAGTGCTCTGTGTTTGCTGAAGGCCTCTCTGGCAAAGCCATGGTAACAGCAGCGGCACTGGGTGTCTCCCTGGGAGCTGAGGTGGCTGGGCAGGGAGGGATGGATGCCCTGGGACTGCTGCCTGCAGCCAGCTTGCCTGGGGAACTTGTCCGTACCGAGACACCACCATTCAGCCTCGGGTTTAGGATTCCCAGCTCCTACTCCAAGCCACTGCGCTCCCGTCAGTGATTTACGTGCTCGGGTTGGCTGTCAGCTGCCATGGCGAAGTGACTTCCCACACCGGGGCAGGAGCCCAAGAGATGCTGCTACAGGTCAGCCCCAGGGTGACCTGGAGGTCCAGCAAGCAGCTCTGCAGATTGATTAGCTGCAGAGCAAGGTAAATCTTTGCACAGCAGCTCCTTTTCACGGCCCGAGGTGCAGCCGCCTCTCCTCTGTGTCCAGCGGTGATGGATGGTCCTGTTTGGCTAACGGAGTGTCCTTCAAAAGTCTGTGTCTGGTAGCCACCGTCGCACGATGGATGAAAAAAGCCACCCGGCCCCTTCTCCTGCTGCCCACGCTCTTCCTGACCCAGGCCAGGATGCTGTTGGCCACCTGGGCACCTTGCTGGCTCCTCTGAAGCCAGCTGTCTCCCAGCACCCCCAGGTCCTGTTTTGCTGGGCAGCTTTCAAGCCCCTCATCCCCCAGCCTGGAGCGGTGCCTGGGCACCATCAGAGCGAAACTACTCCTCCTTCTTGATCCGTGGAGTCAGAAGGCACCGTAGCCCCGTGCTACAGTGTGGGAGAAAGGGAAGCGAGACAGCTGTCATCTAGTGAGAGTCATGGACTGGGAAGGCTTGGGTGCCTCTTGAGAAACAACAACAGGCATGTGTTTAAAGACTAAATTAAAGGCTGCCAGTGAGGTCCTGGAGGGAGTCGGGAAGAGCCTCTGTAGTGATTTAAATGGCTTGAGGTCAGGTCTTCAGGGAGCGCTTTGCAAAGGGCTCCCGGTTGTGAGGTGGCTGCAGCAGCGGTGGGAGCCAGGAGCTGGTGGTGGGAGCCAGGAGCTGGTGGTGGGAGCCAGGACCCGGCTCTCTTGCCTCTGTGGCTGTGCCAGGTCAGCCTGGCGTGAGGCTGAGGACACTGTGCCCATGGGATCCCATGCAGTACTTCAGAGGGAACCCTTGTGCAAGGGAGTGAGAAGAGGCGCAGAAGTCACCGGGCTGGGGAGCAGCTGTGAGGGGAACCTGGGGCAGAGGGGTCCCTTTGCAAGAGCAGCTCTTTCAGGCCAGCTCTACAACGACAGCTTTGCCAGTTCCCCCGCCGAACTTGACCCTCTCTCCATAATTCAGTGGTTGCACGATCACCCTTCGTGCTTGTCTTCACCTCCGCATTTATCTAGCAGCGGGCGGCGATTATCTCGGGGCAGCTCTCTGTGCCTTGACATCCCCTAATTAAACTATGACAGCGGCTAGGGATGGGGAAGAGAAGGACCGGGGGAGAAAGCACCCTCGTTGCATTCTCATTAGAGCCCTGCTTTCATGAGGCTCGGGGTGCCACGGAGCAGAGCGGCTCCAAGGAGGTTTTTAATGAGCCTGGGCAGAGGTGCCCTTGGTTTTAGTTTCTCCCTAGTTGCGGGAGCTTTGATCTTGATTTCTTCACAAGACAGTTGACCGTGTGCTTGGGTATCGCTGAGGTGCCTGAACGGGTCGGTTTTGTCCGGCTCCTAAGAGAGGAAAGAAGTTTCCACTGGAAGATGGTGCCGGGGAAAGCTGCATCGAGCAGCATCTTCAGGATGTGGCCTGATGGTTGTCCTCTGATGAGTTCTAGGGAGGAAAACACGCCTGAGTGATGCGCAACGCACTCCTGGGACAGAATGCAGTGCTGGCGCTGGATGCGCTGTGCTTAGCCACCACGTGCTGGCTGCGGGAAGCTTTAGGAGCACACGATGAGGATGAGGATAGGGCTGCGTAGCTGCTCAAACCCAGCTAATGGCTTCAGCTTTCCCGGCCCCTTTGCTCTCCTTCGCATTATGAATCCAGCGAGGCTGGAGGCCTCGTGGAAGGGCATTTCTGCTTTTATCACCTCCGAGTGCCTCGATGCGGAGTTAGCGCTGGGTCTGCCCTACGAGACCATGGCAATCTGTTCTGCTCACATGAATCATTTAGTGTTTGCCTTATTCCTCAAGCAACCGACCAAGAGGCAAACACAAGGTCACTTGAAAGCTGCTTTAAATCTGGACCTTCTGCTGCTCCACGGATCCAGCAGCAGGGACCTCTGGATTCGTTGCAAGGCTTGGCTCTAGGAAATAAAGTTCTTATTCAGGAGAGAGCAAGCCTGGAGGTTTTTCTGTTTCCAGCTGTGGCTTCAGCATTGCTGGTAGTGAAGGGAATTGAACTGGACTGTGCTCACAGGGTGAGGAACCTGTGCTCCAGCAGCCTGCTCACAGGCTGCCTTAAGTTAATACCCGAGCCCTAGATTTGAGTTTGGGGGTAGCTGGCACCAAGACAATCCTGGAGGCTAATCCATACTGTAAGAACAGCCATACTTAGGTCCTAGGTTAGGACCTTCCTATCCTCAGCAAGAGCACAGGATAAAACCCGCCGAGGTGCCCTTTGTACCCTGCCACGAGCTCCCTTCCGCAGTGGTGCCTTTTCATCTTCCCTCCCATGAATATTAACAGCGGGTCCTTGCTGCTGAAAACCCCTCAGTGCTCCAGCTACGATTCCTGAAGCCTCGGCAGCCTCCTGCATCCTCATCGAGTTCAGCTCTGCAGTGGGGCTGCTCTGCCGGACCCTGACGGCCGGTTGGTTTGCAGTCAGGACGTGCCTTCGCCTAGCGCAGCGACATGCAGCAGAGCAGAGCCGAGCAGAGCAGCAATCGGAGACGGCGCTGCTCTCTGCCCATTATTGAACTGGGTTGAATTTAATCAGCAGCCACCGAGAGCGGCGTCGCTGGCAGAGCTGCGCCCGTCGGTGCTGGCTGTCTGGAGGTCACGGGCGGAAGGGAACGCCGGGTGCTCCCTGCGGAGAGCGTTACACAAAGCAGGGGAGAAGGGGGGAAAAACACCCCATAAACCTTGAATCACAGCATCCTTAGGGATCGGGAGGGACCTGGAAGGATCCTCCAGTCCAATCCCCCTGTGCAGCAGGATCCCCCAGACCCAGTGGCACAGGAACAGAGCCAGGCGGGGACTGAAGGTCTCCAGAGGAGGAGACTCCACAGCCCCCTGGGCAGCCTGTTCCCCGGGCTGAGATTCCAGCGGAGTGAAAGTTAGCTGCGGCTGTGCCGCCCGGGCTGTGTCTGCAGCTCGTTAATCATGACTCAGTGGAAAAAACCCTCCTCGCAGTGGCGTGAGGAGCGCTGCGAAGGGGCAGCTCTGCTGCTGCCCAGGGTAACGTCCTGCCAGCAAGGTGCAGCGCTAACCTTTAGAGATGCTGTGAAAGCAGTTTTGTTCCCGTCGGCTCCTGGATGTTTGTTTGCTGCCTTTTTATCGATTCCATTGATTAGGGCTCTTTTCCCGTCGCTATCTGCACATCACTCCGCTTAAATGACTCGGGGAATAAATCACTGCCTTGTGAGAAGCACCTAATCAAACAGATAAGGCTTGCGCTCCCCCTTGTCTCTCTCAGCCCCACACATGACTTTGCATGTGAATCTTTTAAGACCTGGATGCCCTATATTTTTTTCACTCTAATGCTGCAATTAATCCCATTACATAACCAGCCTACTGCTGCTTCTAATTACTTTTCATTTTTTCAGGGTGGGGAGGAGCAGGGAAGAAGGGAGGGGGCAGGAGGAAAGAGCCCTGCATTTAAATACCGTGAAGGGAGGAGGGAAAAGGAGGGAGGGGGGGTGTCTGTCTTGAAATGACAATGCCAGGAAGCGGCGAGGGAAGGCTCCCTCCATCCTCCTCGCACCCCCGTGAGCTGAGCTGCTGCGGCACAGGGCCCCGTCTTATGCAACATCCCACGGCGGGGTCTGACTCACCCGCACTTACCTCACCGGGGACAGGCTAAAAATAGGGGTTCATTCTTAACTCTGCACAGCCGGGCTCTGCCTCTCTTCCAAGAAGACCCTTGACGGGATTAAAATAGAGCCCAGTTGTGCGCTCGCTTTCCTGCCGGAGATGTCTGCCCTGTACCTTCGCATCCCCCTCCCACCACCCCCCCTGTTTGGTGGGTCGGGTGCTTTTGGGGGGGCAGCCCTGTGCTGCTCCAGCAGACAGGGTGCCGTGAGGACGGACTGGGCAGCAGGAGGCTGGATGTCATCGGGAAGAGCTGCTGGCTGGCTGCAGCTGCGTCACAGCGGTTCCAGCAGCTTTGGGGAAGGGATGCTGGGCTGCGAGGATGTGAAATCAGCCCCGGGCTGGGTGGGAGGAGGGTGCTGGCCAGGGAGTAGGGATGCGCCAGGGATTGTGGCAACGAGCTTCCCTCAAAACCCTCTCTGCTGACGCCACTTAGACCTGGGTGCTGCCCCACATGCCTCTCTCAGAGCTTGGGGTGCAGACCAGCCCTGTTCCCCCATCACCTTTGCATCTCCCCTTGGGAAATGGCTGTGTCTGCAGCATGTGGAGCCAGAGTGCAGCCTGCTGTGTCAGAAGGCAGAGAGCAAGGAAACCTCTGGATGAGTTAGGAAACTTTAAAAAGTCTTTAAAATCTAAACAAAATCTTTTAAATCTAAGAAAAGTTTAACATTCCCTCCCTGGGAGGGGGCTGAGGCCCTGGCACAGGCTGCTCAGAGAGGCTGTGGCTGCTCCATCCCTGGCAGTGCCCAACACGCAGTTGGATGGGGCTCTGGGCACCCTGCTCTGGGGAGAGGTGTTGCTGCTCATGGCAGGGGGTTTTGGCACTGGGTGATCCCTGAGGTCCCTGTCAACCCAACCCAGTCTGCGACTCTGTGACTCTGGTTCTGAAGCTGTGGGTTGGTGTCACTGGCACAGAGCAGCTTCCCCTCTGCTTTCCCGGGAGGGGAACTGTCAGCCAACAGTCACTTCAAGGGTCTGGACATGATTTTCCCCTACAAACTCTATCTCAAACAATCAGAGAGTGAAAAAGCGAGACATAACCCCCTTCTCCTTCAGCTTCTTTTGTGAACATCTGCTTCTGGGCTCCCCCTTTTAGCTGGCGTTCCGGTTTTGTCCTGTTCCTTAGCTTGCAGTTGGGATGCACAAAGAGAACCAGAGGCTCTCTTGTGCTGGCCCAGCGCGTTTGCTGTCCCTGTGCAGCCAGCTGGATGCTGTCTCCGTGGGTAGATAGAGTTTCTTACACATCAGTCCTGTGCGTGAGGAGCTCCGTACGGTTCCTTCAGCCCAGAGCTAACTGCACAGCACATTTCACTGGGTTATAACAAACACAGCCACTTTCTCAGAGCCACGTGAGGACTTGACTCCTCTAACTGCCTTCTCCCTGAGGACACAGACAGGAGGGCAGGAGCAGCTCAAGCTACCTGTGGCCAGTTATTCTGCCTCAGGCGTTTGGTCCTTGCAGCAGCCCTGAGCTCAGCCCTCATCCTGCCACTGCTCAAGGACTGGGAACTTCAGCATCACTCGTGTTCTTGCTGGTCTGAATCCATGCAGGGTGATGCTGGTGTGGGGAGGATGAACGAGACATCGCCGAGAGCAGAGGAGAAGGGTGGCCTTGGGAACGGCTGGGTGGCAGGGGATGGTAGGCGGTGGGAGATGGTGGCAGCACTCCATCACTGTGCGACTTGGTCTGGGGGATCCTGCTGTGGCAGGGGGATTGGACTGGCTGATCTTTCCAGGTCCCTCCCGATCCCTAAGGATTCTCTGATCACTTGATTTCAAGGTGAAGCTGAGCGTCAGCTCTGCAGAGCAAGAGTTCAGCGGGGTTGTGTGGAGGGAGGTGACAGCAGGCTCCGATGCCCTGGGGATGTCTGAGGTGTTGCCCCGGCTGCTGCAGAACTGAAATCACCTGTCTGATGGGACTGAGAACAAATGCAAATGACCTCCTAGGAAAGCCCAGGGAAGAGGAAGGAGACGCCAGTTAACTGTGAGAAAGAGGATGATAACAACAGGGAGGAAGGGATAAGAGGGAGAGAAGAGCTATTTAGGGAAGCAGGAACCTAAAGGAAGAGGGTTCAAAGGAGTGAGAGCGGGCTGAAGGGCAGCCACGGGACAGCAGCTGAGAGTTTAACTGTGCAGGGAGCAAAGCTCACTGCGACAGGACCGAGGGAAGGAGTAAAATGAAAGCAGAGGAGCTGATTTATGAGACAGATAAAGCAAACCAGCCTCCCTAGCCTGTGTTTTTACAGCGTGGCCACAGTTCATGTCCTACATCCATGGAGCAGTGCAGGAAGGGGTGTAGCTGAGAGATGCTGCTTTGGAGCCTAATTACTACCTCCTGTTATTTGGGACAAGTGTTTTAAATTTGCATCCTGCCCTGAGAGCCATTTAGTCCCTCTAATAATATCAGGCCTTGGTTTGGAGCTCAGAGAAGGAGATTTCCGAGTCACAGAAAAGTAAGTCATGGGCTTTTGGAGCTGGGAGCAGGAGTGGGACTGGCGTGTCAGGAGCCAGGAGCTTGGCTTTGGCGTTTCTCTGATGGCTCTGGTGGTCAGGAGAGAAGCCTCTTGGCTGAGCCTGTCTGCCCATCACCCAAGTGCAGGGAGGGTTGAGGATACTCCTTCATATCTGATCTGTGTTCTCGCTGTGGGCCAGAGTCTGTTTTCTCCTGTGTGGTCATGTCCTACAGAAGTAACCCAGGCAGAGTCCTACAGGAGAGAGACCTCCTGTTGATAGCAAGGCAAGAGAAATGGCCTCTGTGCTTCCTGCAGCACCCCAGTTTGTCCTGTGATCAAACTGTGTTCATGATCAGTGACTGGGAAGCACCCTGGCTGGATGCTGAGCAGCTCTGGGGCTCTGAGCTCCCAGGCTCTCTGGTTGAGTTCCTGGCCCAGAGGACTTTCATAACTGGGCCATTAAATAAACAAAGCAGCATAAAGCCAGTGTGGGCAACGAGCCTCTCAGCCTGGAGGGCCCAGAGGAGTGGTGGTGTTGCCCGGGGCTCTGGGTGTAACTGCAGTTTGAAGTTAATGCAAGGGGGGGGATAACCCCAAACTGATAGAGGACTGAGAGGGAGGAGACAGAAGCAAGGGGGTTCTTGCTTGGTTTTTGGACTCCTTAATGCAACAGATGCAGATCCTGCAGGCACCACCCCAGGGATGTGGTCAGGTGGGAGATGGCTGCAGACATCTGCCCTTTCACAGTTAGGCAGTGCTGTGCTGCAGGGTGCAGGCACTTGTGGGGTGTGGGGGGAGGAGGATGAGGGCAGATCTGCTGGGGGATCCTGCTGGCATCGTCTAAACAGCAGACAGAGGAGGCACAGCCAGAGCTCTGTGACCCCCCTGCACGTGGGGGGCCTCAGCCGAGGGGTGATAGAGCTTTTCATGAGCCGTTTGGGCAAACCCCGTCAGGTGCAGGGAGAGCAGCGCAGTTGCCAAGTGGTGAATCTGCTGAAGGGGCTGGCGCTTGGCTCTCTCCCAGCCCTCTCTGAGGTCTGTGCTGGAGGGTTTGGGGGTTGTCAGCCCATGGCTGCTTTGCCTGTGGTCTGGTTGTGCAACCTGCACAGGTGTTAGCTCCTGGCCTGGCGAGTGAGTTTGCAAACACTCCTGTGAGTAGAGGTCTTGCTACAAGCACTTGTGGGAAGAAACAGGCTCCTGGGGAAAAAAATAGGCTACCAACCCCCAGAAATAGCAGCCAATCCCTCCAAACCCTGTTCGTTATCTGAAGGAGATGAGGACACTTTGGGACTAAGACACAGGCACGAAACTCAGCTCTGGCACCACCGTGGTCTCCCTCTGCTGCTGTCCTGTCCTGCTCCTGCACTGAGCTCCTGAGCTCGTTCTGCTATCAGGAGGACAGAGCCAGCCTCCCCACAGCAGGTGTTACCCAGACCGTGTGTGCACCAGAGGCCTTCGTTGCTGTACAGGCAGGACTTGTGGTTGCCCTCATGCTGTTTGCAGAGGGTTGCTACTGGGTTTCTGCAGAGTAGCCTGGGTTTTCATCCCTTTCACAGTGACCAGATCACCGCTGCCCTCTGTGAAGGTGCTTATCCACCCAGGAGCTGAGGTCTGACCACAGTGCCCACCGTCTGCAGTAGGGTCATTCCAGCTGGAAAGAACCCCCAGGGTCATTGAGCCCAGCCCTCATCCCAGCATCTCCCCAGCCCCTAGACCATGGCAATGGGATCTGGCAGGGGGGAAGCTCAACCTGTCCTGGCACCACATGGGCTGCACAAAATCCAACAGCCTGGTTGACTCTGTCACCTGAGGATTCCTGTCAGGCCTGAGCTTGCAGGCACAGCCATGCAGTTTGAGAGTACTGCTGATACTGGTATCACTAGGGCTGGGGTTGGGTGCTGAGTGCTGCTGGGGGTAGTGAGGAGCAGCACCCAAACCCCTGGCTGCTAGGTCTTGGGTGCTGGGAGTGCTGCTGGGTGTAGTGAGGAGCAGCACCCAAACCCCTGGCTGCTCGTGCGTGTGTGCGTGTCTCGTCCTCCAAAGGCTGGATGGAAGCTCTTGGAGAGCCCTCTTCTCAAGAGCTCCAGCTTCAGCCTAGGTTTCCAAACCTCCTCATCTTAAAGGGCAACTTCTCCCGCCGTCCCTAGAGCGGGGAGGTTTGTTCTGGACCAGGAGATGAGGTTTGGAGCGGTTTACTCCTTGCAAATACAGCAAGGAACACGTGAGCCTTTCTCTCCTGGCCCTGGGTGCCTTTGGCAGTGCAGGCACTGGAGCTGAGAGCGTTCCTGCCTGGTTCCTCCTGGCTCCCTGGGGCTCCTGAGGCTCTCTCTGTGAGGAACCAGGACCGTCTGGCACCAGCGGCTTGCTCAGCCCTGGTGATTCAGCTGTTGATGCTGTAGTGAAACCACCTTTCATATCTCCCTGCACTGCTATAGTCTGATCACAGAGAAATCCACCTGGAGGAAAGGGCTCTCCGGAGCTCTCAGCAGCAGGTGTTTCACCTGCAGAGGAAGGTCCCAGCGCCATAGCCTCAGAGAAGTGCCTGGCACCGACCACCCGCAAGCCAGGAGGGAGCCGGCTCGTCCGCTGGGTCCAGCTTCCGCAGGAGGGCTGGCTCTGCTCGCTCGGAAGAGCATGAATCAGTCTGGATTTCTCTGATGGTTTCCTAGCCAGAGTCTTCCAGCAAATGTGCACTTTTGCATCATAACAGCTGTTGCCCTTTCTGCCAGTTCCTAGCACTTGTGGTTGCCGGCTTGGCTTCGAAACCTCCTTCCACCCCGTGTAAACACATCCCACCCGTGCTCGCTCGCTCTGTGTTCACATGGAAGCAGAGAGCTGCGTCTGAAGCTTCCAGCAGCCTGTGTGCGACGTAGGACAGGGGGTGCTGACCGGCGTGGTCGAGCATCGCTCTCGGGGGACGTTCCCCGCCGCCCCTTCCCTGCTCTCAAACCCAGAGTCCCTGAGCTCTGCCTTACGGTGTTGTGGTTGGTGCAGAGTCATCCTCGTTTAGCACCAGGACGTGAGGCGGCGTCAGTTGGGGAAGCACAGGCACGGTTTTCCCTCAAGTTTTCCTGGGAAAACCCATGCTCTGTCCTGGTGCTTCGGGGTCTCAAAGAAGCTGGATGCCTTCTGGTGTCTCGTGTGTAGTGGCTGAGGAGGGAACACTAAGCAATGAGTAATAAATGCTCCAGAGGAGTGTCTGGAGTGAAGTGTGCGGCACTGACAGGCAAGACGCGGCGCAGCGACTGGGGAAAGGTCAGGGTGGTGACAGAGCAGATGAGAGAGCGCTTCTGCTCCTCTAATCCAGAAACTGAGACCGGGAGCTGCAGGGAGGGGGGGATCTCTGGTCACTAATAGCTTCACCCTTCCCTAAGAGGAGTAGTAATGCAGGAGCTTGTTTCCCTGACTCCACTCGTGGAGCTACTGGTGTTGTTCTGGCGCTCGCTCTCTGCACCTCTTTTCCCCAGTAATGCGTTTTTCATGGTGTAAGAGCCCTTAAGTGGGTGAAGAGGGGGGAAGCAAGGGAGGCTCTCCTGGGTTCTGATGTCAGTGCTTTGTGCCTTCTGCCCCTGCGCTTGCAAAACCGGAGCTACCGGAGCTTGGCTGACCTTTGGGATCCCGGGCTGATCCGAAGGCTGCGCGGAGGTGCCGTCGCACTTGAGTGCTGTCTGCAGCTGTCTGCAAGGGCATGGAGAAACACGTCTGAGGAATGGCAGTCAGAGCTTTCCTCTGGCTGTCCCTCCCTATCCAAAGGGAATTCCCTGCCTTTGGAAAGATTGTTCAGCCCCGGGAACGGCAGCCAAGACACAGAGACACTCAGCAAAGGTCCCCGGAGCTGTCACGGCCACGAAGGAGCAGTGGGGACACTCCTTTCCTGGCAGGGCTCCTGAAAGCAGTGCAGTATCAGCTCCCTTAGGAGAAGAGAAGAGAAGAGGGTTTCTACCTAAGAGCAGGCGGCCTTGGGAGGCAGTTAGTGCTGGCCCTTGGGAGGCTGCTGGTGCTGCTGCCTGGTCCTGGCCTCAGAGGAGCCACCCAGGGCTGGAGAGCAAGGGGAAGGCAGGGAGCAAATGAGGCAGTGATGTGTAGTGCTCTGCAGAATCAGAGGAGCATCCCTTGTGCCTGTTAGTGTTTTCAAGCCCCTTGGCTCTCCGGGGAGATTCACACCCGTGCTTCACGTGCAAACCCAGTGAGTCTGATCCCCCCCTTGACCACAGAAAGCTCCAGAGATCTCAAGTTCACCTGCAACTTGCCCATGACTTGAAAAACTCTCCTCGGGAAGCGTTACCCCATAGACAGGCTCCCCAGCAGCCACAAATAGCACCCAGAGGCAGCCCTGCTCGCGCTCTCTGTCGCTTCCACGCGTGAAGCACCTTGTGAAAGCAAGCAGGGAGCTTTGAGAGATGATTTGGGCTTAAATGTTATTGTAATCCCTCTCCTGGTTCAGCAGCAGTTCGCAGTAGCCAGCCAGTCTGCCCCGTTAAATGTCACGATGACTCAACTGGTGTTGGGATCTGCTGGGTCAGGAGGGGATGGGTTCACGCCCGGGGCAGAAGGCTGCTGGAGATGATGTCCTGTCGAGAAGATGATCCCTCAGCTCCCTCCTGCCCACCCTTGTGCCCAGTTGGCACTCACAGGACCTGCAGAGCTCCTGGGAGGACGTGGAGTAACCTAGGTAGCATCCTCACCCTCCTGAGGGCCAGCTGGGTACCCAGCCACTGGCAGGGCTGGTACCTGCTGCCTCCCCCTGCTCTGCCACCGCCTGTGTTTAGCACCTGGAGAATGAAACCTACATTCAAGTCTTCAGGCAGCAGCTTTCCCCCCTCCCCTAAAGTGCTCGGTGGTCCCTTGGGCTGGGTGAGGGACACGAGAGGCTTTTCCTGAGGAGGAGTTGGCCAGCAGCACTGTTGATTCAATCATTAAACAGAGACAAGAGAGCTGTTCTGGGGATTTTGTTTAGCTGCTCCTTGGGTGGAAAGGAGGTGGCCTGAGCAGAGCGGTGTCCTGCCCAGTCTCATTCCTCTTGGAAAAAGGGTCTTCTGACTCTCTGGCTGCTGGTGCCCTGGCAGGGAGCAGCAGCGCCGTCAATAATCTCTTTATTTTGATTGAGCAGGGAGAGTTTTCTAAGCGTTTCTTTCATAGCCTTGGAGACCTGACTGCAGGCAGCTCCCTGCCCTCAGCCCCGCTGGACGCTGGCCACCATGCCAGGTTGGGATTTCTCTGCCTCCCACTGCAATCACAGTATCAGAGTCCCCTCGATGCTGGGCAGGAGGAACCCAGGGACTCAGGGCTCTGTGAATCGCCGTGAGAGGCTTCACCTTCCCTGGGTCTGCTTGTTCCCAGGAGGGCAAGGAGCTTTCAGCTCTGTTTGTGTCTGGTGGCTGGAGGTCCTCAGCTCTGAGGACAGGCTGAGGGAGTTGTTGCTGTTCAGTCAAGAGAGGGGAAGGCTCTGGGGG
>VZRI01013838.1:0-28541 GCA_013397515.1 Upupa epops | reverse complement strand
CCTTTTCCCGGTCCTCATGCAGAACTAAGAGTACATGGTGATGGCTCCAGCATACTTCTAGCCCCTGTTGGCTTGGGGGCTCATCTTTAAGATTATAGTAGCGTCAAATGTAGAGAATACAACAGAATTTCAGACTCTCTCCGTTTGCCAAAGGCTTAGGAGATCCGTACTTGTGATATCTCTTTCTCTCTCTCTTAGTAGAGGCTTCTCTCAGTCTCTTAGTAGCAGAGTATACAGGATCTTTGCCATTCTGGTGGAGACAAAGCCTACATGGAGCTGGTCACATGGGGCAATGCTCATTATGGCAAATAGATCTTTTCAGGGTCTCGTTCAAGGTTTTTTTACAGGCCTCATGCAGAACCTTTCTTTCTTCTCCCTTGTAGTTAGGCACCAAGGGAGATAGAAGGTTAACGGCACACCTGTCTGGCATCCTCAAAGGCGATCAAACTGTAGAAGTGGCTGTGTGTGGGAGTCACCCTCTCTTTTGGCCCACAGCCAAGAACTGGAAAGAGCTGGTGCTGGCTTTTCTGCATTTGAGCCCTCAGCGAAAGAGGGAAGTGTTGCAGATTCACCCCCACCAAACACAGTTTGCAGGTATGGACAGTGACTTTTCACTTCAGCTCCTGCCAGAAGCTAGGCCAAGCTGATACTGGCCACAGTCCAAAAGGTCTGCTCTCTCTGCATTTGAGCTCCCATACAAAAAAGGGACATGGTTACTCTTGCAGAAGAGCAGCAGCCAGGCTTAGGCTCTTTTATATTCCACATTTTGGTGGCAGGGGATTGAGAGACATTTCTTGACCCCCCCACCCTTGGGGGTGGGAGGAGCTCTCTTGTAGAGGAGCTCTCTGTCTCTCAAGAAGTATCACAGCAGAAGCAGGAGAAAGGCAAATATGGTGAAGAAGATGACAAAGAAAGAAGAAGAAAGACAAAGAAGCAGGAAGTACCGAACCCACCCTTTTATAGACTCTGTGCACCAATCACCTGTAGAGTCCAGATACTGGTGCAGGAGGTCTGCTAGGAAGGCTACCTCCAGCGCCAAAATAAAATACTTTTTCAGCATAAAAGCACCATAACTAGTATTTGAAAATTTGGTAATTTTCAAACCAAGACATAGTACAGCAAAAGAGACCACAATAGAGAAACAGGTACAGTCAGGAAAGCAAGAAGTTTTCTGCTCTGATATACATACAGAAGTCCTTAGGGAGAGTTCTTCATTTGTAGCTCCAGTGGCCCATACACTTTCTGTTAAAATGCCTCCCAGCCTAATTACCAAGAGTTTAGGCATTCACTTTATCCCAGAGTTTTTATTTTTTTCCTTTCATGAATCTGCAGTTTTAAAATGTACCAGACGCCAATTCCCAAACTTACCCTTCTAACTTCTTTGCTGAGTTTTCAGGGTCATTCACCTTTGAGTTCCTTTCTGTTAGACACATAGCAACAATCTCCTCATTCTTTCCCTAAATATAATATACCTAACCTTGGCTTTGGGTGATCTGAAGATTCATTCATCAGTCAGTATACATGCATTCTACCTCTTTGTTGTCTTTGTATCACTCCAACCATCTGGCCTATTCTTTATGCTCAACCAACATCATGCTTCTTGCTGACAGTGAAATAAGTCTCTCCCACCCATGCTCCTGCTCACAGGCTCCTTATGTCTAACTTGCTACCTGTCTGTGAAGCCCATTTCTAAATTCCTCGCTTCTTGGACTATGACTCCCAGCCTTCTCTAATAAACCTTATTCCATAATACTTAGTTTCATTTCCCGATGCACATTTGATTTCTCTGAAAATCTTAAGTAGGGCACTCCACCACTGGCCTTTTGTACATTTTTTACCTTAACATTACTATAATGTATATGCTGCCCCATTGAAACACTGAATCTGCCTCCATGATTTCTATTATAAATTATAATCAACTGTGAAACACTAAGAGGTTTTGTATGAAAGTAGCTGCAAAAAATACATTGTTTACATGAGTACAAGGATTATAACAAAAGACTATAATAGATTTTAATATGTATTGTCTGTTTCTCATCACACAGTCTGTTAAGCAAGAAATACACATTTAATGTGATATGAATATTTACACTATGTTTACATAAACATGTAAGCTGTTGTTTAGATTACTAAATGTATAGCTATAGTGAACTGACGGCTCTATTCATCTTTGGGTAAAAGATTTGTATTTCATATTCTACAACAGAACCCCACAGAATATTTTATCCAATCATGAATAGAGCTACTAATACTTATTCTCTATTCTCTACTTATGGAGCAATTCTAATGACAAATGTGAGTCATCCTCCATATAATTTATTTTTAATTTTTCTTCCAGACAAATTCTCAAGTCCTATTTAATGGGACTTAAAAACTGTCCAATTGGGACATTTTTTTTTTCACTATCACATTTAACTTTGAGAGGTTTTAAAAAATTATTTAGTTGTGAGGGTTTAGGTTTTTCTGATTGCCTGTTCCCTCAGTTACTCAACCTAGCCTCAAATAAATGCATATACAGAGTCTTTTACAAATCATTCCCTCTAGTTGCTAGAACATTTTTGTTGCTCTCCCATAAACACCACAGTGGTACTTTGCTTCCATATATGATCTGTGCTTATGTTTTGAAACATCAGAGACACTGATCTTTGGATTAGACTAATACTGCTTGTGAATACGTAAAAGAGTCAAGGGTCTGTTCTAAAGAAGAATTAAACATTGTTAGTATCTCGTTCAAAAAATTTTAAAATATAGATTAAATATTTGCCAACTGTTTATATGATTCCTCTGTGCATTGTATCATCACTTCCCACACTCTAGACTGTGGTCCTCTGTCTGCAATGCTGGAATAAATTATCCACAGCTAATACACGGAGCCAATAGTTCGCACATATGAATTAAAAATATCAATTAAAAGTCTGTATTTAAGATTGTGGGATAGGCTGTGATAAATTCTGAGGGCTGTAATGAAGTGCCAATACAAGGTTTTATTATGAGTGTGATAATTACTCATGTACTGGTTTCAAAACTATGGACAGAAGTCCTTTATGTTCAAAATGTCCTCTACAAGAGAAATGTCACTCATTGTTTACCAAACTTGTTCTCAAGAGAAAGATAGTTTAATCCTCTCTTTATTACAAAGCTGAGGAAAAAAGAATAATGTGTTAATCTTTGCAGACACGCTCTGTATAATACCAAGATTGTCTGTACATACGCATCTCTGCATCACAAAGCACAGGAATAAAGGGTGCATTTGGAAGGAGAAGGAAAGGTGTCTAAGGCTCAACAGCAAACATGGTATACCTAGATATTAATTAATTTAACACTAATGTTCTGGAAGTTCATGCGCAAGGGTATAAAAAGCCTTNGAGCAGGCAGAGGGGCTAGTTTTCGCTTCAATTCACAGCTAAAACGCACTGAGCAATTCCTGTCTCCGGGAGAAAGAAAAAGGAGCGCTTCTTTCATAAGGAACGTGGTTTTAAACTATGCAGGAGTGTAAGATAAAAGCCGCTCATTCGTTTCGGTATTTTTCTTAACGTGTATGATACGTATGTCTGGCAAAACTAAATACAATTAAAAAAAAAAAAAAGAAAGGGAGGGGCAGGGACGGGGGATGGGATCTCTGCAGCTGCAGTAATTAAAAACGGATTTCCTATTTCAGACCAAGATCACTAATTTGTTGGTCTGTGTCTTGTAAAATATACACAAAGTTGTAAATTAATTTGGAGAGCAGGCATAAATTAAGGCAGAAAAAAAACCCCACTAAATCACACAGCAGGCACTGGCCTGTTTTTTAAATAGAGACGTTTCCAACCTGACAAGACAATGTGAGTTAAGTGGTCTTCTTGCAGCTACTCATGGGATTCAACAGCTGCAGGCCTGAGAGTGGTCTTGCTGTAATTTCTGCCACATAAATAGATAAAAAACCTCTGCTTCAGTAATTGTTATACTGGGCAGCCTCCTTTCCTGTATAGTTACACACAAAAGCCAGGAGTTAGAACAATAAGATGGGAGGGTCCCCTCAGAATTATGTGACCTAAGGAGGTTTGTGAAGATATTTTACCCATCAATTGACAGCTGTTATTGAATAAATTGCCCTTCTGCCAACTGTTGTGTTCACAAATTAAAATGATGGTTTTATGCAGAGTGTGACTGTTACTTCACTAGTTATCAGACCACCCATTCAGAAGCAATTTTCTTTGGGCTGAGATCATGTGCTGACCATAGCAGATCACTTCCCATAATACCCCTTCCCCCACCCAAAACTAAATAAAAACTGTTTCCTACTCACTGTATAATACTGTGAAAATTACTGTAATTTTGCAAATAAGAAGCAGCCAAAAGTGAAACACAGGTTGATATTGAAAAATCAGGGTTACTACCTAAATCTGAAAAACACATAATATAAATAAACAACAACAGTGATCCAAAACTAAGTAGACACAAAAATACATCACCATCCCCGCAAACAACAACAACAAAAAAAAGTAAGTTTGGCGTTGCCAATCTTAAAAGTGGTAAGTGATATCACCCAAAAGTTGCTCCAGGAAACCTGTGATTTTCAGCACTTGTAACATTATGCATGTTCATTCCCCACAAATGGCAGATCCTCAGAAACAAGTGGACTGTTCCTAGGTACCATAGTGTCTGCAGCCACCTTGGTTGCCACACAGGATGCGATGCAGCCCCCTTTGCAATGCAATCATCCCAGCACAGTCAGAATGCCAGGGTGGTAGGACAGGGGTACATCCACGCCACAGAATTTGTTTTGCTCTATGGACAAGCCCAGTTGGTTTCCTGGTCTTCTTCCCCCTTTGTAATAACTTAAAAATGTAATGTGATCAAAGGCCCCCTTGTCAATTAAGTTATCCCTACTAATAAAGTCTGACTCTGAACTGGAAGTGGTTTTACACCAGGAGAAATGGAATGGAGTTTCTTCAGCCTGTTCCAAGGCCTCCCACAGGAATGAGTGCCTGTGACCCCAGTGCCCCCAGTGTCACATCAGAGAGGCAATCAGTAGCTGCGGTGAGTGAGATTAGGAGGACAGTTTCTTGTCCAAAAAGTGTCCTGGTCACTAAGGCACAGCCGGGTGCCATATCAGGAGTGCTTTTACCCACCGTCTTGTGCCACCTTTCCTGACCGCCCCTTCAGCAAAACCTTTAAGAGGTTTTCTTCTTCCACTAGGTTTGTGCTAATCACCCATGTGATGGACAGCATGTACTGCAGAGACAGGAAGGCCGGTAATTTGCTAAGATGGATGAAGTCTGAAGAGGTATTTTGTCAGCCTGTCACGAGCATGCAGGATATTGTAAATATCACGCTTTGACTCCTTGGTGGAAATCTTCACTTAAGAAATGAGTGTGTTTGACAAGAAAAACATCCCTTATCGATTTTCAGTGATAGTTAATTACTGATGCGATCAAGGGTTAAAAAAAAAATAAAAGGGATAGAAGGCAGAAAAACAGTCCATTGCAGCAGCCAATTGTGGCGGCTTGGCGGTGGGTGCCGCCAAAGGGCAAACACTCCCCTCCCCTCCCACTCTGGCTAAGGTTTCCTCCCATTCCCCACTACCTCCGCCATCAGCGAAGGGGCGAAGAGTTAAAAGCAATGTAACGTAGTGGTGTAGCATAATGGCTCCCAACCTAAAAAAAAGTAATTATTAAGAATATTTTTGAGATAAACAAAGCCTATAGGGAAGGTTTGCGCTATTAATTCCTGTGAAAGGATGTTCACGTGGTATACCGTTAGTGGCATTCACGCTTCAGTCCTAGCGGCAATGTATCAGTGTGGAAGCAAAAGGGTTATTTTCTGCTCCCCCTCCTTCTGAAAAAAGGGGAGGAAAAAATAAAAGAAAGAGTAATGCAAGGTTTGCCTAACTTAATCCATATTGCAAAAATGAACACGGAATAAAATAATGAGAAAAGTGAATGAGAGAAAGAAGAGCTGTTAAATGGTGCAGCGACGCCTCGTTTACCCCCGTGGCAGAGGAAGGCCTGCTGCCCTGCCTTGCCGTGCCCTTACCCTTTTTCTCTTCCCCCCCATCCCCGCAAAGCCTTCTTCCAAACAAGTTTGCTTTTTTCCTCTACCAAGCAAGAAAATAATTACATGTGTGTATCAGCAGCCCTTCGCGCTAGCTTTTTTTTTTTTTAATAAAGGATATTTCAAAATTATGAGTATCTAAGTTGCCCCTTTGAAACTGGCACAGAAAAATAATTCCTAATCTTTCTGAAAACTGCCCTGAAAAGGAAAAAAAAAAGAGCGAGTCTTCCTCCCAACGCGCGAGTGTTGACAGCACTATTCTCCACCCTGGTTTTCTATTTTTCCCCTCCTCCCACCTCTGCATCTTTTCCTACTCTCTTCCTGCAGTCCTAAATATTATGTAGGATAATTGATACACGAAACATGATTTGTACATGGCTGCAGGAGGAGGCTGCCGGCCGTGACACTCGGCATGGGCTGAAAGACTGCAGGGGAAGGGGCGGGCCTCAGGGTGAGTACGTGTGTCTACTCTGATGTGTGTAATCTGTGTCCAATGAGAGTGTGTGTCATGTTTTTGTGTAATGAGTGTGTGTGTGTGTGATGTATGTTATACGTGTGTAATATATGTATGTGCCTAATGTGTGACTGCCTGTGTGTTTGTATCTGTGCGTGCGTGCCTGTGTGCTTCTTTCTGTTTCTTGCCCTTGCCGGCAGGCATGAAAAGCGGCAGGCCAATGAGAGACCTCGGTTTCATAAAAGCTGCTTTGCGATTGGCCGTAAGGGAAAGGGCACTGTGAACAAAGAAAAGTCCCTTTCAGGTACCGCGCGGAGCGGGGCTACCGCTCCCGCCTCGGCCGCCGCCGGTCGCGGCCGCTGTGGGGTGGGGGCAGCGC
Organism: Upupa epops; assembly: GCA_013397515.1. NCBI lineage: Eukaryota > Metazoa > Chordata > Aves > Bucerotiformes > Upupidae > Upupa > Upupa epops. The sequence goes on along the minus strand of VZRI01013838.1, from coordinate 21,672 downwards.
CCGCCCCCCCCACCATGTCAGCTCGGGAGGGGACAGGCGCAGATGCCGCTGCTGCTGCCGCTGCTTCTGTTCCCCCCCCCGCCCCGGTTTAATTTTTTTTGTTGTTGTTTTAATTTCGTTTCTAGAAAGAAAGGAGGGTTCATGGTATCTGGTGCTCTCTTCTTCCATACACAATAAATCTGTTGAAGACATTAGATTATTTTTTTTCCTAAAATAAAAAGCGGCTGCAACAAAAACACACTCAATGCAGTTAGAAGGAAAAGGTCAACTCGATCCAATACAGACAGTAAGTACGGTTGCGTGGTGTGTCTATAGCACTTAGAGGGGATTTTTTTTTCTCTGCAAAGGGGACCGTTACGAGTTTTGGGAGTCGAGATAAATAGAGTTTATTTGGGTTTTAAAAAGAAAAAAAATAACATACCACAAGCAGGCTGAGTTATTTGAGGGAAGTAAGAGGGTGAAAGCACTGTGATCACACAAATCATACTTGACGGTGCACTTGGGGGGCGTTAGGGCACAGTGCCTTTTTGGGATTTTAACTAACCAAGGGGGAAAAGTAAACAGACCGGGCTGCAGTCCTCCTCCTTCTTCCCCCAGCTGCAAGCGAGGCGCTTGTTAGAAGCAGTGATGGGCCAGCGATAGATTCCGGCGCGGCGGAATGGATCGCTCCTGTCACACCAAGCCGACAGGAACGCCAGTCGGGAGCTGGGAGGGAGAGATGGAGATAAGATCGCTGGTTCCTCGGCTCCTGAGTTTCCCCACAGCCTGGTTTTCCTGGGGCAAGAGGAGGGGAAAGCCCCGTGCGCACGGCACTCCCCTAGGCTAGGGCGTCTGCACGGTGTTTTATCGGGACTACCTCCGGGCTCCGTGAAATCTCGGCCGCGAGTGGGTACGGGTGAGAGGTCGGGGCCAAAGGAAGACCTGACGGGCTCTTGTCAGTCCGTACGAATGTCTGCAGCTGTGTGTTTTCAGTGCGTTAAAGACCCGTCTGGATGTGCCTGACACCCATTTTTGTTCTAACGGCGGCCAATGGAGCCCGCCAGTCTCACGTGACACGCCAGCAGCAGCCGTAACTGAACCTCCGCGCCTCGGGGGTTGGCGGTTGCTGGCGCGAGCACCCTTCCCCCACACTCCTCCTCCCCCAACTTTGCCAGGCACCGCCAATTCATTACGGCTTTTAGCTTCCCATCGCCAGCTAATTAAAAATACTAAGCTTAAGAGCCGAGACTGTCTGAGTTGTTGTTGGGTTGGGTGGAGTGGAGTGGAGTGGAGTGGGGGTGGGGTGCGGTGCGGTGCATAGAGGAGGTCAGAGGATAGGAGTAGGCTTCGAGGTTTGCTGAAACAATAAGGTGGGAGCGATCTCTTCTGAAAAAAAAAAAAAATAGGTCGTCTGCTGTGTCTCTTCGGACTCTTAATTACTGAATTACTCATCGCATGACTGATAAGCTCAAGCTCCAGGATTTTGGTTTTTTTTGTTTTGTTTTGTTTTGTTTTTGTTGTTGTGTTTTTTCTTATTCGGAGATAGCTATTTGAAACTCTGATCTGTGCCTAGGCTTTTTTTTTTAATTACTGGTTTTTAAAGCCGCTGATCTGAGAGTGGCGGAAGGGTCGGAAGGGACAAGCACCCACGTTCCCGACATATTATAAATGAGAAAATTTAATTCGTTTGAGAGCACGCTGCCCTTCTTCCACCCCTAGAAAATGTTTTGATAACCACTTTATCAGATCAGTGATTCTCCCGCTCCTCCTCTTCTTCCTCGCCTGCCGCCATTCCCTCCCCCTCCTCATTTCCTCTCCCCCCCCGTCTCCGTTTCTCTTCAAGTTACTTCAAGAAACCAGATCTGTCAGGACGGGCGAAAAAAATGCCACTTCCCAACTAACAGGCGGAATCCAGACCAGATTTTCAGTCTTTTCTTCTTTTTCTCCTTCTTCCCTTTCACTAATTTATCCCGATGTTAGCACATTCTGTCTTGTAACACCCGGCGCCTGTAGGTTTGTTTCATGGGATCATTACTTACTGATCAGGATGGCTCCCAAGTCCAGGGCTGAAGACGGAGTGTGAAGTTGGGGAAACATTTTTTTTTAATTATTGTGATTATTATTCAGGAAAAACAAACAAAAATCTGGTCCTTGATGCTTCAGTTCTGAATTTGAAATATGACCTACCACCTGGTAAAGTTGTGAGGCTCAGCAATATTTTTTTTTCTTTACGCAAGGAAGGAAAAACCCTAAGCAAACAAACAAACAAACAAACAAAAAAAGGACTTCTGATCCGTGTGCCAAAGTAGGGGGAGATACATTACTGACCGATTTGTACTGGCTGAGGTACTTGCTTTCTATTTCATGATCACTTGCTCTTTAAGTAAAATCAAGCACAGATCTGTTGCTGAGACGAGTGGAAACAGAATTTTGACTTGCTGGTTTAATTAAAAATTTTTTAAAGGATTAAAGGTAAGCGTTGTACGTATATATGATTGAATATTTCGACAGACGACTGTGAAAGGAAGAGATCCCTTTAAAAATCGTTTTAACTAAGCTTTGTCAAACATACACTCGTTTGTGGTCACAGAGGCCACCTTGGTGCAGATCACTTAAAAGTGTATGTCTTAATCAGTTTCCTCTACAGTCAGTAATACTATATTTAACAGACCAGTCGTGTGACCTAGGAGTACATTAGAACTGCTTTTAGAACCGTTACCTTGAGATGATTATATTTTTAAGAAAAAAGAGACCTTGTCTTTTTTTACTTATGTAGTTTAGTATTTTCCAGTAAACATTTGTGTTTGTAGGTTGTTGGGTTTTTACAGAAGTTGTTTTGTGGCAAGAAAAATAAGGTTTTCCACCTCCCTTAGTACTTCCTCTCCCCCATCCATGAGATTAAGTGGAGAGGGATAAAAGTTAATATGAGAGTCACAAAATTTAAAGGATCTATTTTAAAACCACAAAATCGGTGGTATGCAATGAAGAGTGGGTATGTGCCCTTCCTCTTCTCCCTTTTGTGCATAGGTGTTGGACCAAGGGGTTAGATTACAACATGTGCTTCAAGAGCTAGGCACCACTTCTAAAACTATATTAAACTGTGGATTTAAATACTGTAGATTTTTTTCTTTTAGTGGACTTCAGTTTCAAGAGAGAGTGCATATGTTGTTACACAACTAGATTAAAGATGGTCATTATAACAGCATAATATCGATTGCTTTCAGTTAACAAATGTAAGAAGAAAGGTAGCAGTGGTGAATGATTTTGCTCCCTCTACCTTGCCCCTGTGTTATTAGTTGCATTATAATCTGGTAACATACAGATAAGAAATATTTGACTTTTCTTCTCACAGGGTAAGTTGGATGTGGACTTCAGGTTATGAACCTAGACGCACCCTAGGGGAGGAAGACCAGTCAGTGCAACTTAATAGAGCCCAAGGAGATAACCGAATGTCCCCACATCTCCAGAGGGAAGTTCATTGGATTTGTACTCTAGGGATCTTATCTTCAGAATGTCATTGAACACTTCCACTGCAGGAAAAGGTGTGGATTCAAATGCAGTTGACACATACGACAGTGGTGATGATTGGGAAATTGGAGTTGGGAATTTAATAATTGATTTGGATGCCGATTTGGAGAAAGACAGACAGAAATTTGAGATGAGTAATTCTGCTAATACCACCAGCAGCAGCAACACCAGCTCCATGGATTGTGGGGGTTTGGCGTCCAGTGGGGCTAATGCTACCTCAGCCTTAGCTGATGGCCTAAAATTTGCTTCTGTTCAGCCCTCTGCTCCACAGGGGAATTCTTCTCACAAAGAGACTAGCAAATCAAAAGTGAAAAGAAGTAAAACTTCTAAAGATACTAATAAATCTCTGCCTTCTACTGCCTTGTATGGGATTCCTGAGATCAGCAGTGCTGGCAAGAGGCAGGAAGTCCAGGGGCGCCTCGGAGAGGCAACAGGAATGAATTCGGCACTGTGTCAAACCATGAGCAGTAACCCAAACGGCAATAATAACACCAGCAACACCACCACAATTGCGTCTTGTGGGAAAAACAAAGAGGAGAAAACATGTAAAGCCCCAGGCAGCAGAGGCTCAAAGCGGGATAAGGATGCAGGGAAATCCAGGAAGGACAAACAGCATGACCTGCAGCCCAGCCACCCCGACGGCAGTGGGGGTGGCAGCAGCCAAGTTCCCCCTGGGCACCTTTATGGCTTTGGGGCCAAAGGAGGTGGTGGTGGAAGCAGCAGCCCTTTCCACTGCACTTCCTCTGCTATGGGAGAGGTGACCAAAAGTATCCAGGATTCAGGGTTAATGGGGAACTCTATTTTGGAAAAGAAGGAAGAGGAGGAGGAGGAAAGCCAGAGGCAAATCAAGAAATTGAAAACAGAAAAGGTAGGACAAAGCTCCTCTCCACCTCTTGTGTGTATGTTTCTATAACAAATATCACACAACTGCATGCATGTCTCTGTGTCCTCTCTGCTGTGTATTTGTGATGTGCATTTGTTCGTACTCTTTCTTAAAAAGAAAACCAAACCCACAACCTCAAGACCTCTTTACGAGACAGAAGACATGTTTTGAGTGTGCTGCTCTTCTGTATGCTGTCTTTTCCCTGTCCTGAGACCTGGAGACCATTTCTGTGTTATCTGTTGCTTTTGATCATAGTCTACAGAAGAGGAAACCCTGAGGTGACCCTGACTGAGTTGTCCCCTAGGTTCTGCAGGATGCTGCAATGTTGCTGGCCCCGGCTGCAGGCTGGAGCTCTGGGCGTTTGCAGGCTGGAGTGTAGCTCAGGCTAAGGGAGCAGCAGGTTTAGTGTGTGTTGATAGTTCGACCAAACCCGTAGGCGTTCACAGGATTCACTGCCATTCTTGTCCAAAGGGAATCCCTCTCCTTCTCTGAGCCGCTGCCTGGAGCTGAGGTTCTCATGGTGGGCAGGAGGAACTGGGACAGAGCTGGGATCTGTGGGCCCACAACTGGAAGGACCCTACAGCACTGTCTAAGGAGCCAGCAGACAGGCATACTGCCTTTGCTTTTGCAAGGAGAATGTGAGAAGGGGAATGCACTTTGTGCTGAGATACGTGTGTGCAAAAGGTCTGTCTGAACAATTTGCCTTCTGTCTGCTGAAGTTTTCCTAGCTGAGCCCCACTGGCCTTTGGATGTAAACTGTGGTTTGTTGAGTTGTTGAAATGTGTGAAAGAAGTCAGGTGGGGGTGTTTTTTCTGTATTTCGTTGCAGTTACATTACAGAGGAGGCTTTCTGTAAGAATAGATGGCCATTACACTATTATTCAGGAAGGGTGGAGAACTTTTCTGTTAACCACTGGTTCAAGGAGATTCTGGTGTTGCTGGGTATTGCTCTTCTGGGGGGACTTGGGGACCAGCATTGTCTCGAGATTAGAGTTCAATGAATTCTGCATGTTGTTAAAGAAAGATAACCTGGTCTGCCTTGAAAAATAAAGCAAACCAAACCACTCACCAGATGACAAATCTCAAAGTTGCTAGTTTGTGACTTTATTGTTAGTTGTTTGTCTTAAATTACCTGCTTTTATACCTTCCCCGAGTGAATGTTCAGTGATGGGGAAACTTTTGGAATGGTGTTAACTATGTGGTCTGCAAGTGTCTGAGAGAGTTTAACGTCTCAGGGAAAAAAAGTCTCAGGGAAAAAATGTCCTTTTTATGACCTTTTACTGGCTTTATTTCGTGTTGCAGTCATGTTACTATTTAAATAGAATGGAGGATGAGGTTTGGGTGTGTGTTGAATCATTTATTTCTTAAAACCAGGAGATAATTTTAAGGGCTTCTGTTCAAGACAAGGAACAATTAAATTTCGTACTGTATGCATATTACTGCTTTTGAGATTGCATATCTGTGGATGAATTTGAAGGAGTCTTGTGACCTGTTCACTGTAATTCGTGTATATATGTTTGATTTTTGATTTATGCAAGTTCTGTTGACATTGGAAAGGTGTGCCAAAATCTCATGGTTTCTTTAGTAGGCATTTAATTCTGTTGCAAACAGTCTTCAAATTGTAGTCCTCTAATCTGTTTTAACTATCTAGATAAGTTGCCCTAATGCAGTCTTCACAATGGCTGTGGTTGAAGAGTCAGAGCCATTTGATTGGATTCAGTGGCTGCCTGGAATGTGGGAGGTACTGCCCTTTTGCAACCTCCTTAGCCTTTTAATCTTCCAGCCAAATGTTCACATTCAACAATTTTGTTTAGCTGGCGATCTGTGCATTTCAGTATCTCAAAGGCTGATGTCATGGCAACAGAGATTAGAGGGTAATGTGGTTTCTCCCGTTTTTGTGTTCTTTTCACGTATAGTCACACGGGATTTTTGTATGAAGAATCTGTATATGTGCGAGTAATTTCGAGTGCAATGTAAATTGGATGGCATGCAAATGCAGAGCAAACATGTATGGAGTGGTTTAGAGGCAGTGCAGCACGTTGCGCTGTTGTTATTGCTCCGGGAGGTCTGAGCTCACGTTCACAGCAGCTGCCACTGCTGTTGGCACACATCGACTTCAATACAGGCTTCCCGCACTAGAGTTGTGCTGTGTTGGCCATTGTCTAGCACAGTGGTGTGCTTGCTTGATGTCATCAGTAAACATCCCTTAGTGTTTCTCTTCCTAAAGAATATTCCATTCAATAACAGTAAAGCTTGTTGCTGGTAATGGTTGCAACCTTAAAAGCAGCCTGTGGCACTGTTTTGTTTGTTGTTCTTGCCTCTTTTTTTCTGAAATGTGTAATAATCATTAGAAGTATTATTTTAAGGGTCTTTGATTTCCTTGAAAGTTTTCCTACTGTTTACATACTAGAGGATACATGGTTTACTTCCATAAAACATCTTATGTCTGTAGATAAATTGTTTTCAAGCCTGCATGTTAGAAACAATTTACAGTTGTCTTTGTGTTGTCTCATAAATTTGAATGTTTCCTTTTAGATACAAATGGAGTTCATGCTTGCTGCTTAAAAATCTACAATTTGTTTACTGTTTGTGAAAAGCTTGGAGAAGATTCCCAAGAGTAATAGTTGTTTACTTTTCATAGCATGCTTCAGTGTCTGTTTATTTGGTTTCTTTGCTGAAGACAATAATGCAAAATACGCTAAATTGGATCTTACTAAGCCTAATTAAATCATTGACTGTGTTCTGCTGGCTCTTTCATGCAGAAAACACAAGTATGTTGTAAAAGTTGCCACTCCCCTAATATGTGGATAAAGTCGAACTCTGCAGTAATGTTAAGATGTTTGAGGTGTATTTCTGCAGTCCATTTTGTGTTAAGCCACCAGTGACATGTCTGAATAAGTAGCTTTGCCAGGTAGCCTAACAACTCCTAAGATTTTTCTGTTAAAATCTACCCATTTTCTATTTCTTATCCATACCAATTTTAGCACAGACTATTAGCATGAAATCTTAGTATATTTTCGTAATGTGTTTAAAATTTTTAATGTTTATTACGTTGAAAAGTGTTAAGAGTATCTACTGTAATTTGTTTGTGTTGCACATGTAAAAAACACTCGATGTGTGAAAATCAGTTTACGTGAAAACAATACAGAAGATACACATAATCAGAGATGTCTAGTGGCATTGTTAAAATTCATTGGTCTAGTCATTTTCCCAGATTGATTTTTTTTCTCTTGTATTAGCTTATTGCTTCTCATTAAGAGGCTGGTATTATCTTTTTTATTTTGTAAGAGTTGGTGTTTTACATTAATTTCTGTGCGCACTTAACATACCGATGTAAATAATATAAGTACATGTTTTGATTAATGATGTTATGGAGATACGCTTTTCATGTACTTTTCTTGCCAGCCTTGTATGTTGTTCATTCACTATGAAATAAAATGTCAGGGAGGTCACTTGCTGTAATTAAAGAACAAAGTCTATTGTTGTTTGACGGCAAACTATTTTGAAAGCTACATATTTAGCTGTTAAAAACATTGATAATGGTGGGTGTCTCACAATAAGCACAGCTCAAGGTTCTTAAAGTTGTGTACTGCTGTGTAGTAGTTTGATCGTGCTTTTTGAGATTGGTGAAGAAGTGTTGCCCTTTGGCCAAGAAAGCTTTCCATGTGAACCTGCTGACCTCTGCCAAAACCTATGACCAGATCTACTACTGAATACTGAAAGCAGGAATTAGTGTTGTACAATAGAATATGATTTAGAACGTTTATGAAATAAAGTAGGGAAACTGATAACCTTGCTCTGAACTACTGGAAAAATATTTCATTTTAAGCACTAGTAATTTTAAAATTTTAATAACTTCATAAATACCCAGTAAAAAGGAAAGTATTGATTTTCCAGATGTCATGAGGTTAAACACGTTGTCTGTGTTAAAGGGCTTTCCTGCAAGACTGTTAATTTTAGCTATGTAAAAACTTGTTTTTTTGAAGTAGCATTGCATAGTCCAGTAAATAAAATGTATGTTAAAAGTGCTAAGCAGAATCTTCCGTAACTATACAAGTGTTCAATATCTAGATTCAAATAACATGGGAAGAGCCATCTGTCCTATTTTTTCAGCATAAAACCAGGAACTGAATAGCTGAGGTTTGTGCACTTTTTTAAAGATGTCTTTATTTTTTACTATTGTTATCATTGATAGCTCACCTGGCACTTTATAGAATCTTTCTGAACTGTAATAACACAGGAAGAGACTGTGTAAATATATGTTATTGTTGACCTCTTACATGTTCAGTTAAGATTTCCAGAAATGTGATCACTGAAGAACTTAGAACAGTGGATCTCTCTCTGCAGGCAGGCAGAGACCTTCTTAACATTTAGATAGAAACTGAATTTTTCTGTAAAGTTTTGCCTACAAGGTAAAAGGAAGGAGGAAAAGAGGAAACTTTAGAAAGCTCTCATTAGTCACTTCATTGCAGATGATAAAATCATTGAGTAAAATCTTCCATTCAGAGACTTTTTTTGCTCTTTAGAGAAGTGTTCTAGAGTTGTTGATTGGGGGAAATTTTACTTTTAAAGATAATATGTTCTGATCTGTTAATCAGTAATATTCTTGGTTGCAGTTCAGGAACATGGGTAAAACCCATGCCACCCGGCCCTTGTTTGAGGTCTTTTAGTGAAGCTAATGACTGGTCTTGTGTCTTCCCGAGATAAATGACATTATCTCTGAGTGGTCTGACAGGAAGCAGACATGTTAATGGTGAAGCAGTGGGGAAGATCTACTGTAGGCTGTGACAAAAGAGTAAGGCTTGGACCCCGGTTGTCATCATTAGCATGTAATACATTCCATCTTCTCCTACCATAACGTTGATAATTGAAATGCTATTTTATGGACAACAGCATAAATCTGAAATGTGCAGGTTTTCTTGCATGGTAAAACTCATTGCCCATTCCTTATAAACAAAAAGAATGCCGGTAAGAGTTTCGGACCCGTTCTTTGTATGTTGAATACAGGTTCTCCTTTATTTGCTCTGCATTAGCCATGTGATTTGCATTTGTAACAGTAGACTAAAAGACTTAAAAAAAAAACATGCCGTTTTCCATGCCTTGTGCAGTGTTACTTATACATGTGGTATTGAGCAGCATCAGGAATGTGGTCTCAGAAATACTAACATTTTTGCTATCAGAAACACCACCTTCTGTTTGAACAGACATAAATTTTAGATTTCTGTCGCCCACGCTTGAGAAAAAGGTACTAATTACACAGCTACCTAGGCAGCTTTACATCATTCCCGTATCTTCTGTGTTACTCAGTTATAATACACACTTCTTGAATGTCATGTCAGCAGCATGTTTCAGGTTTGTTCCATGGTATAGCTGAGACTTGGTGGTAACCAAGTTTTAAGAGTGCCTTCCTCTGAACTGTTTGGTGTAGATGATCTAAGAACGATCAAAGTTATTCTTTAGATAATATGCATAGTAGAGTGCCAGTTTAACATTGTACTTACATAATGTTCTAACATATGTCACTGCCTTTCTTGAAAGGCCAGAGAGGTTATCTGACTTATTAATTGCACTTTATTTCCTACTTCAGAAATACATCCTTCTGTGAATCCATATGGACACACCTCTGGATCTGTAGATAATGCTGACTGCAGATAGAGGACTGGTGGTAGTTTTGCTACAAACTAGTGTTTGTTTTAATTCAATTGTATGTCAGAGTAACTTTTATTTCTTAATAACAATCACAGAAAATATATTGATCTCTTTAAAATTCTGCATAATTTTCTCTGTTTGTTGAAAAATATCAAAACATTGCATTCTGTGACATTTTCTGATGATATAATTTTAAAAGGTAACTAGATTTTTAAAATTTAGGGAAGTTCTTTAAGATTTCTTCTTCTTCTTTCTTTTCCCTCAATTTTACGAACTTTTTTTGTTTATCGTTCTTTGCACTAGTGTTTCTGTCCATTGGAGCTCTTCTGTGGTGTGGCATTTGGCAGAAGTGAATAGTAATACAACCCATAATTTTTTATGTGCTTAAAAATTGTTGAAATGAAATAATCTTAATAAAGATGATTCCCAGTTTCCATAGCAGAACTTGATTTTTTTTTTCTCAAAATGAGATTTTAAATCACAAGACTTAAAAAAAATGGACTACATTATTGAATTGAAAAGCACAATTTACTGCAGTGGTCACTTGGGCAAATATCAGACTATGTTCTTGGTTGTGCTGTGTGTTCCTTTGGTAAGCACTCTCATTGCATTTTCTCTTTTTATTCTAACTAAATGGTCTTGGCAATTGGAACAAAGCATTTATATTTGAATGAAGGGATGTAAAGCTTTCACAGTGACTGAACTGACTAGCAAGGTCTTTCTGTTTTTTTTTGTCCCGTTTTTTGAAAAAGTGGAGAGAAAATTCAAGGGTCTGAGAATAGGCAGTTTGATGCTTGTTACTTATGTATCAGATTATTTGATTAAAAAAACCTTCATTGAATTCATGTCTGTAAGTTGCATGTGATAATTCTATATGTTTTCCAGCTCTGGGGTAGCTACAGTGTTATTTGAATTTTATGAAGTGTTAAGCCAGTGGTGCAAGTAAAAAAGTTGCATTTCAGTGACATAAATTTGTAATATATCTGCTTTTCTTTTAATTTGGCAAGTACTGCTAATACTTAAAATGAATGAATTAGCTTTTATAGTATCTGTTCATGTCAACTGAGGCTGTTAATACCAAAATGTGAAGTTCTTAGTTTCAGTAATTTTGAAATGAAGGCATGCTGTGTTGAATTGTGTGTTCTCTAGGAGAAGTCCCTAGCACTTTGATATACTAATGCAAAGAAAAAAATGTATACTTAACATTTGGTTCCCCTATCTCTTCTCCCATCTTACTCTCCTATTTGAGTCCTCCTAGCCTAAATCTTATTCCTGGGCACAAACCCAGCTAGCCGGAGGTGTTTCTGTCTCCTGAGAATCTCCACCAAAGAGTAATGTAAGAAGAATATCCTCATGAGAATGTCTGATGCATATGCAAAAGGGGCATGTGAATGCAGGTTTTACAGTTAAAAGCACAAAGTAGAATCTGTTGAGTTACTTGATGTTTTCAAAACACTGGTAGTCTAGTTGTTTAATTGTCTTATCATATTATCCAAACAAATGGCATTATGCCACAAAAGTGTATTTTTACATACAGGAACTTTAGAGGTTGCGATGTGCTTTCCTGTTTAATTCCCTGGTGTCATTTTTTATTAAAGATTAACATGAGGAGATATGGTAGCAATTTTATTGCTTTCCTGTAACACTTTGAAATAATTGTTTAGTCTTTGATTGCCAGTAAGCTGTATACCAGTCAGCTCAATTTTGCTTTTTCTCATGTGGCAGTGATACATAAAAAGTGTATGTTTGTGTCTTAGTTCTGATTAAAAAGTGCCACATTTGTGCTGTTGAAATGTTGAAGCACATCTGGTCTTTTTAACTATGTGCAGTAGATAGATTTTTGCATAAATGTAGTAATTTGCATTAGTCTTTGAATGAATTCAGAGGTTTTGTTAACTATCTCCAAGCATACATTCACTTTACTCAAGTGCCACCTTTACTGATGAATTTTAGACATGCTGTGCTGAGCTGTGGTAGGAATACCTGTCACAGGAATGGTACCACATTTGCCTTTTACATAAGCATAGATTTTATAGTTTCTGCTACATCACTCAGTCAGTAAGACTAGTGAAAAGTTATTTGTAATAGTCTTTCTTAGATTGTGTAGAGCCAGATCAAATTCTTTTGGGACTTCCTGTCACCTCCTTGAATTATTTCCATGTTTGACTTATGTTAAAAGCAACAATAATGTTTGAATTGGAAAGTTTTGTTCTTTGGGCTTTTATTCTACAAGAAGAATTATGTAGTTTGCTACAGTACATGGATAATACTATCAAATCTGTGCTGTGCTTTAGTATATCAATGGAGTAATGGCAGTAGTTGCTTGTTTCAGGATGTCATGTACTTTCCAGTTCAAAAAGGAAGAAGATGCAACTAGATTTGTATTTCTATTACAAGAAGTAATTGAAGCAAATACAATTCAAGTGGACTTCATTATTCAGTTGAACTTTGTTTTGCTGCTAGGAGTTTTAAATCTGATTTTAAAAAAAAAAAGTGCAGGGAGTTGCTTACATAGCTTGCACTGATTATAAGAACCTACTATTCCAGGAGTTTTTCTGAATATATTGAACAGGTTTGATTGGTTAAATTTTGCCTTATATATAAAAAAAATACGACTGCATTTTGAGAACAATTAAGGTGGTGGTTCTGTACCTAGCAGTACTAAAACCCTTAATATTACTGTTATATAATCACTATTATGTATCATTGCAGTTGCTACTAGTGTCATACAAAAATAGTTGCTGGTTGTTGTTTAAGGGCAGGATTGAAGACATACATGTGTGCTTATATATTAGTATATATCTTGTACCTGTGTATGTATATATGTATGTACACACACATACAGACTTGCTACTGTTTTATAGATCCAGAAACTGTGTTTGGCTAATAGTCTATGTTTACATCTAATGTCTAGGTTCTTTATCAGTCTTGTCTGTGATGCTTCCCCAGATGCCCATGAGAAAGCCTGCAGCTGTTTCCATTACAACATTGGTACATTAGTTTCTACATTTTACTAGTATTTACATATTCCTTTCCAACCTTTCTTGATCACCCTCCGGCTTTAACATATGTGTCTGGAGAGCTCTGTGTTACTCTTAGCTTTAAAAATAAGAAAATCTGTGTGACTTTTTTTTCCTCTTAAGAGCTTACTGCTTTGATTCTTGCTCATTGTGCAAGGGTGCATGTCCTTTCTCAAGTAAAATGAATGGTTTATTGCATTATGTGTGTGTGGGCCCTACTTGAGATAGGTCTAGATTACAAAACATTGCCAATTATTCTTGTAATGACTTGAGCCACTGTATAAGTCGTATTTTTGTATGGTGCCTGAATGATGTTTTTTTCATTCTTAGTCTCCTCCATGTCCCTGAAAAGAAGTGTCATGGCGGTACGTTGTTATTGCTGAGATATGACTGGAAACTGCATACAGTACAGTGCCTCACATCCATTTTCATCTAGTACCTGTTTATTGCCTTGAGCGCTGTAAATCTGTCAGCGTTCCCGATGCTTTCACCTCTTTCTTTTTTTTCGCTCCAGCTTCTAGTTTGACAATGCTCCCCTGAGGCAGGAATCTAACCTGGTTCCAATTAGTTGCAAAATGTGACTCAAATTTCCGGATTATGGCTGCTGTCTTACTTGCAGGCACACATCTAGAAACAGATTAATGTTCTTGAATATTTATTTTTTGAGCCTTCATATTTTCACGATTTTCAAACCACTTTGAAGATACCAATTTTTCTTCAAACTATATTAATTCTAGGTTTAACATCACTTTAGTCCTTGGTCAGGGAAAGCTGGCATCAGGGGCTATGTGTAATTTTGACATTATAGCCTGTCTACCTTAATTCTTTATATCTGTAGTTGTCTGTGTGGAGAAACACTGTGTACTTATTTCAAATGGAGGAGCTACATTTACGGGTGCAAAATCTCTAGTGGAACTTAGGATTCTGCAGCTTGATAGACTGATGTCAGCAGTTGTAATAGACCTTAAATATGCTTGTAATATATTGATTTGAAAATATTTTTCTGAAGTTGATATTCCTAACTTACCTGTTATTTCTGAATGATATTTAAATCTGTAAACTTAGTTCTTAATTTACAATTCTTCACTTACTTACAGATACATTTTAAAGAATTAATTTGTTGTCTTTACAGTCCTTTATTAAGGTACTAATCTGCTAATCCCGTGTTGTACGTATAAACACCTGAGGGAAGGTGAACATACATACACTGTGTTTTGGTTCATAGTCCCTGTAAAAGTTAGTTTTCAACAAGAAAACTGTAAAAATAAAGGGAAATGACCTTGATGTTATTTTCCTTTCTCTTGGGTTTTTGCTGACTCTAGTAGACTGCTGTGATTCACAAGATTGTTTTATAAGGAAACAGTTTTTGCAAACATTGTGAAATGCTGACAGCAGTTCATTTTTCTTACACAACATCAAAGTCTTTGAGGTTTAGCTCTGTAGCAACCGTGAATTACAGTTCTGTGATTGTCAGTTGATCAGGAAAAAAAAATACGCAGATTAAAATAGGAGTGAAAAGAGTGTATTTGTAGCTTACAGAAACCGACTTAGACATCCAAGGTGTCAGGCAAACACATGAAAAAACATCCCCATACCTCCATGTGTATGTGTGCAGACACCCCTACAACCATACATTAATTTTTCAGGCAAAAGCCTCAGTGCTCCAGAGAAACATTATATGCTTTTGTTGACTGTTCATAGTTTTATAAACTCTAAATGAGTTTACTGCCTTTTAAACAGTATTAAATAATATAATAACCTGTGAGCCTGTCCATTGGACAGCAGCCAAAGAGCCAAAGGGAGAGTGAGCAGCAGCTGGGGGCGGGGGTTGGCAATGTATCAGTGAGGGGTGGGGGGGGAGAACTAGATGGTTGAATTGTAGTGTGAAATAATTTGTTTACAGATTAAGACCTATTTGGTAGCCAAATCCTATGGACAAGGAGATAATGAGTCACCAAGAAGCAGGAAACAAACTTTATAGTTTAAGAGGAAGTCCTGCCATGTTTGTCTCCTCCTAAAGTAGTGGAGGCAAGGAAAAATTATTCATTTAACAGTAAAGACTGCTGAGCAAAGGGCACATACTAAGTAGGAACAAAAGGGTGGGAAAAGAGAAGTGTTGGAAAGAGTTACATGCTGACAGGAATGTGACAACTGGAGCAGCTTCCTGCTAAGGAGCTCGATCTTGGTGGCAAGAAGAGATACCATTTTTTTTTTTTCTGATTGGAGTCGAGTAGAGGAGAAATGCCTTGGTTAACATGAGCAAACTTGAATACATTTTTTTAAAACTTTTTGCCTGAAATAAAGTGTAGCATGTGCACAAAATCTGTTCCCCTGTCTTTATCTCTTGTTTTACCTCCTTTTTAATATGTAGTTTATTAAGTGTCTCTTTGTTTCAGTAACTGAATTAACTGGTTGACAATTCAAATGGTTAAGAAGTGCTTATGGTTCTTGTTTTAATAGTGCACAATATTTTTGTGAAAGATACACTTAACTGGTTGTAAATTTCAAGATATAATTTTGTGGGTTGGTGGTTTAAAGATCAAGGTCAAATGAATACATTAGAGCAGATGTGGAGTAACCTCTACATGTTGTTTACGCTTCTTCATTTGAACCTACTCTTTTTCAGCAATGTATAGCTTTACAAAACCTTTACCTTTTGAGTTGGATTTTCTGTGACTTCTTCAATGTAATTTCCACACATCATTTCTGTGAAAATGAAATTATAAAGTCTAAATATGTGTATATGTGACTAAGAAGTGTAGTGTAAAAGAGACTTTTATTTACACAAAACACCCCTGCTGTGAGTAGTTGTTAGGCAAAGACTTCTTGGAAAGAGTTATGATTGTGTGAACATTTGCTTTGATTTGATCCTGTTATGAACCTTCTGAGAATATTTTTGGCTTATGTAAAACTGATTATATTATGTTCTCCATCTTCAGTATCCATAGTAAGATTGGGAGAGGGAGTATATGTAGCTGAGTTTGGAAATTTGTGTCTGGTTAACTGAAGTCATTATAAAACATGCTTTTAGTTTGATCCCCCTTAATTTGTAATAAATTTGGCACTGAATTTTCATCTCTTTGACTAGTGGCAAATTTATCTAAAGATGATGCAGGGGAAAAAAAGAGAACTTGCAGTAGTTCATGTTTGAAATCCAGTATGGTTTGAGTTTTTAGTGTACATTATAGAGTTTCTGTAACAGGGCAGCAAAAATTAATGGGCTTCTCCTTACACAGAAACTAAGACTTACTGGCCAGTAAGTTGTGATACTAAAAATACTACTTGCTCAAACTGTACTCTACTAAGTAGTAACCCAAACAAAGTGTTCTTTTTAATATAGTGGTTTTATGTTTATTTTCCGCCTTATTTCCTTATCCAGAGAATGAGATAGCATGTAATGTGGTGCATATAGCTCTATGCCCATGTAACTAGCTACTTCAGCAATTACATTTAGAGGCATAATCTAGCTAATTTGAAGTAAGTAGTAATGTTGGCAGTGGCATCTCTGCAAGCAGAATGCTGTTTCAAAAGAATGCTGTTTGGAAAAATAGGTTCTTTTACACACACTGTGATGTTATGTATATATTTGTACATTGATGTCCCTTTCGCTTATATTCTCACTTTTTCTCCTTTGGCTATGAGGCTATGAAATGACTGTTTACATTGGAACATAAAAAAATCTTGTTACCTGATGAAATCCATAGTTGGTTAAATAGACAATGACATTGTATGTTAAGGGTCACTTAGAGCACTGTTTTTAATCACTTAGGAAACTCTTATGTTCTGGTATTGTGATGCTCACACCTTACTGGTGTAATCCAGTCTGTAAGAGGAAGTTTTAAGACACCTCAAATTACAAGCTGTTTGTTTTAATGTTTTTTTCTTTTGCAATTGGAATCAGAATCATTAGGGATCGGAAGGGACCTCAAAAGATCATCTAGTCCAATCTCCCTGCCACAGCAGGATCACCTAGACCAAGTCACATAGGAACATATCTAGATGGGTCTTGATCGTCTCCAGAGAAGGAAACTCCACAATCCCCTGGGGCTGCTTATTCCATTGATCCATTACCCTCATTGTGAAGAATTTCCTTTTGATATTTCTGTGGAACCTCCTATGTTCCAGCTTGCACCCGTGGCGCCTTGTCCTGTCAGCAGATAGAAGAGCCTGGCTCCATGCTCCTCCATCCCTCATATATTTATAGACATTAATGAGGTCACCTCTCAGCCTCTTCTTCTTCAAACTAAAGAGACCCAGATCCCTCACCCTTTCCTCATCAGGGAGCTGTTCTACTCCCTTCATTGTCTTTGTTGCTCTACATTGGACAGCCTCCAGCAGCTCGGTGTCCTTCTTGAACTGAGGAGCCCAAAACTGGACACAGTACTCCAGATGCGGTGTCACTACTGCTGAGTAGAAATCTCCCACCCCTTATGATCCCCCCCCCACCAGGATGCTGTTGGCCCTCTTGGCCACAAGAGCACATAGCTGGCTTATAGTCATCCTGCTGTCCACTAGGACCCCTAGGTCCCTTTCTCTAGTCCCTTTTTGGAGAGACTGATCTCTCCAACAGATCAGTCCCCCATGTATACTGGTACTTGGGGTTGTTCTTGCCCAGATGCAAGACTCTTACACTTACACTTGTTGTACTTCATTACATTTGTCTCTGCCCAGCTCTATAGCCTTTCCAGGTCTGCTGAATGGCAGCACAGTCTGCTGGGGTGACAGTGACACCACTCAGCTTTGTATCACCAGCAAACTTGCTGACAGTGCACCCTAATCCCTCATCCAAGTCATTAATGAAAAGATGGAAGAGGACTGGTCGCAGTCCTGATCCTTGGGGGACTCCACAAGATGCATGCCTCTGACTAGACTGTGTCCCACTACTGCCTGGCTTCTATCCTGCAGCCAGTTCACAATACATGTCACCTCCCAATCATCCAGTCTACAATGCCTCAATTGGGCCGCGAGGATGGCATGTGAGACTGTGTCAAATGCCTTACTGAATTCAAGGTAGACCACATCCATTGCTCTGCCATCATCTATCCACTGCTTATGCCTCATAAAAGCATGACTTCCCTTGGTGAAGTCATACCGACTGTCTCTAATGACCCTGTTGTCCTTGATGTGTCTAGAGATAGTGTCCAGGACAAATTGTTTGATCACCTTTCCTGGGATGGAGGTGAGGCTGACTGGTCTATGGTTACCTGGGTCTTCCTTCTCAGCCTTTTTAAAGAGTGGAGTGGCATTTGCTAACCTCCAGTCTCCACGAACCTCTCCTGATCAACATGATGGAGAGTGGTTTAGCAATGACTTCTGCAGTCTCACTAAGCATGTGTGGGTACATCCTATCAGGGTCCATGGGTTTATGTACATCCAGTTTGCTCGACACATCTCTAACCCAGTGCTCATCAACCAAGGCAGGATACTCTTTTGCCTGAACTTTCTCTGGAAACCCAGCAGTCTAGACTTTGATATCAGGACAGCTCCCACCAGTATAGATGGAGGCAAAGAAGGTGTTCACTATCTCTGCTTTCTCCATGTCCTCTGTTTTCAGGGCACCCAGCTCATTCAGCAGGTATGCCTATATTGCCTCTAGGTTTAGTTTTACCTGCACTGTATTTGAAGAAGCCCTTTCTGTTACTCTTGACCTCTCTTGCAAGGTTGAAGTCCAAGGAGGCCTTGGCTTTCCTAGTTGCATCCATACATTCTCTCACCAGAGCCTTATAATCATCCCCAAGTGGTTGTCCCCTCCTTCCATGACCTATTGACTTCCTTCTTCCTCTTCAGTTTGCCCAGCAGCTCCCTGTTTAACTGCAGAGGTCTTATGGCTCCCTTCCTTGACTTCTTTTCTGTTGGGATGCTCCTAACGTTGTGCTTCAAAGAAGTCGTGTTTGAATGATAACCAGATATCTTGGGCCCCTTTACTGCCAGTGTGCTGTCCCATGGGATTTTCCCTAGCAATTGCTTGAAAAGGCCAAAATTGGGCCTCCTGATGTCTGGGGTTGTAATTCTGCTAGGTATTCTGTTCCTACCACAAGAGACCCTGAACTCCACCATCTCATTGTCAGTGCAGCTAAGGTTGCATTTGCTTGTAACTGTTACTGTTTTAACACAAAAGTCAGATTCATACTGCAGTTAAAAAATGATATAACAGATGAAGTGTGATAAATTCTCAGGATGAAATTCTTGTTTCTTGTGGATATGAGGCTTCACTATCATTAAATAGATTCACTGTAAGTCAAGCCTTCCATTTTCAACCACTGCAAGGAAGTACATAGTGGAAAGTTTTCTTTATCAGTAGTGCCATGTCTGAATGCATGGGAGACCTATGAAGGGATTATCTCCATGGTAGGGTGAAAAACAGTAATTAAGAAATGTTGCCCTGAATGTGAGTCTTAGTAAATTGACAAGGAATTAACATTCTAAATAAAGAATTCTAGACCAATTATTCAATAAGTATTATTTAATATAATAATTGCATTAATTATATAATAAACTTTACATATAATTTATAGTATAGACTTGTGAATATGTACTTAAGTAACAGTTATATTATTGGAAAGTTAAATTATTTAATCTCAGTTTTTTCTGAAATTTGTTACAGACTGACTTTGAACTGTGTTGTACTAGAAGTCACGGAACTTGTAACATTTTGAGAAAGCTGCTGACATGATTTTACTCATTAAGATAGAAGCTCTGTATAGTATTTATGATGGCATAAGAGCACCTCTTTTTTATAAGTGCTTATAATTCTTTCAAGGAAAGCCGTATAATATTATTTTAATAATTGTTTAACCTTCGCTTTAAATTTTCAGTATTTTGCAGGAGATAAACCTTTGAAACGTCCTGTATGGCTTGCATTTGTATGCCTCTATTGCGTAAAGGAGACACTGTGGTTTTAGTACGTGAAAAAAACCCAGGTTCATATTTGAGAAATGACACTTTTATGAGTCATTCTCATAGTATTGTCAGTGTTTTGATTTAGAGAAGGCCATTTAATCTGGGAACTCAAAGTCAGTACACCAGGTTTTACAGGTAATTACACTAATTTGTTTTAATCTGTAAAATGTTTGCTGAGAGACAGCTGTGAGCAGGAAATTAGAGATTGACGCTCCTTTTAAATTACAGCTTTATTTAAAATAAAACCTGTAGCTCACTTTACAGGTGAATTAATGCATTCATTGGTTTGAGGTATAAGAGCAAAGCATTATGACAGGTCTTCAGTGTATAGAAACTGCTTGGTTGGTTTCAGTTCTGTTTGGACATAGACAAACCAGTACCTCCAAAACTAACTCCTCGTAGAGCAATGTAGAAACGTAACATTGCATGGAAGTGGGCTATGGTGAATCTTTTCCTGATTTTCGCAATTTTGTTCGGTTCACTTGTAACAACTTTTGCATAACTCTTCTATAAAAGGGTATCTGTTGGCTGTACTGTATTGGCTGTACTGTAGTTGCTGCATCTGGATGTGTAGTGAAGTTTGTGAAATGGGTGTGAATAGAGCAATGCCAGGACAAAACTGGTAGCAGACTGCCAGAGCATGCCTGGGCTAGCAGATATCAGTGCAACAGTTTTGTTGGTTTTCTGAAAATGAGACTTGAATGGTAATCACAAGTGGAGTTCTAACAATACCTACCCAGCCTATGATCAATACTCTTTGCTGATGAGTACTTTCTGATTTTCCCCTCCGTATTTTTTACAAGGTAGGCTATTTCCTAGCCTGCTTCTCTTAAAAACCCATTGTCCAGCTCACTGGGATGGAATGTGGGGTTACATGGATGATGTGGAGGGAAAGACAGTGGTTTCAGAATAGGTCACGTGGGTCTCACAAAAAAAGACAAGAGAAATGAACATCGAAAATATTTTTACTTTATTATGTCACATTGCTTACATTCTTAATAAAGAGCATAATAACTTTATACCGTATTCTTTCTCATAATCTCAATTAGTAATTACTGTTATTTTTATTTGGTGTTGTGTGATTATAAGTCTTTACATTTTAGTCTTGCATTGTAGTGCCTTAATTTTCCCCATCCTGTGCTTTATTCAGTTAGTAGTAGAGGCAGAATATAGGGAAAAGGTTTTATTCAAAACTCTTGAATTTGACAGATTGCACGTGTAGTCAATTCTCTGGTTCCTTGGTGTACTTTGTCTGTTTTCACTGTTGCTTCTGTGAATTTATCAACTCAGTATTGAGGACAGAATAGTATTTCTAAATTAATGGGAGAATATGTTGTGAAACTGCAAAAATATGTGGAAGCCTCCAGAGTGAGCTGTGTATCTGGAAGAACTGTGTCAGAGCTTTGCTTTTTAAAAAGCTTTCACTAACCTGAATGGGATGGTGCCTGTATAAACGTGATTGCTGAAATCCTTTGTCTCTTTGGCTGTCATGTTTTGGAAGCCTTCATTTAATCCTCCTCTTTAACAACATCTGAAACTTCTCATCGGGCTGTCTGGTGACCAAGTACTCAAGACATGGCTAGGAAGATTATGGCAAGTACAGGATTTTCATGGATAATGGGAGAAGTTGTAACTGAGTCACTTAATTTGAATGAAGTGCACTTAGATATCTAAGACAAAATTTCACCTTTCAGTTTGTCTTGGTTTGGGAAGA
>VZRI01013837.1:21085-77038 GCA_013397515.1 Upupa epops | reverse complement strand
TGGAGCGGAGCGGAGCGGGACGGAGAGGGGGAAACCGAACAAACGGCGCTTTGTATCGCCTTAAAGGCGCCGCCTCCGCGCCCCGCGTAGCGCCCGCGGAAAGGGGCAGCGGGACTGGGCTGCGGGAAGGGCCAGAAACAGCCGGATTTGCTTTTCCATCGCTTAAACATATTTTTAATTTTTTTAAAAAAATAGGGGAGGGCGGACGGTGGGCGCGTTCCTTCCGCGGGCGCGGAGCCATGCGGGCCGGGCGCGGCGGAGATGGCTTGAGCTGCCGGCGGCGGGGCGGTCTATGAGGAGGAAGGCGCGGCNGAGGAAGCGGCGGCGGCTCCGCGCCCCCTGCGCACCTGCTTACCGCGCTTCCGCGGGCGCGGAGGGCCGCGCAGCAGCATGTCGCGCGTTGTCCAGAAGAAGAACCACTGGGCCAGCCGGGTGCGGCAGTGCTCGCTCAGCCGCGGGCCCGGCGGGCAGCTGAGCTTCACCCTGCTCGGGGGTGCGGAGTACGGCGAGTTCCCGTACGCGGGCGCGGTGGCCGGGGACGGCGAAGCGGCGCTGAGCGAGGGGGAGCTGCTACTGGAGGTGCAGGGGGTCCGCGTCTCGGGGCTGCCGCGCTACGACGTGCTGGAAGTGATCCGGAGCTGCAGGGACCCCATCGTGGTCAAAGCCGTCCGACAAGGTGCGGGCACGGGGGGAACCGAGCGGGGGGAGGACCCGCGCTTCGATGCGCTAGGGGGAAGTGATGGAGGGGCTCCTCCGGTGGCCAAGGGCGACTGCAGAAGGGAAGGGGGAGAGGGGACCCTGATCCCTTAGGGAATGCCCAGGACTCTGAGACGAGTCGCACATTCCGCGGGACGCTGCACAGGCTTGCGCGCACCCCTGTGTGCGAGCCTTTTCCTTTTCTGTGTGCACTTCTGTCAGGGCACCCGCTCCTCACCCGGGAGTGTCCCCGCAGTTCCCTGTCCTGTCTCAAGTACAGGGAGCGATTGCGTGAGACTTTGTCTGAGGCACCGCAGAATCCTCAGTGCTCCCTGCGGGGCACCCATGGGTGTTGGGTTGGCGGGGACCGGGGGAACTGTATTCGGGATGAAGCCCGGAGCGGCCACGGCAGACTCTTGGCTGGTGAACGTGGTAGATTCCTCCTCCAGCCACTGAGCATCTTGCGGAGCAGCCAGGTTCTGCCTGGGGTCTTGTTCACTAAGTGCAGCACCATGTGGTTGCCGGCTGCCCGCCTTGGGTAAGGAAAAGCTGGGACCCTCCTGTGAGGGTAGTTCACCTTTCTGTCTGTAAGTCAGCTGAGGTTCCTTTTTCCCCAGGTAAGGGCACATCCGTGCTCCCAGCCCTGCAGCACTCAGGTGGCACGGGAATAGGAAGAGTCTCCCATGGGGATTAATGAAAAAATCCACTTAACATCCATGCGTACGTAGTAGTTGCTCAGCAGGTTAGAGTTACCGGCCTGGCTACTGGGCTGGTCCTGTCCAGCGCAGGACTTGAGTTTAGTTCCAGGAAACTGTCGGTGAGGTTGGATGGATGGATGGACAGCAGCCGGGCACCTGGAGGTGCAGAGAGCAGGATTAGCCTGGTTACCTTCTAAGTGGAGGAAGGAAGGGAGTTTTCCCAAGTAATTCCCAAGAGATTCCTTAGGGGAAAGTTTATTTGTCATCCACATGTGTGTATGCATCCCGAAGTTCGAGGTTTTTGCTGTGGCTGATGGTGATGTGAGAGGAGTTGGGGATTTTTTTTTTTAAGTACTTGGTTCACTGCGACAAAATTCCTGGCCAGCTGGCAGGACTGTCAACCGAATTCTTGTCCCTGGTCTCGCTGATGAGCAGTGCTGAAGGGCTGCAGGCACTTGTTTCACAGCCCATCTCTCCAAGCTCCAGCGCTAGAGCAGATCACAGTGCTGGGCTCTAGTAGAGGAGTTGAGCTGTGGCTGAGCATCCTCCCTCCAGCACCTGCTCCCCTTTTTGGGATAGTGTCACCTCAAAACTGCCGCGGAGCTGATGAATTGAAGCATTGCAACTTGTTAGTCGTTTCCAGGAGTTGGCAGAATTATTCCAGCAAACAGTGTCAAACTCCACACAAACCCAGTTTTTGTTAAACAAATGTATTTTTTCCCTGCTGTATTTTCTGCTTCACTGGGAAGTGGGGAAGGAACCCGAGCTGGCTGCTTTCCCTGTCTAGGTGGGAAGTGGAAGAAAAGCATTAAGAAAAGTACGAGGAAATTAGTTAGGGGATCAGGGGCGTGCGTGGGGATGGTTTGTATACTGATTGTATTAGCAGAAATGCAACTTCTGATGTTGCAAAATATTTGATGTTGGTGGGTTGAGGGAGGTGCATAAATCCCCTTCCCAAACAACTAATTTGTGATTAAACTTCTTGTTTTGGAAACTGGTTAATCTGAATACAAACATGGTGTGGGAAAGTGACAGAATGTAGTGGTAAATGTCTCTCACCTCTGGTGTATGGCTGTAAGAAGGGGCAGACAGCCAAGATTTACCTTACTGCTTGGGTTTAGCTGGAAATTGTGAGGGGAAAAAAGGTTCAAAACCCTGTGTGGGGGGTCCACCTCCAGAGATGAGAACCAAGCCCTTGGTTACTGTGGGATTGTACTTTCCCTATTTTTTTCCAACATATATGTAAAAATGGACAGGAATGAACAGTATAAATACATGGGTATACATTTAAAATAATGAGAGATTTTTGTGTTCTGCACAGCAGTTCACTGTGCCTGTCAGCAATAGCCTGGCATCTGTGAGCTGTTCTGTGCAGAGCGGAGAACTCCCTCGTGGATCAGGATCATAAGCATGGAAAAGGAGAGTGTTTTAATTAAAATGCATTACTTCTTCGTTGATTAAAACTCTCATTATGGGGATGGCAATAGTCATTCAACAGGAGGTGTGGCACTAGAGGAGGCAGAGAAGGAGTGCGAAGACAGTTTTTGACTGATTCTCTTCCTAGTTCTTGGTGCCTAGTGGGGACTGAAGAACTGGGGCAATTTATTGCTGTGCCTATTTTGTAAGACATTTACAAGCCTGGAAAAATAGGAAATTTACTGCAAGTCAGTCACCTGCAAGTGTGGACAGTGAAAATAACTGCTCTGACCTTGTGAGTGGAAGACAAGGGACTAGGATGTGAAACATAGGTGAAGTAGACTATGCACTTGCTTTGTTGTTAAACTAAGGGTTTCTAGACTTGCAGGTTCAAATGTAATATTTTTTAATGCTTTTTGTGAATTGCAAGTTTGAGTACGTTCCCACAGGCACAAAAAGTGGGAACCTATACGAGTTATCTAAATTGGAGTATTTAATACAGCTTATGCTTACCTTGTGAGAAAGATTGGGACTAGCTGAAGAACTTTAAGAAAGCTTCCCCTTTCTTTTCCCTATATGCACTTCTTATTGATGTTACATAGGAGAAAAAAATACACTCCTACGGTTGTCTGGTTTTGTGGGGCAGAGAGGAAGATTCTACTGCCATATCTCTTAGTAACTTTCAGAACTGTCAAATGTGTGAAAAAAACTCAGTAACTTGTGCTTGTCTGACTGACTGGTTCTATCTTACATCTGTGCCTAACTTCTGATGGAATTGGCAATTAACTCTGTGGAGTTAATATTAGTTTTATTATTTTTTATTCGTACTGGGAGGAGAGTTTCTACGATTACTGGGATTGAGAGTATAGAATTAACAGATTGAATCGCAGGAGCAATAGTCATGTATTGTGGAGTAAAGCTGGCATTGCACTGTGATTTCTCAGCTGTATTGTGATTATTTGTAGCTTCCTACAATACACTTCGTTTTTCGAACTAGCTCACTTGAATACAATATATCTTGTGTATATATATATGATACATAACTTGTTTAAATCAATAATGAAATTATTTCCCCTGGGGTGTCTCTATTATCAGGATCCTGCACAACAGAAGCTTATCCTACTTTTCTTCACAAGGGAAGAGTTAAGGCTGTTTATCAATAAAAAGTTTTGTTTAAGGCAAGATGTCTGGTTTTCTTTTCTCCCTCAGTGAGAGATGGGCACATTCAGAGAGATTTCAGACTGCAGCCTTTTTATTTTTTTCTTCTTGGGTTCGATGACCTGTGCTAAATCATACCCAGCCAGACACTTGCAGTGGGAAACTGTCAAAGCTAATGTTTGTACATTTATTTTTAAATAGGTTTTTTGGGTATTTTTCAGTGCAATGTTTTGCCCACCTAAAGTCTCAGGGTCCCAAACCTAGATGATCAATTGCTTTGAAACCAGGAGGTGTTGAGGTCAGTTTATGTAATTAATAATATTTTTTTTTTTGTAGTACTTTGCATCTGGGATAATCCCATAGCAGGGACAAGTTGTGGGGTGGTGGTTTTGTTTTGACCATGCACAGGGAAAACAGGAGCAGGCATGATCCCAAACAGAAACCGTCACTGTTTACCCAGTGCTATGAACTGCATTTGTTTCTTTTCAAACATTAACTTGACCCCAAGATAAATTCTGAAATACAGTGCAGTGACTCAATACCTCAATGTCAGGCTGGAATTTGTTAT
Organism: Upupa epops; assembly: GCA_013397515.1. Taxonomy (NCBI): domain Eukaryota; kingdom Metazoa; phylum Chordata; class Aves; order Bucerotiformes; family Upupidae; genus Upupa; species Upupa epops. The sequence continues at coordinate 72,502 of VZRI01013837.1, read as the reverse complement.
ACAAGGCGATCATGGAATGTTGAAATTGGTTGCATGAACTGGTCTGAATTAAACCAGCTTCTTTCTAAAAGTTTGCATGAGCTGGTAATTCTATTTTCTTTTTATTTTCCTGAGAGACCTTGTGAAAAAGTTGATGTCTTGGATATTATTTACTTTGTAGAGCAAGTAAGCCCCCAAAGACTTGATGGATCTGTAAGTTTTTGTGTTTTAGCAAACACTGGGAACTCACTTTATTAGTGGGTGTCGACAAACATACCACATTAAATAGGTGATGCTGGTGCCTAGCATTGTGGAGCTTGAAAGCAAGTGCTGGTGCCAGTGTTCTGCCCTGAGACATGGCAGAGCTTGGCTTCGGTTTGATGTGCAAGCAGCTGCCTCTGTTGGGCCAGCAAAGGATAAAGCTGTTTAAAGAGTCAGCTCTTTCTGTTCCTAGGAGTTTTCTTCTACAGTGTCACGTGTGAGCTCCACTTTTACCTTTAAGTGTCTGTGTAGCCAAGTGCCAGTCTCTCGCTTGGTGGATTCTTAAGTTGTTTTTCCGTTTGACCCAAATTCTTTCAGGACCCAAGTGCATTTGAGGTGCAGTGAAATATTTGCCATCTGAAAACTTGGGAGATGTTTGTGCGTTTTGGATTTGTAAGGCCTCGACAGTGACCCACTGGGATGAGCATTGTGCAGCACTAGTCACTACTGAAATGTGAAATAAAAAGAGATGGTCTCTCTTTTTTCATCACTTCCAATGTATTTTGTTAGAAATCATTAATCTTTCTTTAAAGTAGTGCTGCATCTAGTGGTCATCAAATGTGTATGTCTGTGAATGAAGATACTGCCACGAGGAAGAACTTATCTTCACTGTGTCTGAATTTACAGTGTGTACTTGTCAGGATTTAGAAGTTGATCTTGCTTGTGGCAAACCAGTCATAGAATCGTAGAGTGTATTGGGCTGGAAGATGACCTCCAAAAAGTCATCTAGTCCAACCCTGCTGCTGCAAGTGGGGACATCTCTAACTGGATCAGATTGTTCAGAGCCCCTTCAAGCCTGACCTTGAATGTCTCTGGGGATGGGGCTTCCCACATCTCTCTAGGCAATCTGTTCCAGAGATAAACCACCCTCAGATTGAAGAACCACTTCCCAATGTCTAGCCTAAATCAACCCTTTTGCAGATTAAAGCTATGACCTGTTGTCCTATTCTTTTGTGCCCTTATGAACAGCCTTCACCAGCCTCCTTACAGGTCCCTTGCTGGTATCAGAAGATTTCTATAAGGTCCCTCTGGACTCTTCTCTTCAGGCTGAACAACCCCAGCTCTCTTCAGCCTGTCTTCTTAGGAGAGGTGCTCTCCTGAGAATTTTGGTCCAGTCATTTTGGTCACCCTCCTGGATATATTTCAGCAGGTCCACATCCTTGTGTTATCCATCCATGCAGAGCCTAAGTTCTGGATCTTTGCTGTTATAAAAATTTTCAGGAATTAATACAATCCTTTTAACGGCATGAAGTGAGATTATGTTTTCAACAATAACGTTAATCTTTCTAACCATTGAGATGGGGCTCCAGGCTCCCCCTTTATGGCCAGTTAGATCACAGAGCAATTAAATTGCAATTACAGTCTAATTATGAGCAGTCATTCAGCTACATTGCAAAACAAGACGTTAATACCATCCAGCTTGTTGTTTCAGTTTATTTTTTAAGGCCAACTCCCACAAGAGTGAATTATTGACCTGCCATTGTGAGATTGTATCATATTAAACTTTAAGAACTTCTTTTTGGTAGCAGGTTTGGAAGTTGAAACCATTAGTAGCTTGTTGCATTCCTGTGTTTGGGATTGTCATTTTATTCTGGTTCAGGCTGTGGTTATGGATGGATCTTTTCCAACTGGTTCTATATATCTTTATCTGTTGCCAGAGAAAGCCTTGTTCTTCTTTGACAAGGGAAACGTTTGCCCAAAGGCAGCTACATTAAGGTCTAAAGATCCTCTGAGTGGCTGTGCAGAACTGATGATTTGGGCCAACCCATCCCTCATTCATTAGATTTCAGCACTGCTTAGTTTGAAATGCATATGATAACTGAGAAGCTGCTGCCTCCTGGGCTTTTTATATCCCATTAGCAAGGTCTGAGCTGTGGGCAAGGGTAGGATCCATGGGATTTCTACTGAGGTTGTTTAAGAATAATTGAGCAAGTTTGTTATTTATGTTCTCTTACTGTAGCCCAGACACGACCTCTACTTGCTAGTTATTTCAGGTGTTTGGTTGGTTTGTCTTTTTAATATACTTCCTCAGACTTTGCCTGGATCTCATAGATCAAGGCACAGGACTTTTGATCTTTGTGTGCTGACAGTGACTTAAATTTGTTGGTGAAAAGCATGGAGTACAGGTTATGTATGAGCAAGTGCCGTGGATTTATAGAGAATATAAAACATTGAGGCTAAACATTACCTGAAGGCTGGGGTTCTTACTGTGGGCAGTCAGTGGGAGAGGAGGTACTCGTACCTCTCCATCCCATCTGAGCTCCTTACAGCTCCTGGAGCAGCAAAATACATGGACCTGGTCGGTATTTCTGCTGATTTTTTTCTTTAGCTTGTTTGTGGAAAATTTTTATTTCTGTCTTCTAGAAATTAAGTGACCTTTTTTGCACCAAGGGTACAGGGATGGGTCATCTCTGCTGTGATCTCTGAAGATCTTATCGCTCCCATTGACCTGTCCCTGGAGGCACTGCTTGCAGGACAGAAGACAGTGGCTTTTTGGTGCTGAGTGACAGTGCTGCTGAGCATGCACAAGCAGCTCTTGCAGAAACATCACTTTCACTGCTCTCATAATTTTCTCTGTCTCTCTTGACACTTGATGGTTTGTTTTCTCACGTTATGTTTCAGTATTGCACATCTTGCTTTGGCTCAATTGTGGTGGTTGGACAGGTGAGGCTCTGAGTTCTTGCCAAAGATCCACATCTTCATCTGATCATTTAAGTTTGGGATTCTATGCAAGGATCTTATTTTGGGAAACAAACCTAAGCCTGGGCTATTGGCCAGGATTTGTTTTCTACTGATCTGATAGAGAACTGTGGAAGAAGCTGTGTGTTTCCAGAGCAGCTTGGCAGCTTTTATATTGGGCTGGTATGTTGGCAGATTGGGATTTCCACCACCTTTATTTTATTTTGCTTTTCCTTCTTGGGCAAATAGGTGGAATTGTGTCCTTTTTGGCCCTGCAGAAGCAGCAGGGCTCAGGGTTGTGGGGGATATTTTTGTAGAGATCCACCCTCCAGTTTCCAAAGTTCAGACACTCCATCCATCCTCCCTTCCATGACATGTTTAAATGCTTTCCAGAGCTATTCTGCTGATACAGGCTGGAATGATGGTGTGGTTCTCCCTGATAGTCCCCAGTCCTGACTTTGGCATCTTTTATGCTGAACTGTTTTGTGTTAGCTCTATTATTTAAACCTACAGAAATTGGTTTGGGGTTGGTTTTTTTTTTTTGGTTCCTTTTTAACTGTCTCTGGTAGACCTTGGAGAAACAAAATAGGTTTTTTCTTCGGGTTCTGACGTGTTTTTGGGTTATGTTTTTAGGGACTTGGCTTTTCACTAAGAACAGTTCTTGTTTTTATATTTGAGAGGGCTTGTGTCATAACCTGACAGAATAGTTATCCCATAAGTATTTATGGGATGTCATTGATTGTTCCCTATTAGACTAAACAATAGCACTTATTACACCGTGTTAAAATATCGCAAACTGCCCTGTCTTCATAATGGGACAGGGGAAAAAAACAAACAAAGCCTTTGGGATGACTTGCAAAGTGGAACAGATGCCCTTACAATTGGAAACATTTGAATAAGCAATCAGTTTTGCATGGTTTGCTAATCCTTGACTAAAGAGTTCATTGTCTTGGATTATACGTCTGTAATTTTGGGGCCCTGCAGTCAGTGCCTCAGTACAATTAGGTTGGGAAGAGATCGACTTTTCTTTCTTCATATCCGTAATAACAGTGGCATGTTTTTTAAGGGGAAAACCTCAGCTCTGGGGTTTTCATTTAGTTAATAGCAAGAAGCCTTTGAAAAAAGAAGCTGCCTTAAATCCAGCCACTCCCTCAACACAAACAATGCTGAGCAGATACTGTGTAGTCCCAAAAAAACGCCTTTGATGTTTAACTTCTCTTATTCCAGTGGAGCAGATCCTGCACTAAGTGGGTGTTAGTCCAAACTGATGACAGACACAGATGTCTCAGATTTTTTTTTTATTTGAGAGAGAGGGAAAAAGTTACCTCCCAAACTGGCTGAACTGGACAGGTGAGGACCTAGGCTGCACAATCACTATGAAGAGATTTTTTAAAATAGTGGAGAACACACCTGTCCTCCTCCTCTTCCAAAGGAGTGTTTAGAGCTCTGAATTAGCAGTTTAAGTGGATGACACAAGAGGATGCTCCTGGGACTTAGTCCTGCAGGGGGGCAATTCACCAGAGTCTTGTGGGGTGCCAAGTGTAGCTGGAGGAGAGACGGAGGCAGCCAGCCAGCAAGAGATACCAAAAGCATTGGATTGAGGAAAGTTTTCCTTTTTCACTGCTGCATTTGTTACTTACTCTGAGTCCATCTCTAAAAGTAAAGGTAGCTGAGTACTTTATGCAGGACCAAGTGGGAGTGGGGCTTTCTCTGTCTTTCCAACTGATGACAGAGCAGTCTAGGCCAACATCACTTTGTTCTAGGGACCTTAGAGGCCTACACTGATGTATTATATAGGATACAACTTTGCTGCTGGCTATCTTGGTAGGATGTGGTGCCTAAAATAACTCTGGGTCCTCCAGGCAGTTACTGTAGAACAGCTTGCATGGATCAATCCCGTGTGCATCTTGGGCATGGCTGGGGACATATGACACAGTGTAACCCTGGGGTAGCTGATCCCCAGTGACCCTGGGGAGAAGAAGTCTGTGGTTTGGCTGGGCTTGAATGTGGAGCATACAGCAGAAGTCATAGAATCACAGAATGCTTTGGGTTGGAAGGGACCTTTAAAGGTCATTAGTCCAACCCCCCTGCAATGAGCAGGGAGATCTTCAACTAGAGCAGGTTGCCTAGACCCCCATCCAACCTGACCTTGAATGTTTCCAGGGATGGAGCATCTACCAATTTCTGGGCAACTTGTTCATAATAAAAAATGTCACCCTCATAATGAAGAATTCATTATATCTGGTCCTAATCTCCCTCTCAGTCTGAAACCATCATCCCTTGTCTTTTTGTAACAGGCCTTGCTAAAAAGTTGTTTTCTGGGGCAGGTGCTGCAGTACAGGACACTTGACTGGGCTTTGGCAGCCAGTGGTCCAGCCCAGGCTGTCTTCTCTCCCTGTGCTGAGGGCAAAAGAGGGGATTAGTTTAATGCAAGATAAAGAGTTGTCTCTTTTTCCCCTCCTGCATGTATTTTTCTTAAACAATGCCGTGACTGATACTGAATATCTTCTTACTGCCCGATATCTGTGGTAGAGAGGAGCAGCGGTAGCCGGGCTGCATAAGCTTGTCTGGGACCTCTACTGGGTTCAGAGCGGGGGCACTGTGAGGGTCACCATTCTTCTGTCTTTGAAGAAAGTCAGTAATTTGTTTGATTATTGGGAGGGGATGGCTTGTTTTGTCATTGTTAGATTGTGTTCTGCCTGCACTCCAGCAAACACTGCATTTGTTTACTGTGCACATGCCAAACCTGCTTAGCAGTGGTATATAGTACTGTGTTCACTTTGGTATACTGTGTACACCATGGAATCCTCTGTTACCTGTTATCTGCTGTTATTAATGAGACTGTTTCCAAATGGAGATCTGAGCTGAGAAATCTCTCTCTACATTTACCATAACTATGTTACCCCATTTCTTTTGTCTTTTTCTTCTTCACTGAAGAAATACGGACATACTGAGGTGGTTGACTTAATTTTGTATGGAGATATTTTTATCTGAACTTAACCATCATCTCTATAAATCCTTCATGTTGCAGGAAGCTTTGGGGACTTTGGGAGCAAAGCAATTCAACCCCCAAGAACTGTTAGTCTGTGTATTTCTGGTCTGGGCAAAATTGAAATGGGGTGTCATAGAACTGTAGGATCATTAAGGTTGGAAGCAACCTACAAAGATCATCAAGTGCAGCCATCAACCCAATGCCACTTAGCTCACTAAACCACTGTCTCTAGTGCCACAACTATGCATTTTTTTAAACACCTAGGGATGGAAGACACCAGGGCTGTGCTAGTCCGAGGGTTGGCTTCCTGGAGATCTTATGTAGAGAAGAAAGGTTTATATGAGCACCCAGCCTGAGAGGAGGAGTTGTGAAAATGTGGTGTATCACCTTTCAAAATCGTTTGAGGTCTTGGCTGAGGCTCCCAAAACTTGTGTATATATGTGTGTGTGTCTACTTTTTGTATGTGTTTACTTTTTGCACTTTATATTGCACTATATACAGCATTTCTTCCTGTCTCTCTCATTTTCTTGAAACAAATCCCATGACTAGCAGCTCAGGCTGTCAAGTCACTAATGCCATAGATTTTACTGTAAGTGGCAGCATTTGTTGTTGGCCCAGTTCTTTGAAGGCTGAAGAGTATAAAACCACCTCCATTATGGCTGAGGATGGTTCCCATGCCCATTACCTCATCACAAGATGCATGGGCAGCTTCTGATCCAGCAAAACATTTAAATTACCTTCCCTGGTGAAACTGTTTCAACGATACTCGTTCTGTAAATCATCTACAGGAAATACTTTGGTTTCGAAAGACTCATGAGACCTCTCTTGCTTTCTAAGAGAGTTATGTGACTGCTGAGGAAGGTCCCAATTCCCCTTTCCTGACAAATGCTGGGAGCAGCTGCTATCTAGACCTTTGTCTGGCTCCTGTGACTCATTTTGAGAGTGCAGAAGAGAAAACCAAGAGCACGCCTATAAATGTTACCTCAGATAGGTGCCCAGTTTTGCTGAGCACGCAGGTGTCTGTCATTTTAAAGGCAATCAAATGGCACTTAGCTCCTTTATTCCAGAAGCAGGTGGCAGTTACACTTTAACAGAAGGTCACTGCTTTGTGAGGGTGGGAGAAGTGGTGAATACTTGGGTTCATGATGACAATCTTGCAAGCTTAATTAAGTTTGGGGCCCTCTTGTACCAGTCAGTGCATGAACCTGAGAAAGTTGTCCCAGCTTGGATGCTTTGCAGAAGAGGCAGAGTGAGGACTGGAAAAATGCCCCAGTGGTGTTTGGAATGGGGAAGCCAAGCACAAAGGCAGTATGACTTTGGATGCTCAGGGCTAGGTTACAGACCCACAGATCTCAGTCCCCGTTGCTGTGCTGAGACCATCTGCCTGAAAATGTGTAAAAGGTATATGTGCTGTAGTTGGAGCTCCCTTCTGCATTGCTCGGCTGGAGGTTTGCCATGACAGTGTTTGCATTTAAAATACAACCTTCCCCTATAGACTTTTTTTTTTTTTACTGTGTGCTTGTAAAATGTGAAAGGCTAAGATGTTTATCTGCAAAGGAGATAACCCAGGGACTATCCAAGGTGGATTTTCCATTTATTTTTGTTTTCTGCTGCCAATTTTACAGTTGTATTAGTTGAGGCTGGAAAAGCACACGTACATATCAGATTTTCCAGGAGCTAAATACAGTGGGTGTTTTTTACATGGGATGGAATACCTTGGTCACATTGCAGCTTGGTGAGCAGTTAGTCGTGTATGTTTGATCTGTTGCAGTTGTTACACCTGTGAAAAGCCCCAGTAAAAGCAATAGTGCTTAAATTTAAGCATGTGCTAATATAAAGCATCAGAGGGCTCTGGTGCTCTGGCTGTATGTAGAGTGTGGTATAATCAGTGCTCAGGCCTGCCTAAACCAGTGTGGAAATTGCTCTTTGCCTAAAAGCTGGGCAAGCTGTCACAATCCCAAAGAGCCCATCGATGTTAAAATGTTGCAGTGAATTAAACAAAATCAATTTCAGATTGATTTAGTGTGACTGGTGCAGAAGTCAGCCTGGTCATCTGTGCCCTGCTTTGACACTGCTCTGTGCCTACTGGAGTCCCTAGGCCAAGCTTGGTGGTGCTGTAACATTGCTACCTCTTCTCTCCTGAGGAAGCTGGGGCAAACAAGGAAGCCCTGGCCCCCAAACTGGAAGTTAACACAGTTAACTTTGTTTTCAGTGTTTTTCTATGGCCTGGTGTGTGTCACAGCAGTCGATGCTGGGATGGGATCTTGTCCCTGGCTAGGAATACAAGTATTTTTATTTTTCCCTGGTGTGATTTAGCTGGCTGGGGAGGTGACATCAGCTGCTGGCTGAAGCTCCGTGCAGGAGGTGCTGGTGCAGTAATTTGCTGGGTGATTTCTGACAAGGAGCATTCCTGCTGCCTGCAGCAATTCCTGCCCCCAGGTTCTAGGGAGATGTGATCGCCAGGAAGATTAAAAACTTCAAAAATTTTGGGAATTTTAAAGCCATCTGACAGAATGCAGTTAAAACTTTTTTCCTGTTTTGTTTGCAGAGGGAGATGGATTTTATGAACAATAGTCACACAGCTCATTTTTGCCGCTGTTCCACTCCATTTGCTCCGTTTTTATAAAATTGAGGGCTGTGTCAGACAGTCTGCTTCTCCCTGAACTCCTGGCTGGGTAAAAGTCTTGCTTACCATCAGCATCAACAGCTAATAAACAAAACTTCATCAAGGCCTCTGAAGGACAGACCTTTCATGTATTCAGGCACAGCAGAGGTGCTGCAGAATGCTGATAACTGTCTGACCCCGTGGCTAAAACAGTGGGGAATATTTATCATGTATTTATTTTTCCTCAAAGTCCCTGATGTAGGAGACCTCAGCATTGGCATGCATTGCAGAGGATCATGTTCTGCGGACTTTTGGCCATAAAAACATTGTTTCTAGCAAAAAGATGCTCTCAGACTTAGCTTTCTTTCTGACTGCATTTCATACTGCTGCCTTGTAATAGTCAGGTGAGCTTTAAGTTGTAACATATGCAGAAAATGTGTTGGAAGTTTCCGTCTGTTGGAAGTAAATGAGCAATGTTCATGCTGCTTGGCACCCACTCATCAGGCTGCCTGAAACCAAGATGAAACAGCTGGAATGGTATGTGCATTGTTTCCCCCCATCTCTCAACTCTGCGTTTCCTCTTCACTGGTCTAATCAAACAGCAGTGACATTTCAAAGTCTTCCTGAATGGCAAAATTAGAAATACTGCTTTTCTGAGGAGCCTGCATGAGGTGGTTGAAGCATCGCATGCAGCCGCTCCGGTAGGAAGTGTTTAACTTGTCGAAATCTCTCTTTTGTGGCAGAACCTCTATTGAAAAAGACAAATTGCTTAAAGCAGTTTCCATGTTAGCCTTTAAAAAAATTCAGTTTCTTTCCCTCCAGAACACGTGGAAGGCATTTGTGCGCTTGCCTGACTGTTTCTCTGTCCTAAGGCTCACACTTGATGCCATTGGACTTCATCTAATTTTCACACTCAGCTGCTTAGGTTTGTTTTCAGCATTCCATCAAATGGGGATTTCTCCTACCTCCCTACCACTGCCTTAGCTGAGAAGTGAAAATTCAGGTATCTCCCAGGTTCAGACTTCAGGGACCACACAGAGAGCAGAGGAATCACAGAACCATCGTAGAATGGTCTAGGTTGGAAGGGACCTTAGAGTCCCTCTAAACCCTGCCATGGGCAGCAACACCTCTCAACTAGACTTGGTTGCTCAAGGCCTCATCCAACCCAGCTTTGAACATCTCCAGAGAGGGGGCAGCCACACCTCTCCAGGCTATCTGTTCCAGAGTCTCTCCATTCTTGCACTGAAGAACTTCCTAATGTCTAGTCTGAAACTACTGTCCTTCAGTTTAAAATCATTTCCCCTTGTCCTATTCATGTCTTCATTAATGTCTATAAATATGTGAGGAGTGGGTGTCAGGAGGATGGAGCCAGGCTCTTCTCCAGGTCATCTGGTGATAGGACATGGAGCAATGGGTGCAAGCTGGAACAGAGGAGGTTCCATATAAATATCAGAAGGAACTTCTTCACAGTGAGGGTAACAGAGCACTGGAACAGTCTGCCTTGGGGAGTTGTGCAGTCTTCTTCTCTGGAGACGTTCAAGACCCACCTGGATGTGTTCCTGTGCGACTTGGTCTAGGTGATCCTGCTGTGGCAGGGGGATTGGACTGGATGATCTTTCAAGGTCCCTTCTGATCCCTAATGATTCTATGATTCTGTTGCTAGATCCCCTTGAGAAAAGTCCCTCTCCAGCCTTCCTGTAGGTTCCTTTCAGGCAGTGGAAGGAGGAACACTCCAAGGTCTTCAGAAGTGACGTGCAGAGCAAAATCCATAATTTAAGCTGGGAAGTCTGTCTACAGTCCAATCATTGTGCCATCCTTTTATAGAGGGAAGTGTTGAGCAGTGTTAGTGCTTCACAAAATGACAAAACAGCTTCTGCTTGAGAGTTTGCAGCTCCTTCTCTGTAGCTGTCATGTCAGCACATGAGCCGCTACCAGATACAGAGCTGTACACTTAGCTCTAACTGCTGTAAAAGTAAATATTACTCCTTTTCTTAAAGAAAACTGATTTCAGGTTGTTGTGCTTGAGTGACCCTGTGCAGAGCAGTGTGCTGTGTGGTCAGTGTGTAACCTGTGAGGATCTAATACCGAGTCTTGTACTTGGGCCTGTGGAAAGGGTGTGGAAGAGAAGTGGGTCTCCTTGGCCATGCTCAGACTCATGGCAGGGTACATAAATAAGATGGAAATAGTATTTCTGGAGCCGTAACCAGGCCAAGATGAGGCTTCCTTTCACCTGGAGTGAGTTGCACCATTGTATGAATTTGCAGAGCTGTGTTTTGGTGGCCCTGCTGGAGCTCTGCTGGCTGGAGTTGGGTCCTTCCCCAAAACCATGAGCAGAAGGTTGTGTGTGTGTCCACTGGTGTCTTCCACACTTGGCCAAAAGGCAGACTTTGGGCTGCACCCAGGTCTCTGAAACTCAAGACACAAACTGTTGCTTTTCTAACTGGAAGGTGCTTTGCCCCAAATGACATTGGATGAAAAGAAACCGCCGTTGCTCTGCTTGAGACAGCCCTGTTGCACAAGAGGGACAATTACTGAGTTAGAGGGCAGTAAGGAGGAGATCTGAGGACAACCCAGATGCTTTCTCTGTAACTTGAAGGCATGTCATGTCCTGGCACTTCTATTTTTACCCACTGCTCTTGCAATCCTTTTTTTTTCTTTTATCTGCTATGATCCCTTAATTTTTGTCAGCTTGGGGCTGATGTGACATTTGGGCTTTTTTTGGTGTAGCTGTTCGTTTGTTGCCTTCTGACATTTCCTTACAGTTGTGGTGGTTTCTCTGAAGGCACTTAAGGAAAAGTAACATTTACAAATTTCCTGGGTTCTGGCTTTGTTTTTCTTCCAATTAATGTTTTGGGAAATGGAATTGGGGCCAGAACGATGCTGTTTCCTTTGGCGTAGGATGTGTCACAGCAGATTCAGGTGAGCTGCTGGCTCAGTTGCTTTGATGGTGCAAACTGTGGTGAGTACAATCTTCTAGAAGACAACGCTTGAAACAACCTACCCGTGAGAGAGCATCCAAATCCCTCGTAGGCAGAGGGTAGTAAATGCCTGGAAACACCAGAGGCTTTGTGCTCCTTGTTCGTGATGTCTGTTGCCTTTTGTGGAACATCAGATGCTGCCTTTGGCTGTTCTTTGGCTGTCTGAGCCATTTCTGAACCCTGCAGATCCCCGAGATCAGGCATAATGGCTTTTAAATGGATGTTAGCCCTGTCTTGCTGGCTGCCATATCTCTGGCAAATGAAATCAGTGCACCCCCAGGAACCTGACAGGTGCTGAGTACAGAACCAACTTCTACAGTATGTAACAAAGTGATAGCTTTAGTCCCTTGTCTCTTGCAGTATTTCTGGGTTCCTCTCTGCTTGTCCAACAGCTGCCATTGTCAGAAGTGGGGACTGGTCATAGGCAGTATGGGGTTACTGTCATGCTCCTGCAGTATCATGCCTCCAGTTGATAGTTAACCCACAATGGTACCATATTTACTCTGAAGAATTTGTGTGTGTGTGTGCTTTTCAGTCGCAACCCAGATTGCATACAGTTGCTTCCCAGCCCAACACTGGAGCTGGTTAGTGTTATACCAAGTTGTGCTAATAACCCCCTTGTTACTTGTAGGGAGGAAAACAACTGCAAGTTTGGTTTATCTAACATCATGGGTCACCAGAATGCACCAAAATGTGTGAGTAAGTTTCTTTAAAATGCAAGTTAGGCACAGGGGAGTGCAGGTGCCTGATCAGCAGCCTCTGCAATAATTTACGTATCAGCAAAAGGTCTATGGATGGGGCGGTGTTCTGATGAGTAGAAAGCGCAGACACAACTTCTGTGTGAGCCTGTGATGGTAGACACACGGACTGTCCCAGACTCTGTCTCTGGAAGGAGTCCCATCCTGTGTTGCTCACTGAGGCTGTGGCAGTGGTGGCTTTTGTGGGACAAGTGATTCTGGGGACATAGTGCCTGAGGCTACTGCTGCATGTTTGTATGGTCAGGTCTAAGGGCAGTGAAGGCAGCGTCCTCCTGCAGCCCGTTTCTGGGGGGTGCAGGGCTGCAGGAGCAGGGACTTGTCCCTCTGTGAACACACCAGATGTTTGTTTGCAGGGTTCAGTGTTGCTAGGTACGCCTATGACAAAGCACGACAGTGAAATTAATGAGCACTCGTGCGGTTTTAACTAGAACAAAAAAAGTCTTGCAAAACTTCTGTACTGACTTAACACCTCTCCTGGGGAGAGATGGGTGTTTGCAGAGCCACTGGGGATTATCTCCAGCATCACTCCCCTTTCAAGGATGCCATGTTTTGATTTATCTTCCTTTCCCAGAACCTTCTTTCAGTCTTCAGAAGCAGCACTGCTTCTCATCACTGTTGTTGGAGGGTTGTGCAGCACTTTGAGTTACTGCCTTTCTGTTTCTCAAGCTGTGCAAGCGAGAGTGAATCTGTATTTTATACTGATTTATCTTTGCTAGGATTTGTCCTGACACATCCAAAGCTTCTGACTCTTGATTTGTTGTATGATATGGAGCCTTGGGGACAAGACTCAATTTAAAATAAAGTTGAGCAGGTAAAAACAGAAAAGCATGAACTGCACGCCAGTGATCTGCGATGAAACTGAGTTTAAATTCCACTCTGCATTTTGTCTCAAGTGCAGCTTGCCTAATGGCAACACGAACTTCTGGCCCAAGCCTTGTCTTAGCCAAGACAGAAGCCATCCTGGCTGAGCACAGCACCCAGCACCTCGCACTGGGAAGAGGCTGACAGCCACAGACCTTCAGCTACTTGCAGGGCAATATTACCTTGCAGGGCAATATTACCTGGAGTTTTGACTTAAGAGATGCCTACACATAGCACTCTATGTTCTTGTTGTTGGTTGGGCTTGGGATGTATTGTTGTTATTATTTATTGATTTTCCTTCCGCCTGGCTGCATGTCTTCATTCAGCAACTAGGTGGTTTTACATAAGACCATGAACTGTAAAACCTTCATTAAATATATGAAGCAGAAGCAGTGCACCCCTGTGACCTCTGGAACACCCTGATTTGAAAGCTTACGTGGGCTTTATGAGCCTTTTGCACCAGGTGAAAGGAAGGCTTTGCTGCTTTAAACCCTATCCCTTACTAATGTGCCTTTTCTGAAAGTTCTAATGAAAGTAAATATTTTCTTAAATATTCTAAAGTTATTCTGACACAACTCGCTCTGTGCTTTGCAAACCTGTAAAGAAGAAGCTGGGCTTTCACATGAATAAATAAATGAAGCACATTAATAAATGAAGCAAGGAACTGGCCTGTATTTTCTTGGTAGCTACTTCTGCCATGTGGGACTGAATTTGTTTTAAAGAGCTGAAGTTTCATTCTATATAATAAGATTTTGAAGTCTGTACTGAAGCAGTGGGAATCAGTCTAAAGGGCCAGATTTTAAGGGATACCTAAGATGTAAGTTATTCTTACAGAGTGTGTTAGATGTGTGCGCATAGTAGAAGTTACTGTAGGATCAGAGATGGAACCCTATGCAACTAGACACTTTTGGGGAAGAAACCTTGTGTCTTGCCAGCTTTGGGCGAATGTTTTGGGGTTTTTTTAATTCTTTTTATGGTTACTGAATTACTTGTGAGATGCAACACATGGCAGACAAGGGCAAAAGTTTAGCAATCTGCAGCGCAGAAGGGCTGATTTCATTGCCAGCTGCTGATTCTGGCTGTGCAGCTCTTGTACCAGCCAATTAAACCCACATTCATTACAGCCTTTGTGGTTTGGAAGTGAACTGTTCCTGCCTTTAACTTGTAGTTTTACAGGATGTTGGTTTAGGCTGGAGGTTTGCAAAGCTTGAAATCTTATATTTTCCTCTGGTGTGTTCTCAAGGGGTAGGGAAGGTGAACAAGGAGAGCTACATGGGGAGTTGTGTACCATGAAATGGTACAGGAAGACCTGCGTTCCTCTCTGACAGCGTCATGGACCTGCAGTCACCTCCTGAAATTTTCATGAAATACTGTAGTGTCTGATGTACGAAGCTGCTGCATAGAGGAGAGATCTCTGCTGCAGTGTCAGTCTTGAAAAAAGTGCCTAGTGCTGTCAGCATATTCCTTCAGCTCCTGACTCCCTCGTGGAGAATGTCTGCCATGTCTGCTGACTGTTTTGGGAAAGCTGCTGGGCAAAGAAAAGGTCCCAGAGAGAGGGAGAGGAGGCAGGGAGGAAAATTGTGACCCTCTGAGCTGTTACTGGTGACTGCGCTATTTTAAAGTCAAACCTAATTTTTAGCTCTTCATAAACAAACCTTTGTGCCAGTTTTTATATAGCCCTGAAGTCAGTTGTTGTGGCTGCTGCTCCGTGGCTGCATCTTCTGTGGGTGCCATGGGGAGAAGAGCCACCCTTTCCTTCCCAAAATGTCTCTCAGCACTTTGGAGGCCCTTTGGAGAGGTACTTAGCAGATGGAGAGACCTCCCAGCATTTTGTGACAGCTTATTTATGCAGAGGTAAATAGATCAAATGGATCAAGCAAGATGCTGGTCTCAGTGCAGGTTACTGTGGGAACTGCTGTCCTTCATCCAGAAATCCAAAGGATCATCTTTGTCCCCAGTACTTTAATATTTGACCTGGAAATGCAGGTTTTGCCCTGGAAATGGCAGTACGGGCAGGAGAGTAGCAAGGCTCCCATCTCCCAAGAGAGGGTTAGTGACGTTTAATTTTCTTACGACATTATAGCTCTGTTGATTTTAATTGGAAACTTCAGTGAAAGCCACACACACTTCTGTGAAAATTCATACTTGGAACAAGTAAATGATGGAGCAGTCTGACTGACTCAGGAAATTCCCTTCAGACTTCATGGGGAGGAGGAGCTTTACCATTTTTTTTTGCCCCATGTTTATTTTTAGTCTCGCCTTTCACATTGCTTATAGTACCATTACAGCCCTGCAGATTAAAGTCTCAGCATGGGGTGGAGTTGAAAGAGTGATGCTGCAAAGCAGTCAAAACCTTTAGGATCTTGCAGCTGTGTCGTGCTTCAAGCAATTTATTTAGTCCATGCCTTGTCTGCCTGGGTACAACTCAGTGCCACAGTACTCCCAGAGTTTAGGATACTCTTGGTGAGGACAGTCTCGATGAGTTTTTTTTCCCCCAGGACTAAGTGGGTTAATCTCAGTCCTAATCTGTAAGTCAGATAATGATTGCTGGGTTTTTTTAGTGGTCATTTGCTGACCATTAGTCACAGAATCATAGAATGTATTGGATTGGAAGGACCTCCAAAGGTGATCTAGTCCAACCCCCCTACAGCAAGCAGGGACATCTCTAACTGGAACAGATTGCTCAGAGTCCAGTCAAGCCTGATCTTTAAGGTCACCAGGGATGGGGCCTCCACCACCTATCTGGGCAACCTGTTCCAGGGATTCACCAGCCCCCAGATTAAAGAACTGATGTCCAGCCTAAATCAACCCTTTTCCAGCTTCAAATCATTCCCCCTCATTCTTACTCTATGCTCTTGTGAACAGCGGTAAAAGTCCCCAGAATGACAGAGGGTGTTGTTCAGCAATTCCTGGTGTTGGAAAACTCTCGGAGATCTCAGTTTCTGCTGACAGTCGGTATGTGCAACCTGGATGTATGGTGGCTGTTCCAGATGAAATGGTTTTATCAGGAAGAGCTGAACATAAAAACATTTGTCTTCTGCAGTAATAGAATTTGTACCTGAGAGGCATAACCTGTTGGAACAGTTAAAAACGTTCACTGTCTGCAGAGACAGGGATGCATCACTTGGTGCAGGACAGCCTGTGCCAGGCAGAGCATCACTGGCAGTCTGGCCACTATGGGATGGGGTAGTGCTGAACCCAGAACTGGGCTGGAGAGGTTCTCATCACCTGGACAGCCTGGTTGGTTGCTCCCCTAGCTGGAGCCCTCCCCTCTGTGAGGGTTATGAGTTTGAAGGGAGCCGCTTAGCCTTCTCTTACGCTTTGTAGAGGCACCTTAAGGTATCTCCCCAAATAGTTCTCATTCTGTATGTGAACACCCCACACACATTCCCCCCCCCACCCCGGTTTTACTTAACTGTGAGGAGGGAAGCTGTTGCAACCTTGGAGAAAGTTGCTGTGTCCCAGGGACCATGTCCAGGTGACAGCCTATGCTTGCTTGGTGGGCAGTGTGAGGTGATGCAGATGAGAGGAATCGCTGACACTCAGAAGCATCATGCCAATCTATAATTTGATAATTGCTAATGATCCTTGTGAGTCTTCTCATCTTCTGAGTTGATTTGACTTCTGATAATATAATTTTAGGGTGAATGGAAAGAGTTGGCAGGAGGTTCCCAAGCAGCATGTGCTGTTTGGTATTTTCATTAGTGGAAGGGACCAGTTAAGAGAGGTGGGAAATGGTGAGAATGAGGGGCCTAGCTATGCACAGACCCAGTTCTGCTGCTGCCCTGTGTTAACACCAAAGCATCGCAGTGCTGTTGGAATTTGGAGAAGCAGGCTGATCTAACACCATGAACTTGAAGAACGTTTGAATACAAGATTGTTTTACTGTTTGGCTGTTTGGGGTTGGGTTGTTTTTTTCTTTTTTTTGTAGACTTCTGCCAAATTTGGGTGCTTAGAGCGCAGTTCTTGGCAAGCATCCGCAGGCCCTGATCAGTCTTGCTTATGACTGAACACCCTTCCACAAATGCAGCTTCTTTCCAGATGAACTGTCTGTTGAGTTTGCTTTACTCTTTAAACACAGCAAGATCTCTGGGGGCAGTTGCCTGTTGGAGTCTCTCTGCAATAACGTGGAGAGGTTCTCAGTTAAAACGCAGCTGAAGAATAATTTGAAACCACAGTAGTGTGAGTGAGCAAGGGGTGGTTACCAAAACTGCAGAGATATCTTCCTCTACTGGTGAACCTTGCATTGAGGTCTGTTGTTACAAGGAAGTCCAAACAAGGTTTATTCACTTTGTTATTCATGCAGTGAACACCACTTTAAGCTCTTCAGAAATTGTCCTTTTTAGACTCACAAGGAGCAGACAAACGCTACATGTTTATACCTAATGCTGGAGGATTTATGGGTAACTACTGTGTGGTTTGAAGTAACAATATACACAACATATTGTAAATTATTCCTTTTTTATATTTGGCCTATGTTCAGTATAAGACAAAGTGCAAGGATTTATGGGCTTAAAAAAACGTCTTTTTCGATGCTGAAAGCAAGAAGAATGACCTATAATGAGACTTTACAGTATATAGTCTTTTAAAGAGCTGCTTTTGAATTTCCTTCATATATTTTCCATGTAAAAGTATGCATTTTGCACTTCAAATAAGATATTCTTGGTTGAACTTAGCAGCAAACAGCTGGGGATTCTAGTGCCTTAACCGCGCAGCAGCTGCTAATTAAAAATATATTATTATGCCCTGATTAGCTTATAATGATTATAATCCCCTTAAATTTGATTATTACCACAGCGTGGTAACCTTAGCCACCTCCTGTTTCATTGTGGGGCCAGCAAGTAGCAAAAGTAGTCATTGAGAGCTGAGAGCTGGCTCCTGCAGGACAGGGGGAATAAAGATGCCTGGTTCCTGTACTTCTTTGGATGAATGTGCCCTGATGGGGTTTGTCTGTTCTGCTCAGCTGGTGCTGTTTGGACAGGAGCAGGATCCTGGGGGGAAGGGGCAAATCTGGGTTGCTGCAGGCACAACCTCTGCAGCTTCTGGTCAGAAATCCAGAGCCACTGTGTGTGTCAGATGGCACAGGCAAACGGGAGCTTTATTTAGTCTGGACAGTAGTGAGTTTTCTTCAGTGCTGCTTTTGGCTGTGCTAAGTTTACTCTTCTGATTTGAATTATCTTTGTTTTTTTAAAAAAATCCCAACCAACCCACACTTGGTGAAGTTTGCAGAACATAACTAGGTTTCAGCCCTAGGACTGCTTTGCTTTTATGTTGTGCCCATCCGCTTATCCTTTGCCATTCCTTTCTCAAGATATTTTGTAGCTCTTGATAGTGGGGGAATGGCCTCTTTCTTTCTTCTGCAGCACCTGGGTGCTTGGGAAATGACATTGTGGGACAGAGGAATGACAAATTACTGCTGCTGGAGAGCAGCTGGGAAACTCCGAGTTGTGGGCAAGTTTTCCCTCATCTTGCTGCAGTGCTGAGAGATGAAAAGAGACAACGTCAAATGCTTTGTCAGAGACATGCCCTCATCTGAAAGTGTGGCCTTGAGTTTGTCTGGTTTGCACTGGGTGCCTGGTATTAATGGAAGAGCTGAAAGGCCAGTTTTAACAGACAAGAGATGACAGAACCTGTCATTAAAAAAAGAGAAATCAAATGAATCCTAGAACATAAAGAGGTGGCTGTAATGAATACTAATGTATTCATTAGTTCAGTGATTGGATAGAGGAAGGCTGGTGCTTATCCTAGAACAGCAGCAGATCATGGAGCTGGGGCAGGAGCCTGGATTCTCCCTGCTCCAATGGCAACTCTGGTGGCTCCTTTGCTCAGGTGGGTTAGGTCTAAAGTCTGCTGGGGTCTGGAGATGCCCCTGACCTTTCAGCTCTTGAGTAAGGTCTCCTCCACAGCCTGATTGCACCATCACAACAGATCCCAGACTGGTTTGGGTAGCAGAGAAAATCTGGTTAGTGCAAGCAGAGAACTTATCCCAAGTTCTGTGCATTGGTGGCTCAGCTAGCAGGGGCTTATTTTCTGAAGCTATTCATTTTGAATACTCTGTCTCAGATAATAAAGCCTAGTTGCTTTAGTATATAGCTGCTGTATTTCATAGGCCAAGACAAGCCTGGGGATGAGATACATAGGGAAAGAGGGAATCCTTCTCTTAACATTATTCTTATTATTCCCCTTAGCTATTTTGTGTTTGATTTTGGTGTTTGGTTTTATTCCTGTTTCCTTCTTTGATTTTTTTCTTGCTTTGAAAAAAATGTATTTGGATTGACACCAGCTTTTACGGCATTTTTAAAAAGGTGTATAACTTCTGTAAGATTTTCGTGCACAGATGTTCCAGTGTCATTCCACTGCATGTGAGCATTTGCATGCAAATAACCGGAAATGTTTGCTGTGGGCTTACACAACTGATAGCCCTTCATTAGGTAAAGTTAGCTCATATAATGCTGTGTTAATTTTAAACCTCTCAGGTGGTTGGCAAGGAACCAAACCAATCGATTAGGCTGTGGGAGATGCAGTTCCTCGAAACTATGAAGGGTGATCTGTGCTCTGAGAGTTGAGTCCACAGTCAACTTGTTCTTGGGTAAAAGAGAAAATTTGAGAGCCTTCTGACCTTCCCTTTAGGCTCAGCCTGGGGTGTGAGATGGCTGTGCAAAAAGGACAGTGCAGCAAAGATTTACAATTCTCTTCAGCAAAAGGCGACGTGCATTGCCATGACATCTTGTATCTCAGAAGAAGTTAATCACAGCTTTTTTTCTGTGTTGCTGGGTTACATTGCTTTGAGAAAAAACAGAAACTGCTATGAGCAGTATGAATAGCTGAAACCACAAGTCCCACTGAGATTACAGCCAACTCCTCCTAAAGGAAATGGATTCAACCACCAACATAGTTTTTCATTAGATGATTTTCTTCAGAGTGAACGAAATACCCCTATTGTGGCATAATTGTTTGGCTTTTGGCGATGTAGGCAGGGCTGCAACTACACGACTGTTTAGAAAAATAATTCAGCTTGATGAGGAGGGGAGGGCAAAGAGACATTTGGCTTTTTATTACGTTTTGTAGCACATTGCTACACAGAATAATGCAGCAGGTTTTAATTTTCTCGGTTTCTGCTCATTTTGGCTCTACAAGAGAGGGGGAGAAGGAGGAAAGTCTGTCTTGCATTTCAGGACAAATCTATATCTGATGGACAAAAGGTTTTGGCTATCTGATTGAAACCTTTTGTGGCTGAGACTGAATGACTCTACCAGGCTGGCAGGGCTGGAGTGATTTGTGTCTCCAATTCATCATTTTGAACTCTTAAAATGTATTTACTTGTGGTTAATGGGGAAGTTAAACTTTTCATTACAGCAATATGATAATAGCTAAACCCAAGATGAGATACAGACAGGGAGATGCAGTACAGAAAAGTAATGGAAGCAAAGTTTGTACCCGTGGATTTAATTTAATTTAAGCCTTTTTTTTGATTTCTCATAACTTTCAGTACTCCAGAAACATTACCCACTTCTTCAAGGTGTGCAAAACAATGATGATTTTGATAAACTTAATTCAGCAGGAAGTGCTTACATTTAGTATGTTAATGCTTGTCAGCTGAACTTATTTCTGCATCTTAGCTGAGATCCAGAAATTGCTTTGGCCTCTTCTTTCCAAGTCCTTGTGTTGACAAAGCTCACGGCTCATGGGCTCCTCAAACACAACATTTACTTAGAGGTTTAGGAAGTGCAGACAGTCAGGAATTTAAAAAATGATTGAAGAATTTGGGATCTCAGATCTGTGGTTGTTAGTACCAAGAAAAGACAAAGGTTTTGAAAAACTGTCATTGGAGATGCATCAAACTGGGCAAGTACCCCCTAGGGTAAATGTAGCGACCATGCATTAGGAAGGCTTTAAATATAGGATTAGCCAGTCGGTATTTGTTTGTAGACAAATTCTCTCACAGGAATTGTCTGCCTGGTTGTGTCTTGACCACAAAATCTCAAGACAATGCAAGGATCTCTCCCCTTTCATTTTTTTTCCATCTCGCCTCACAAAGGCAATTCCTTGGAGTGGTGGCTGTGCCTTACTTGGATTTTCCTAGGAAGTTTGTGAGTGTACTCTTGGACTTGCTGGTAAAGTGCTTCATAATATCAGATCTTTGCCAGAAAGTTTTCTTGACCAAGCTGTGCTGTGTACGTGTTTCAGAACGCCTTTGGAAACAATGAACAAGTGAGGGACTGAAATGGATGTCTTGATCTTTTGGCTGAGCACCCCATGGGTGTTTCCATGGACAGCATTGCTCAGTGGATGTTTTCAATGGCTGCAAACTGTAGGGCTTGAAAGCTGCACCAGGGCTGCCTGTGGCTCCTCACCTGTCTGCATTTAAGGCCTTTTATGTGGGAGTTGGAAACCACACAGCATGTGTGTGAAGTAAAGAACATCTTCACACTGCTCTGGATTTAAATACTTTATTTGGTCTTTCATGTTTTATTAACCATATAAACCAGTTTAGATTTCAGCAAAGATTCAGCAGCAAAACCAGCTAAACCAGGATGTTTTGCTAAACTGAACATTTGTTGATGTGAAGAACTTCCAAGTGCTCCTGCCTGCTCTTGCAGAGAGCTGGGTTGTTGAGGAATGCAGTGTAGAGCCCTGGCATTGCAATGCAAAAGGTGGTGATCCAAAAAGGGATGGAAAGCATCCAGAGTAGACAAGATACTTAAAAAACAGTAGAATCTAATTAAAACACTTCATCATGAGGAAATGGGTATGTTAGTAGCTTGAGAAAGTGCTGCAAGTAAACCTTGTCTAAAGTGCAGACAAATTTAATATAGAAAGTTGGTTAAAAATTTGAGAGAGTTTTAAATATTTAACTTAATTTAAAAAAGACAAATAAAATATCATTCTGTAAGCAAAGACAGAGCTGGGAAAGCCAAACCAAAATGGAAGATTCATAGCAAGTTTGGCTTAATGACAAGTAAACAAAACCTCCAAAGTTGTTGGAAACTATGAAAGAACAAAAATGGAAATTACTGTCAGAAGCCATGAAATGGCTTGTGACTGGTGCAGTGGCCCATGAGATTTTTTAAATTAATCTGCTGCTGATGTTGCTTCTGGGCACCAGCATCTCTGAGCTCTAGAGCATGAGGATATACTTGACCCCAGGTTATGTGAGAGCAGCTTTATCTCTGGGTCTGTGGCTTCTATATAGCCTGATCTGCTACGTAAGAGATGGAATGGAAGTTCAGGACTACAGAAAAACCAAAGTAACTTTGACTGCGAAGTACCACCATGCCAATTTAGGCTGTCGTGGCATCATCTCCTGTACGAGCCTCTCACACCAGCTGGCTCTGGTCTCTCCCTGGCTCATTTGTGTGGGCCCATTGAGTGCAGGGGTGCACGAGGTGCAGAGCAGCCTGGTCTGGTTCTGTTTCAAGGAGGGACAGTTTGATTTCTGCCTTTTCTCTGTGGTGCCAGCAATTCAGAACCTCTGGTTAAGTCAAGCCACCTCTAGTCTTGCCCAGGGTAGGAAAGCTGTGGCATGGCATGGAGTGGAGCAAGAAGTGATCTAGGTCTCAAAGCCAGAGCCAGATAACAGGGATAACTTCTATCCATGAACTTGTAGCAGAAGCAGTGAGGCTTTCTGAGCACCCTGCGGTGGTGCACAAATGCTAATGGGCTCCTAGGAGGAGTTCACAGTCTTCTAGGAGAAGCACCTCTGATTACTTGCTCTACCTACTATAGTTATGTGAGTGTGCATGGCGGGTGTTAACCACTGCAAATCAAGCATAGTTCTAATCATCTTGTGTAACTTTTAAATAGGAGGCTTTGCACAACATTTTTGTTACAGTTTTTGAGGCAGACAATTTAAACCACCTGTGCTTCGAGGTGCAAACTGATCCCCCCTGTATCTGGAACAAGTCACTGCTCTTTGGAGTGGGCCCTATGGGCACATCAGCAGTAGATGGTGGAGCCAGTATTTCTCAATGGCCGCAGCACACCAGAGCCTGGTCAAATCCGGAGGCACACATGGAAAACGACTGGGATTTGTACCAGTGTAGTGTATATACACTGCTGTGATCATGAGGTCTGGGTGCCTCTTCACATCCACATGTCCTATCACCACACAGCCTCAGGGCAAGACCATTTGCATTGATCAGGAAATGTCATACAGAATGATGTTTTTATTCTCTCTCTCTCACACACTCACACACACATATATATCTGTACACACCCAGGTGAAATCTGTATCGTGTTCCTTGGGAGCTATCTGATTTTCTTGTGCTGTACGAGAAAATATTTGTCAAACTGAAAGTAACTGTGGTGTAGGCCCCCAAAGCAATAACAGGAGGTTCAGTGCTGCTCAGTGTGTAATAAACTGTATCAGGACTGCAGGTGTTTCATGGGGAAAGTGGTGGTGCGGGTGAGTTGCTGTGGTTTGTTCTGGTATTTTTTTAGTTTACCTGGCTTCTTCCTTGCACTCTTTAAGTGTACACGCTGTAGAAGGAGTCTCCTACAGAAGCCAGGTTTGTCCTTTCATTGTCTGGAGGGTCACCCAAGGAGGTCCCAGCACCTGGGAAAACAGGTAAGATGTGAGTTGAGCACCTCCTGAGCTGAACTCTTGGTAAATCTGGAGGAGAAAAGGGGTTACTTCATTGTAAATGCCACCATGCTCTGGTCTGCAGAAGACTAATTACTGGGGATAGAATGGGATGTTTATAACTTTACCCACTGAAATCTATGTAGTCTTCCTAGGATAATTTTTCACATGTGTGTGCAATTACAGCTGAACCTTACACAAGTGGCTTGTTAAGCTGAGGGCAGTCTGGTGTCCTAGCTCTGGGGTGATCAGAGAATGTGCAAGATCCTTTCTGTATGGAGACATTAGGGAGTTCTAACCCAGAAATAGGTAGTGCAGATTTTCTGACCTTGTCATGTCATGATACAACTTACTACTTTACCAAGTTTTTTGTAAAGCCTTTACCAAACCTCTGCAAAAAGGAAAGCAGTCAACCAGCTTATTCCCAAATACCTAAGTGATCTTCCAACAGAATTTCCATGTGCAGCAGTCTCCACAGGTTTTTTTTTGAACAGGTATCAGCAGCACACATGGTCCTGTCTTAGGGCAAGTGTTCAGATCATCAGTCACTCCCCGCTCAGGTATGGGGACTCCCATAGCATCATGTTTGTTGTATTTGAACTGTTAGTACTGCAGGTACATGATGAAGTTTGCTACAGAGCTTGTTCACAGGGGCTGCGTGCTTTTTTTAGCCATCTTCACCTGCTGTATTTCCCTTGTTACCAGACTGGATTCTTGCAGCGTGATGACACTCATTCATCTTGACCCTGAGGACTATATTGGGTTAGGTTTTGGGTACCTGCCAGCATCGGAGAAAGCTGGGCTATTCCCAAGCAATCTATTGCAATTTGCATGCTGATCAAGGTGGGGCACTGTCTCTCATCTAATGTTGTGAGGTGAAATAATTGTTTTCCAACCAAGTGACCTGACATGACTTTATAATTAATTTTGTAATTGGTGGGAGACATACTTTGTAGTAACACCATCTGGTTGTCGGCCAGGACACGATGTTGTATTTACTACCAGACTGTTGCCTTTGACTAACATCAGTAGTTCCACTCCTTGAGCACTGGATGATCCATGATAGTGCATTGCCTGCGCTGCAGAGTACTATTTAATTGACTTACAGGGTTTCCTCTGAAGTTGTTGGCTAGTCTTGTAAACATCACTTCTCTGAAAAATCATTTGTACCAGCTGGAAAGACTGTGTAATTTTTGTGTGAAAGATTTTTTCAATGTTTACAGGCAAGGCTTTGCTTTCTTCCTGGAGAAAGTAATGTTCTTGTGTTGTGTGGTGTTGCTTTCTGGTGCAGAGACTGCTGTTTGCAGGAAGGACTATTAGGTGTAGTAAAGTGTGTGTATGTATGTATATATCTACATATTTTGTCTCCAGCTCTGATGAGCTGAGAGGCATTTCATGCCAAGAGCTGATGAGGAGTCACCAGTGGCTCCTTTGGGGTGATGCTCAGCTCAGCACTGGGCATGAAATAGCCAAGCAGAGCCTGGTTGTCCTTGTGATGGGTGACAAAATAGAAACTAAAACAAGTAGGAGAAATTATTGATTTGTTAGATAAGGATTGTTTATCCAATAAATCTAATCTGATGTGTTGACAGAAAGGCTGATTTCCTCAAGTGATTTCCAGTTTTCTGCTTTGTTGAGAGCTTCTGCTCAAAACTGTTGTTCTCCCCAGTATTCATTATCTTTCCCAATAAAGAAGCTGCTTCGTGTTCAGCAGGGTGAGGCAGAGCACCTTTGATGAAAATGTTGATTCTAAGACATTTGTTTAAAAATCGGTGCATGTTTCATCAGCACTTGGCGATATTGCTTACAGCTTTAAGCACAGGACTCGGGTGGAGTCCAGAAACTGCTGTGAACTGACCTACAGAACGTTTAAATAAGAAACTGTTATAACATAGATGAGGAATATGAAAAAGCTGTAGTTTCCTGACACAAACGAAGTTTTACAATGTGGAAAGCTGTCCTTTAAGGACCGAACCCACATGTACAAGGCTGGACATGTGCCCTCCTGGACCACCAGGTCCATGGGAAGGCAGAAGCAAGGTGTCCTGGTGCCTGGTATGACAGATTGTCCACACTGATGGTTCAGGTCAGTCTGTGAGGTGGGGACAGAGGCAGGTTGAGTTTGGGGGATGTTTTGTTTTACTGCTGTCCCAGCAAGCTGAAGGGGCTTAAATAATCTTCAGTCCTGTGAGAAACTGTTTTTCTTCTGGTTTTTTGCCCAACCTGGCTCTAACCAGCAGTGCATCAAGTGTAAAGGGAGTATTTGAGTCTGAATCGCCACAGAGATAATGATTACTGGCCCAACTTGTGGTGGAGAAAGGCTTCAATCAACCAGCTTAGTTTGTTTCTTCCATGTCTGAAATCCTGTGGCTGAAAGCACCCTCCTGCTGGAATGGATGGAGTGGCTGAGCCACTGAGCTTCTTTGTGTCCTTCAGGCAGTGATGCTGCTGTGAGGATACATGTCCCACTTTGGGTCCGCTGGTCCCTTGGTAACCACATCATTCAGCCCTGCTGCACCCAGGCTCTCCAGGAAGGCAGTGCCACCAGTCAATGAGTTTGGTAGGTCTTGGCTGGCTCAGCTTATGTGTCCTTTCAGATGCTGCCCTTTGTGCTCTCCCAGAATCACTGTTCACTGCCTTGTCCATATCGTGTGCAATAAACCTTTTTGCTGAGCTATTTTCCACAGCAGCTCTGTACCCTTACTCTGTGTGTGGTTGCATGAACTTTTGACTTGCCACAGTGATAGGAGCATGTCAGGCTAAACCAAGACTGATGTGTTTTTTTTCACCCTAATGACAATTTTGGTTTGAATGTACATCAGACCATCACCTAAAGGAAGGGGAGCAAATCTGAGAGCTTAAATATTTGCCTGCGAATACACTGTTACCATGAAAATATGCGTTGATTGTTGAAAGGTAAGGGAGGAAACATAGCTGCTCTTTCAGATACCAGGGTGTGACAAAGTTCTTCTTTTACCTTGTACTAACGTGTAAATTATAACCAGATGAGTGTGAGTGTTGCAGTTTGGGAACGAGATACACAGCAGTCCTGATGAACACTGTGCATTGCAGTTCAGCCACAGGACCTTGGGCTTGTTTTTAAACGTATCCCTTTGAGTTTGAGTTGAACGTTTCTCTGGAGGTCTCTAACTTTGGGTGGCCTGTGTGCATTGTAACAACCCAGCACGGTTGGGATGAGTAATACGAGAGTTATTCAGGATTATTTCTGAACTTATTTTCTTTGAAGACTGAGGTCAGATATGTAGTTCTTCTGGCTGCAGTTGAAGCTGGTGATTTCATTTTCCTTGAATATATGTAGGTATTTCAGTGCTCTTCTTTAAGTGGTTTGCTGGCCTTTTAGGGTTTCTGTTTCTTCTTCCTTCTAGAAAATGTGTTACAAGTATTTGTTTTACTCTAGTTGCTTTAAAAGTTTCGCTGGGAGGAATAGGTTTGAGGAGAGCAGTGGTGTTAAGTTTCATGGGGACTTTGTCCTCTTGCATGTTCAGGGTAGCTTTTGTTCCAGATAAGGTCTCTCTAACAGTCATCTCGCAGAGTGTCAACAGTTCTGTGATTTTACTGTCTAGTACAAGCAGCTTTTGTGCAAGGGGAGCCCCAGCAATGCCAGTCATGCCCAAATTCATTTTTATGAAGGATGCGTGGCCCAAACCTTGTTATCAAATAGGAAGAGCCTACCTTTTGCTGAGGCAGAGCTTAGCTGAGGATTGCCTTGGGAGCAGCCTGCAAAATACCTGTTGGAAAAAAGGAGCAGAATTTTTCTATAGGATTAATGCAAAAGTGTAAAGATATTAATTGAACAGTGAGGTTTTTACAGAACAGGAGAACAGGATTTCTCTGTGTGTCTGGTAGTCTGGGGTAGAAATACTGGGGAGGCGGCAGTCTTGCTATCACACCTCTTTCTGAGCTGCTGCAATTCCCTTTCACATTCACTGAGCTTTACTTTAGTCTTGTCTTAAAAGGACACAGAAATGCAAGGCTATCACAGCAGTGTCCACTTGGATGCTGCCATTGGATACTTGTGAAATTTTATTCCTAGTTCAAAGTGTTTGTATAAACCATCACAGCTCTGGACTAACTGGTTGTTCCTGCTGGGCAATCTCAGTATGGCTTGTGTCGAGGAAGGGCTCATTTCAGATTTATAAGAAGTGGGCTTGTTTCATTTGTCTGTAGCAGTGGTTGCCTGGTTATGTTATATCCTGTATGGGATTCCTCTGTGAGATCTTTCCTTTCTCTTTCTTGTGCGTGAGCCTTTCTACCAGCATGAGTTGCATTAAAGCTGAGTGATTAAACAGGGAAAACATTTGATTGGAATGACATGTATGTAAAACATAGGCTTCTTTAGTGATGTAATTAGAATATTTAATGTTTTCGTTTCCTAGCCTCTGGGAATTTAACTATGCAACCTTAATGCTGCACTCCAAAGGAAGCAGGGAATGGTTTCCCCCTTGTTAATATGCAGGGCTCCTTGCCACAGGGTATTACTGAGGGCCAAAATGCAACAACATCTGAGACAATGCCCATGTACACAAACTGTTGGAGCAACTGCCATTAAAGGCAAAAAGTCACCCAAAACAAATCCCATCCCTTTGAAATTAAGAATAATGAATGGGATATAGCTTCATGCTTCAGGTTAGAAGTCAATATTAAATCTGGATTTGGGAAGAAGGAACCTGTCACTAGTCCACCCAGTACCCTGTGCTGTGGCTGCTCTGGCCAGGATGGTCTGGCCTGCCTGCCAGCAGCAATGGTTAGCCTGGAGCATTGAGGGGTCATAAAAGACAAGAGGTTCCTTCTTTCTTCTTCCTTCTATCTTCACCTTTACCCAGGCTATCTGCAACTCCTTCCTAGATGCCATTTAAAACCCAGCACTCAGTGTCTGGTCATTTCTTACCATCTGTGTTTGCGTCTCCCAGACCTGTGGTTTCTACCTAATCAGCAAGACATGGCTAGAAACCACAGGAGCATTTTCATTGTAGTACTGGAGGAATACCCATCCCAGTTACTGATAGATGGGAAATTCTGGGGAACCATGTGAAGAATAGTAATCTGAAATGTTAAAAGTATCTTTCAGTTTTCTGTGGCAATCAGGCTTCATACTGCTGTGCAGTTGGGAGTATTTCTGTTATCAGCCAAGGACTACCAGGTAGCTCAATGTCATGGATGTCCTCAATAGTCTCACACTTCCTTCTCAGTTATCCAAGATATAATGGATCTTACTTAATTGTAAAGTCTGTCAAATAAGGCAGGCGTATGCCAGTCTGTGAGCTTGAATTTAACCTTTTGGTTAAACTGACAGGAGCTGTGGCCTCTGTGCTGGGTGTGAGTGTGCAGGGCAGGACCTTTGCTCTCAGGGCAAGTGCATCGCTTCTTGCACTGTGAATTTGCTCCAGCTTCTTTGGAAGTGTTGTCAAGACAGGTCTTTGCTGAGGATTAAAATGCTTTTTGACTATATTTGCTTTGGAGTTTTTTGATTCATTAGACTGTAAACGCTTGTTGAAGAAAAGTGGATTGATTCCAGCTAGCTCTAAAACCCACTCAAAAAATGGGTGGTATTTCTCTTTCATCCAATGTCTTCCCCAGGTTCTGTTTTTTTCAGATAATTGTTTCGTTCAGCCTTTAGGCCTTTCTTTGCTCTATAGTGTGTTTTGTCAGTTCCAGTCTGAGAACACAGTGCCCTTTTCCTTGTGAGAAAATGTGGAAAGGAAGGAGTGAAATAGAGAAGCAATATTATTTCTTCACTGAAGTCATCACATACAGAGCTGATACTGATGGCATTTTAATAGATGAGGTGCTCCCCATCCAATATTGTGATAGAAATTCATTGTGTGCAGAATCAGTGAAGCTGGGAAATAGGAAGCAAAAAAACCCCAACCCTAAACAACCCAAAAAAGAAAAAAAATTATTTGTCTTGAAAAGAGGAGGAAGGACAAGATGTAGCAAATGGGACTGTTGAATGTTCAGGGATTTGATGGGGTCTTGTCAGCCTCTAAGAGCTCTTGAATCCTAATAAAATAATTCGGACATCTTGGGGATAAACGCTCCATAAAAATCATGTCCAGCCTGATTGTAGCTAAGGTTTGTGGTTGGGTTTTTTTTTTCAGATGTTTTCTTGATTGTTTCATTTTCCTATTTGTATTTAGAAAAGGGTTTGACTGAAACGGGATCAATCTCAGGACACTGAAGTGGCACAGTCAACACTTTCGGTACAATTTGCCTTTCTAATGTGGGTACTTTGATTCTGTGGAGGATAATTGATCAAGCATCAGCATGTGAGCCCTTGTCTCCTTTTACTAGCTCTGCGTGTTTCTGTGTGTGAAATTTCCCTTTTCCCATAAATTCCATCTGTGGAAGAAACTTTGGGGAAATAAATTACTGCAGAGCTTTGGAAAAACACAAGTGCAGACTTTAACAAATTCATCTTGGCCAAAAGTGTCTAATAGCAAGAATATTGTAAATGCTTTCTGTTGGAATTACTCCCTTCGGGCTGCTAATCTGGGAGCAATCCAGGCGTTCACTCCTGACCTTACCCCCTTCCTGGAGATCCAACTGTGTTGCTCATGAAAAAGGGGGAGGAGGGGATGGTAGAGCTGTGGCTTTCCAGAGGAAGTAAAGTGATGTCACTTTTGGTAGGACTTAGAGGCTCTGCAGTGTCTTCAGAGAAGGTGAAACCTCTAGAACAGGACAAGCTGCTCTCAGGAGGTCTTGAAGGTACCCTCAATGTGTTCATGCTGTCTTCTCTACCAGCATTGCATCCTGGCTGCCATTTTATATGTGAGGTAGTAGATAATTTTATCACTTAACACCTTTGTTTGTTTACCGGTAGATGGCAAAGGCATCCCCTGAGATTAATTTACCACATTTACACCTGCAGGAGCAGGATGTGGGGCTGTGAGATCCCTAAGGCATGAGGAAGGTGGCCACTAGTGTCCACGCAAGGTGTGATGTGGATTTACCTCAGAGTCTTCAGCCTGTCTCCACTAGACATCTTGGACAATCTGCACTTTTGTGTTACTTTTTAAGAGAGTCCTAGTCCCAGCAACAATGGACCTGGTGGGTGCTGCTCCATCTCTGGACACTCACATGGACTCGTTGAAATGGGTTTCCACCTGCAGAGCCCTGTTGCTTCAGCGCTGTTTAAATAGGGAAGCATTTAAGAAGCTTCCAGCCTTGGCAACGGTGTGCATACTGCATTGGAGGCACAGACCAGCCTTGTGCAAACTGCAGCTCGGGGAGCTCTCAGGAGTTTTTGATATCTGCAGCAGTCCTGCTGCAGCAGAGCTCCTTGGCAGTGTGCCAGGAAAAGCTGCTGTCCTGCTGCAGATAGCCATGCTGGGGCATTTTCCTAGCCTAAAGAAGTGATCAGCTGCCTTTTTTTTTCTTTCCCCTGCGTTTTTCCTCCCCAGTATGTCAAGCTTCAGTGCTTGTGGAGTCAGGCAGGTTTATGTACTTGTGTTTTTTTAACTAATAAAAACTTAAAATATTTCTTCCAGGAGCCTGCAGCAGCCAGGCAGTGTGGTTGCAGCTCCTAGAAGGGACTGGGTGTGTGATGGTGCATCTGGGAAGTTTGAGTGGGTCTGTGTGCTCACTTTGCTTCAGATCAACCAGGCGTCATTAGCATTTTTAATGAGCACTTGGCATTTTGCTGCAAAGCCTCTGCATTCCCTGTGACCTGTGCTGGGGGGACCTTCTGCAGCACATCATTTGGGAAGGCTCAGGAAAGGTTAACAGAACTGTTTATCCTTTTTTTTTGCTCAGTTTTTTTTCTTCTTCCTGCCTTTCCTGTTCTTACTCAGACACTCAGCTACGGGGGGAGGAGAAAAACTAGCAGGTTTCCTTGCAATATTGGTTTGAATGTTCTGGAAAACAGGAATTGTGAGTCATTGGTCCCAAATTAAAGCCTATGTGTGAGGCTGAAGTGACATGTGAGAGATGGGTCACCTCTGGAGACAGGAAGAGCGTGGTATTGCACTCATAACTCTCAAGGCTACAGTTCAGCTTATGTTGGCTCTCTTCCGTTTATAAAATTCTCATTGGAGCTTGTAAACGCCTCTGTGTACATTAGTCTCACTCTGGAATTGAAAGTTTCAGCCTGGTAACAGGTTTCAAAAACAATCAGCCCTCTTCTGTGGCTTTTACACTTCAAAACTCAGTACGTAAGATTTTCTTTATGCATCCTTGAAGCCTGGAAGATTAGCAGTTGCTGGAGGAATTTGTTCTGCCAGGTTCCTTTTGCAAAATGTAAATGCAATTGCAGGTTTGAGATGGATTCCTGGATTCTGATTCTTGAGGGTCTTGTGCTGACCTACTCTCTGGCATTAGGAACAACAGGTTTCTCTACATCTTCCAGGAATTTGTTGCCAGGGGGTATTCTCATCTGTTTTCTTCCTTTCTGCACAGCAGAGCAAGTTGGACCATAAACTTGTTCCCCTGGACTGATGTTCACACTGAGTGTGGGAGCATCCATGGTCACCTTGGGGCTGCTGGGCCTGGAGAGGCAGGAGCTGCTGTACTTAAGCTGACTGCTCCTTTAATCCTCTGATTCACTTAAGGCAAACCCATCTTTGACTGTGTGTAAATGTCCTCATCTACACCTGTCTACGGGGCCAGAAGAGGTTTCTTCATCCAGCTTTAAGTGACAAGTTGGTCTGCGAGCATACTGGAACTGACTTCTGCCCTAGCAGAAATCCCTTTCACTTAGTGCAGTTCTGTCTCAGTACCTTTGTTCAGCTACTATATCCTCTTGTCAGGCACTAATGACTTTGACTTCCTTTTTTTTTAGCAGAATAAGACAATATTTGTACATATTTTCTGTCTGTCATGAGACCATCATGTTTCCTGTAGTGGTTGACCTTGGTCATTTGGGCAGCTGGGATTGACTTGAAGGGTACTTACTGACTTACTCAGGCCTTGGAGTCCTAATTGATTGATACTGTTTAAGGAGCAAAAAAAAGAAAAGTCCCAGAACCGACTTAGGTTAAAAACAAGTATCCCGAGTCAAGCTAAATTCCTTCTTCACTGAAATGTGGTTTGGAAAAATGTTTCACCACTACAACTCCTTTCAAGAGGTTGACCTTGTATCGTTAATCTTAAAAATATGCAGTGCAGACCAGGGATTTTTCTTTTTCTGAGAGCGGGAAGAAATACCACGTTTCTCCTAGAATTCAGGGAAAGAAAACCAAGCCCCAGAGTTGTTGGTAAGTGGAGCACAGGCTACGCCTCGAGTGATGAGACTAACAAAAGAACCCAGTTGTGGTGGTATGCTGATTGGCCATTTCCCCCCTTGCCCTCCCATCATTCTTGTGGCAGATTGCTCTCCATTAACGTTGTAAGCACCTTAATTCCATGTGAAAGGGTGAAGTTGCAACCTTGTAGGTTGAAATGCTCCGCTTTCAGCCTCTAGGCATCATCCTGGCTGCTCAGTTCGGGTGGCCTGAAGTCCTTTGCAGAGTATTTGGGATGATTCATTAGGTAGATGATCACCTCTCTTATGCGGACAGGCTGAGAGAGTTGGAGTTCTTCAGTCTGAAGAGAAGGCTCTGAAGGGAACTTTATAGTGACCCTGAAAGGGGCCTATTAAGAGGTCTGGGGAAGACTGTTCACAAGGTCAGGGAGCGATGGGTTAAGGATAATAGTTTTAAGCTGGGAAAGGGTAGATATAGGCTGAACTCTGGGAAGAAGTTCTTTAACTTGAGGGTGGTGGACCACTGGAACAGGTTGCCTGGAGAGGTAGTGGAAACCCCATTACTGAAGACGTTCAAGATCAGGCTCTGGGCAGTCTGCTCTAGTTAGAGATGACCCTGCTTGTTGTAGAAAGGGTGGGGGGTCGGGTTGGACTAGATCACCTTTAGCGGTCCCTTCCAGCCCAATACATTCTGTGATTCCCTTTGTGGAATCTCACAAACTGTTAATGAGGCTGCCAGTGGAGTATCTGCTGCAGTGAAATACCATGATGTGCCTACTGCGTGCTGGGCGGTTTTAGTGATGGGGGCTGTAACACTCAGGGAGGGAATACGTGGAGTATGGTGTTCAGCAGGTTGGGTTGGTGTTGGAGGTGAGGAATTCCTAGAGTGTTTCATCTTTTATTTGGCACAGATAAAGAAGGAAGCCAGGCTTGTCATGGCATTTACCACTGGGCTGGCAGTTCCAGGATTTTACCCTGTTAAAACACACATCACTTCCAGTTAGGCTTTTCAGAAGGGTGAAGTCATTTCTGTGTGTTCATAAAACAGTTATATTTCCTAATCTTTCTCAGTTTTGTGAACCATTTTGCAGGACTGAGTTTGTGTGAAAGAACATGTTAGGGTTTTAGTAGACTAGAAAGAACAAATGTGGCACTGCACCTGTGATGTGGGACAGGGCTTGACTGAAACGTAGAACTGTGCTTTGAATCCCACAGACTATGTACTTCCACTCACAACTTATGGCGTGAGTGTGGTTGGTCTGATTCCCACTCTGTCTTCACAGAAATTGGGAGGTGGGGATGATTCAGGTGGCTCTTCTAGATGAGTGTTTCTTTGGAAATCGTGTCCTAACAGGTGGTAGATCTATGACAGCATTTGCTGCTTCTTTTTCTTGACTTTGTAGGTAGCATTTGGCATTCTAGAAGAGCTTTTCTGAAGCTTTGTCCCCTACATTCTCTTGGGGATGACAGCTTCCCTGATTGGGAGCAACACTGCAGGGATCCTTGCTAAGGAGTGAGCTCTCAAGGGAACCCGGGGAGCCTATTTCAGAGTTGGGAAGGACACGGTTGCAGGGTCAGTTGACCTGCAGAGCCACTTGTAGGGGTGATAGTACTCACACCCCACAGACAGAGACAGGAAGAGACTGTCTGAGGTAGTCCTGGAGTCAGCATGAGTGTTTGTGTACTGCAGACGCATATGGGTGCGAACTCCTGAGCTCGTGTGGGATGTGTCACTGCAGACTCCAGCAGCTGTGTCTATCAAAGGTAACCTGCAAGGGTTTGGTTTAGTTTCTAGCATAACAGTGAAAAATACAATTACACCAAAGACCTGCCTAAATGCCCTTATGTGTGGGGGAGTGTGTTTGCTCTAGTTGGAGCTGCAAGGCTTCAATTCTCGTTTGTGTGATTTAAGTGCTTGTGGATAAATCACACTAATTAGGACACTGGGCACATTTAAATGAACACGAAAAGGAGCTGCATAATTAGGAGCCTTTGAAAAGATACTGAAAAAATCATTAGGCTGTCTCCGATCCTAATGGCAAACAGTAAATGCTATTTTTTGCTTGGAGTTTCACACCTTCAAACTACCTTTCACATATCAAATCAGAGAAGGCAATGAGTAATGGGAGTCCCTATATACTCCCACTTGATTCTGTTCTGTAAAGTCAGAATTATGTCAGAAATGTCTGAGTGCAGGCAAAGCTGCACCCGCACAGTCTGTCTGGCAGGAGCGGTTCCCCTTGGCCTACTGAGCCTCTCTCCTGGCATCCCCAGCCCTGCCTGTGTCTGGTGGCAGTGCTGTTGGCTGCTTCCAGAGGTGGGGCTGGAATTCACAACCTGCTGATGGACATCCACCATCCTGTCCGGAGAGGAGACAGCTTTATGGTGTAGTGACATAGCAGTGACTGAAGGTCAGCGGCAGGATGCTCATTAGAGCTGCTTTGGTATTTCTGGCCTCTGCTTCATTAAGCTTTGTGAAAATGAACAAAGACCATCTTGAAGTTTGAATTATGCAGCTGGAGATCTGCAGACGCTTTCCTTTCTTCCACCAGATCCTAATGATGTCATGAAAACACTGAACTCATGTTTGAATGAGGCAGTAGGTAGCAGTCCTAGCCACATACTAAATTTAATTTTCTTCTCTCTAAGACGCTGCTTCTTCCCACCTGTTTCAGCAGGAGTCTTTTCTGAGATGCTACAGATGCTGCTGGGAATCTTTCCTGGAGTGCTACTGCTGAGAATTATGGAATTCATAGAATTGTCTGGGTTGCAAGGCCCCTCCAAAGGTCATCTAGTCTAACCCCCCCTGTGGTGGATTAGGATCAAAGCTGTTTTAAAATCAATGGTGATGCTGAAGTCAGCGAGATAGAGTTCCTCACGCTTACCCCATGCTTGCAAATACTTTGATTATGAAAAATGCCACACTTATATGTAAATACTTGCCTAAATGAAGTGACTTCATCTTGCCAACACCAAGGACTGTTTGATCTTCTTGGCTTTGTGTGAGAGTGTCATGGGAAGAAGGGTACCTGGCATCAAGCACTTGGCTATGGAGAAAGATGATCTATAATGTGGAAGAGTTAATGTCTAATGAAAGGGGAAGCCTCAAGGGAGAAGGTAGAGAGTTTGTTAAACAGAAGTGGTAGAATTTGAGCCCTTGCAAAAATAGGGACTCAGTGGAGTGATAAAGGTGCAATTGGAAAGGCTCTGTGCTTTGGGAAGAAGGAAGCATGTAAAAAGGTATGCTTAAAAAACAAATGAGAAATGGGGAAAAAAGCTACTTTAAAAAAATACTTTTTTCTTCCCATCTACCTTGTGTCAGGTCCCAGTCTAATTTCTGTGTGTGCCAAAAAAGGCCCGAGCAGGCAAAGGTCTGCTGGCACGGAAACATTGGGAAATGATAATTCTTTTCAGTGCTGATTTATTTGGAAGAATGGTTTTAAGTTTTTAATGTGATAATGCAGTTCTGAATATGTATGGGGTGTTACATGTCTACATTAACTCTTTCTATGATATTTCATATTTTTAGTGCTTGAGAATTTGTTAAAATGGATTTTATGGAAATGCTTGTTCACATGTTTATATAAAATGAGTATGTATATAATTGTCCACTTCAGAATGAAGCTAGTAAATGGCACTTTCACGCTGGAGTGTAGAAGTCTGTGGTTTTGTTTTTTTCTGATCTTATTTTTCCTCTTCCCCCTTCCCCCACCCCACGTTAGACCCCTGCCTTTGTTGTCCTGGCTCACTCAATGCTGTTTATACCTCCAGGCAAGAAAGCAGTCAAATGCTGTGGTCATTCATCTTTGAAAGCTTATAATGAGCTTATCGGGAAAGACCTGTAAATATATATCTTGTTCTCCTCTTGCATCAGGCCATGAGCAATTAGGTTGGCCCACCTAAGGTAGTTACAAACTGTCTCACCATTCAAAATACCTTCTGGATAACAATGTTAGGAGTCTTTTACAAGTTAATGGGATCTCTGTAATTTCTGTATATCAGGCTGGTCTTTACCACCCTGGCCCAAACCTCCCTGTGTGGGACCTTTTGCCATGCAGAGTTGTGACTCCTTTGTTACTAGGAGCATCATCTTGCTTCCCCTTTGAATGGTGAAGCTGAAGCTTTTCTTTATCAGGCACTTTGACGTGCATCATTCCCCTCAACAGTGCATCTGTAAAAACATCTTTGAGAGCCTTTTGAATTGTAAGGTGGAAGCAAACGAGCCCTTAATGCCACTGCAAAATTTGATCAGTTGGTCTTCTGATGTGATTTACCTTTCAAATCTGTTGTCTGGCCAACTTAAATCAGCCAGGAACCTTCAGGAAAATGAAGGTACCAGCTATTGCCTACTAGAGAATGCCAGTTGAGCTGTGTGGGTTTTTTTTTCTTTTCAGTGGGCTTGCTATGATTTTGTTTTGACAGATTGAGATGTGTTTCGCTTTGCTTTCATTTTTCACCGTGTCAAAAGAATTTTTAGTGCATTTTCCCCTCCTTTCCCTGCCCACTGCTATCTGTATGGGTCAGTGCAGAGGCAGCAACCCCCTTGCCCCTCTACATTGCTGGTTTACAGCTACCCGTGCTGCAGAGGCCTGAGCTGAACCATCCTGATGGGAAACTATTCAAACTGTGGCCATCTACTGAGATGCCATGGGCAGAACATATGGGAGAGTGGGAAGGGGCTGGTGAGGCTCCAAGGAGAGGAACATCTTAAGCAGTCTGAAAGTTTTTTTGATTTGTAACCTGACTTGCTCTGTTTCTTCTGACCCATCGTGGGGAGCCATGTGCCTTTGGATGCATCAGCTTGGGTTCACCTGTATGAGGTGTTGCTCTGCTTCGGTGTTGCCCAGCCACAGAAGCTGGTTTATGGAAGCTGGAGTGTGTAAGGATTTGGGGGGTTTCACTTCCATCCCTGCCCCACCCCTTCACAAGCTCATCCTGCAATTACTGTATTAATCTAGGGAGTCTTCATGTGGTTGTTTGGGTGCGTTGCTTTTATTGGAAGAAAGCAGCTGCTTGACTGAGTTAGAAGATGACGGGGTTTACACCAAGCTCACCTCAATACTGGCACAGCTCAACTGACCTGGTGCTGCAGGGTTTAGTGGTAAGTGCGTGCACTACACTGGTTGAAATAAGGGGAAGCTGAAATCAGGTTTACATGTAGCATCTTCATGGCTGAAGTTTCTGAATAGCCTCTGTAATGATGACTTAGGAGAATCAAGTGCAGGAGATGGTGTAAGTCCATTAGTGAACACGCAGTCCCTGCCCTGGGAAGCCTGTGCTCCAAGAGGAGCAGAAATTCAGTAACATGTGCACATGTGATGCTTGTAACAAGATGTGCCAGGTCCCTCCTGTGCTGAGGGCAGCCTGGGCATTTATATACATCTTGGTTTGTTCCTTATATCAGACAAATGCCCTGCATTTGTGCAGAGTGCGTGCATGGTGCTTTCCCTAGACATAAAAGTCACAGGTCCCTGCAGTGATCCCTACTGCAGCAGGTATGTCTGATCCCTGGTGGACTACGCTGCAGCTGTAGTGGTATGTTGCTCCTGTGTCTCTCACAGTCCAGGGATATATTCTCTGGGGACCAGGTACTGCTTCTCTGTCCACAGGGGACCCAAGTGATTATGATCACATAGCAGATCCCTAAGTACAACTTTTCTTTTTTCTCTTCATAGCTTGGTTTACTTTTTCTGAATGCAGTTTCCTTTGTTTTTGTGGGCTGTATGTGCTGCTCTTACCGGCTCAACATTTCATTTCTTGAAACGCTGGAGTTCAGCCGCAATGCAGTGACCAACGGGTCCAGCTACATTGTGAAATGAATACAATTCTCCCTTGCTCTCTAGAAACGTGCTTTGGAAGAGCAGAGATTTATTTGTGTAACTGGTCAAATGGAGGTTAGTGTGAAATAAAATATATGCCTGTGCATCTCTCAGCCTCCCCTGATGCTGGGTCAAGGCTGGCTTATTTTTTCTTGGTCCTCCCACTGTCAGAACCCCTCAGGAATCTGGGCTTTAGTCCACTGGCTGTCAGTAGTAGTTAACTTCGCTTCTCAGTAAATTCTGCAAGTTTGCAAACCTCCCCCAAGGCTATCGTATGACAGCATTCTTCACGTGACCACTGTGGTAGTGGAAGGAAAAAGAAGATACCACTTTCCTGTAGTGCAAACATAGCCCTTCAATTATGCATGAGTCAAGTGTTCAAAGGATACAGATCTTAGAAGTCAGCTCAGGTGTGTCTCTTCTTTCTCACTATTCTCTACCCTCCCTTGTGCTTTATCATAATGGAAGGGTGAATTTGCTATTGAAGGAGAACAGCAGGGCTCTTCTCCCGACAAGGCTATAGGAAGATGATACTTCTGGTTCAAGTGGTCCTCAAGTAGATGGGATACTTTTCTGTGGAAGCACCACTGTGTGCTTGCCCCGTTTCTGGCACTTGTCCCTAAGCAGGTACTGCTGCCGTTCCTTAGATGGCACTATGGAATAGGTGGACCCCTGGTCTGACAAACTGCGGCCTTTCTTCATAGACTAAATGAAGCCACTGCCTTAAAGCAAGACAATTCAGTACTTTTGTGACACCTAGCTCTCTAATGGCTGTGGGCCCAGTTAAGGTTTTGCCCCAGTTCCTGACCTAGAGGTGTGCCCAGGCAATTCCCCTTACGGCTGTCCCTACAACTTGGGACCCAGCATTATAGTTTGTTCAGGGCTTGGTGCACTGGCACATGGTACCCAGCAGTGGCACTGGAAGATGGCAACGTTCCTGCAGCCTCTCTCCTGCCTGGGCTGGACCAAGGATTGAGCTGCATCACTGTGCCAGAGGACACTGGGGCAATAGCTTGGGCCTCTAGCTGCCTCCCTTTCTTGCAGCTTTGGAGAGAGTGCAAGTAGCAGACGTCATAAAGTCTCACTTGGGTTTTGGCATTTAAGACATTTTACAGCCTCAAGTTCCTCTCTCCTCTTGCCATCCTCCCACCTGCCCAAGGCAGCGTGTAATAAATCTCAGTGTCTCTGAGCATCCATAAGCCACCCCTGGTAATTGATGTTCCTTTCACCTGTTTATTTTCTGATGTTCTCTTTCATTAATGTGCATGAAATTGTTTTTCAGTTGGGTTGTCCCTAAAGCAATGGCATCCACAGTCCTTCTGGGAACTGAGTGAGGCAGTAGAATGAGAGCCATAAAGATAAAACCTACAGGTTGCTTGTTTCCAGCAAGACTAAAGATTAAAATCAACAATAAAAGAGACAAAGGAGGTATCATCTTGCCTTCCTCCTTGTAAAGTCCCCAGTCTCCCTGTGCAGGGCTGCCACAGTCCAGGGAGGATGGAGCAAATCAAGATCGGTTGCACAAGGTGATACTGAGCCATTTGGGACAGATGCTGCCTAGCAGTTACCCTGGATTTGAGTTCACACCTGAAAGCACGGAGCACACAATGCTTTGACTACATTCTGTAGGTAAATTGGAGCCTATAGATGCTCATTTAGCCTTTACTTGCCCGAGATTTATTAGCAGGATGAATTGAGAGATTCTGAAGCCCATCTGCTGTTTGCTAGTGCTGTTTCGAATGAAGAAGGTGGAGGGAAGGGGTGTGTGTGGTGGGGGTGGCAGTGCTGGCAGGCTGTCTCAGCACAGGTAAAATTGGTTTGGTCCAAACTGTAAGTCAACAGTTGAGTTCATAGAGTTGCTGCGGTTGTTTTTCGCACACATCTGTTTGTGCCTTTATGCTAGTTCAAGGATAATTCCTGTAAGCTGCATGTAGGATGGCTGAGCTGCACAAAAGCAACATCTGATTAACCTGATGATTTTAAGCCATTTTATTACTCTCATCAATGAAAGCAGCGCTCACTACTTAGCTTCTAGCACAGACCTGTGACAGAGCATGCAATATTAAAAGGGATTTTATTTGCCGTTTCTAGTTTCACTGACGCTAGAGAAGGAAAGAAATCAGGATCTGCCATGCTCTGAGCAATTGTCTTACCCAGAAGGTGATAGCTATGAGACCAAAGTGCCAAATCCTATTCCATCATTTCCTACCCAATGGAAGCACACCTGAAATTGCTGTGACCATGATGAGAGGACCAAATAATACAGCAAAACAACGCAGACAAAAGGACTGAATTGTGTTAATTTTGTTGTTAAGAGAATGGAGCTGAATGAGAATG
This sequence comes from Upupa epops, assembly GCA_013397515.1. Classification (NCBI taxonomy): domain Eukaryota; kingdom Metazoa; phylum Chordata; class Aves; order Bucerotiformes; family Upupidae; genus Upupa; species Upupa epops. Next base: position 31,452 of record VZRI01013837.1, on the reverse strand, counting down.
TGTGTGGCATTGGTTTCAGCACGTCTGGCAGTTAGTGGTGTAGGTTCATGTGAAAATGAGCTAGAGTCTGAAGTTGCAGGATGTTAATATGAGGATATTTTATTTGAAATTTCTCAAACAGTAAGACAATAATGCTTTGGGAAGACTGAGATTTATATGAATTATCATTTCTAAAGTTGGGTTTCTGAGTTCATGTAGATACTAGAAAAAGTGTCTTGAAATTTTTTCATTATTGTTAATATTTTACTGTTAAGCACTGAGTATCTTTGAGCCTTCACTGGCTGTGGAGGCAACTGCAAGATGTTCAGCACATCTGATACTTTCTGTGTGCAAGGTCCAACTGCGGATTTGAGCCCCTGGCACCTCTAGTAAACATCTTCTTTTGTGTAATGTAAGCTTAGGACAATGAAATTAGAATCAGATGGTCTTTCCTTTTTTTTTATCCAGACTTCTTCCCTGTTTGGGTCCTAAGCCAGAAGGTTTACTGTGGAACACAGCTGAGTTGCTTGCTTTATCTCGTAAAACAAATGGGCCATTGTTCCTGTTTCAGAATGATACTTTCCTTAGCTCTGCATTGTGGCTTAGCTATGCCCTACCTTCCCTCTTACCTCTTTCTGTTTTTTTCCCAGAGCATGTGCAGTTACAACAGGCTGGAGTTCTCTGCTAGCTAACAGAGCTGTCCTTCCTTGCCGTGAGGAGCTGTACATAGGCAGTGGAGATGGACCAATAAATGATTTTCTTTTGTGTTGGATCTTATGTTTTGTTTTGATGTAGTATGTATCATTTCCCATTTGAAATGGCTTTTATTGTGTGGTTGAAAAAACCCTCTTACTTGGCATTAGCAGAGGAAGCAGTGTATAAAAGGAAATAAAAAATACATGAATTTAATAAGCAGTATTTTGAGGTTCCTTTTGTTACATGCTACCTTTTGAACTCTCTAAACCAGCATGCATATCTAATTCACAATAGCGTCACTGTGTTAAGCTGCATGAGTAAACACTTTAAATGGGAGGAAGCACCTGTGTATTGCTATTGTCTCTCTTCTTCCATTAGACTCTTGTTTAAGCCAAAGCTTCCAGTAAGTAGAAATCCACAGGCAGCAGTAGTCAGAGCCTTCAGACTGGAAGGAGTGGGTGCATCTTAACAGACAGCCGGGCATGGAGGGAAGTGTGGGTCTGCATGTAGGCACCTATACACGAGTGGGCCACCAAGCACTTGCTCATCTCCTCGGTCTGGGCCCTGAAAGAGCAGGTTGTCAGGAGTACAGAGATCTACAAGGTAGGTTCACTGTAGACTTACGGTACTTGAAGCTGTTGGTTGGGTTTGGGAGGCTGTCATCCCACTTGCTGGGTTTGTACAACAAATGTTTGACTCGATTGCTTTGCCATTTTGTTTCTGCATTTTTAAGGACCAGTACAATTCCTTGGTGAAGTCGACACAGTTATATATACAACCTGTAAGATGTGACAAGCTTTAAGGCTGGAAAAGCTGGTTTGTACAGAAGAGCCTTAAAGGCTAAACATTTCTTTAGTTTACCCCAAGGCAGGTCAGGAGGTTACTTACTATGGTCTGAAAGAATCCACAAACAGAAGATCTTTGCTGCTAAAGAACTTCTTTTCATCTAGGAAAAAGCATAAAAACAATTAATCAACTTGAAGCTGAGTTTGGGTATGATCAGGTTAGAAACTACCAGGATGGATTTTCCATCCCCATTGCTATGTTAGTGCTGCAGTCGGTGTCAAATGAGAAATTAGGGGCAGTGTAGAAGTTGGTGGATCAAGTACTTAGTGTTGTACAGGAGATCTTGTTAGAAAGTGTCACTTGTGGAGAGAGAAAACTAGAAATCCGCATCTCAGAGACACCAGAGGTGCTGGTGTAGTACTTAGGGAGTTAGAGCTACATCTCAGCTAATTAAATCTTTGTTTCTTGGAGGTTTGGTGAGATGTTGATTATTTTATTAATCCTTCTAACATCAGTTTCCATTTAGGAGAAATTGTCTTTGTGCCCTCTAGTGGAAGAACTATTTATTTAAAACTTCCATAGTGGGAGAGGCTCCTGCAAAAAAAAAGCAGAATGTGTGAGAGAGGCCATAGAGGAGCAGAACGAGGCTGGAAGGAAGAGGGGTTGCAAGAGGTGGACATGCTCTCTGCTTCCTCCACTTTGTTCCTTACAGAACAGTACATGCAAGACGTTTTTCAGATAGGTAAGGTAAGAGGTTGTGAACAGAGCAAGAAGAGATTATCTAATGCTCCTTTCTGTTGGGCTTGATGAAATTATTCCAGAAGACTTGAGGAAAACCTGGTCTTGGCAAGATCTGAACCTTTGGTGATTCCTATCCACGTTCCCTGTGGTGGGAATGGGATAGGAGTAGAGCAAAGTCCACACCAGATCTTGAATGGGAGGCCAAGAGAAGACCCAAAAAATGAAAGATTAGACAATTTCACTCTGATTTCTCAAAACATTCCAGAGCAATATGTGGACAGCAAAGAGGAGGATGAATATGGGGTCCAGAAGAAAAGCTAGTATGTAAAGAAAAAAAGCTAATCTGACCAACTTCCCTCTTTAACAGAGGAACCAGTTAGTGCATGGGAGGAACTGCTGATGAGACCAAGGTTTCAGAATTCACATCATCTTGGTGAACAGCAGAACTTACTGGGCACCAACAACATGATGTGATACAGGGGAGAGAGGGTGTAGTGGTGGCTGGTGGCTTTGGAAGGAGCAGCATCCAAATGACCAAATGCAAGAGGAGCAGCAGCAAACAGAGTGATGTGTGGTTAGGGGGTCTGTTTTTAGGGAGTCTGTTGTGAGTGGCCAGTTCAGACGAGTCAACAGCACCCTGAGGTTGAAGAAAGGAGTCAAATCTCTCTGAGTCATCCTTACAGAGTGTTATGTATAAGACAAGACTGATACTTGCCTCCCCTGCACTGGGGAGTGCTGGGCACAGTACAAGGCAGGAGGAAAACAGTCATATTTGCAAGCCTGGAGATGAACTGCACAGATGGGAGGCTCCACAAATGAGGCCAGGGAGGGAAAGCTGGAGGAACTGTATTTGGAAATATTAAGCATGAATGCAGGCAGTACATTTTCTGATGCCTAAAATATTTCTGTAAAAAGGATGATAATCAGCTTTTAGTACCCACTAGGGGAAAATACCTTGATTTGCATGAAAAAAAGTATTCAAGGGAGAGTTTGTCACTAGGACAGTGACGAAGCCATAGCAAAAGAAGTTGTGTCTCTGTTTTACTGGAGGATTTGCATAGCAGTTAAACTGGTGCCTCTTGCCGATGGTGTGATTTATTCCCTCACTCTGTTGCCTTCTGTCCATCCAGCCATCGTGCAAAGTCTATTATACTCATTAACCCATCACGGAGAGTGTTGCTGGAGGTGCTCTCAAGGGCCAGGGGTCAAAACCAGTAGCGGTGTTGTAAGCTGTTGCCTGGCTTTGGGATATAAATTCTGCTCTCAGTGCGGTCATGAAAACTTCAAGCACAGATGTAGATCACAAGAAATAGCTGCTGTCCTGTACATTTTCCTTTCTCTGTTTCTTTCTGGAGCTGCTCATTTGGGATATTGTGAGAGCAACAGATGTGCAAGTGAGAGTCCCTACAGCTCCCTCCCATCACTGTCATCTTCCCTTTTCTTGTGCTGGATTGTCATTCTTGTTTATTTTTGTTTGAATTACAATTGCAAAAACTGTTGCAGTGCTGTTTATTTGCCGTGTGTCATGAGTCACTGTTTGTATGTGCTGCCGTTTGCGTTGCCTCTCAACTCCCTCTGTCTAATGCTCTCAGGCACAGCTTTGCTCCAAGCTCTCCACTTGCAGCCTCTTCTGCTGGATGGAGTTTGCAATGCTCTGTGCTCCTGTGAGTGCAGGGACAAGTGAGCTCACAGTGAAGAGCCAGAATTAGAGGGTTTTTTTGCTGTATCTTTTCCTTTTTTCTCCTCATGGCATTTTGTAAGGGTTCCTGTTCAAATGGAAAGATTACTTGGAGATTCCATCATTGAGATTTCTCTGCTTAATCTCTCTTTATCTTATTTCTGCCAGACAGTGAGATCATTGCTGCTTTTTCTGGCTTGCAAGTTTTAGGGAAGGGGGGACATCATGTTATAAGAGACTTTTAAAGTTATCGAGATGCCCATACATGATTCCACCATCTGCCTTACATACTGGTGAGTTAATCTCTTCACATCCACTTGTCATTGGGATAGAGAATAAGGCACCCTGCATGAGGCTGTAATGCAGGAAGGATTTTCAGGATCTCTGTGCTCACTATCTCACCACAGCAGCAAATCATTTTGCTTTGCAGTGAATGCCCCCATTTTTCTGGTATGTAAAATTAAAAAGCCTTAGGGATGCATTTCTAACATCCAGGCCATAACTGCATCCATCACTGCTTGGATGTTGAAGCACGTCCACCATCACTTGCTTTTATTTTTGGCCCAGGATAATATTTTGTGATGCATCAAAGCTTTGCACATCAAGCTCACTGTAGCAACCAGCCCTAATGCTTTTTTGCATCAGTTGTCTCTTGAGACAGCTGAAGTGATGCAAGGAGTTTGCCTGGGCTCAGGGCTTCAGCCTGAAGGCAGCCAGAAGTTGTTCAGTTATGGTACTGCTCTGCTAAAGGGCACACAGCAAGGTATGAGGAAAGGACCATGACCTTGGTGACTAGCAACACCATGGTCATTGCCACTGGCTTGCCTCCCAGCTGACCAAGAGAGACTGACTTGTTCCTCGGTTTCCCTGATGAAGAAATGGGTGTCTCTTGCAAAGCACTTTAAACTCTCTGGGCTAGAAATGCTGCATAAGAGCTTCCCTTTCATCTAGAAAGTCCCACTGACTCTTTGGCAGATTAAAATTAAGAAAAACTAACTCTCCCAGGTTGTTTTAGGAGGCTAAATGGTCTTGGAGGATTTGCTTTGAAATTTACAGGCATGGTGTCTGCTGCTCAAACTTCCAGCATGATTTCTGTCCAAGGCAAAGATGTTCTGGGTTGGGATATCTGACCACAAGGCCACAGTGTGGCTCCATTTGCAAGGACCTGCAGGTCTATCAGAAACTGGGGCTGACCAAACCTGCCTCTGGCAGGAACTGTAGGTGCTCTGGGTAGAGGAGAGGGGTCTTTCCTGGTTCTCACAGCTTTGGGTGATCCTCCCTGCTTCTTTCTCATTCATGCTCCAGGTGAAGGCACTGTCATTGCTAGCCAAGGAAACTATCCAGCTCATCTTAGAAATCTGAAAGGCACCACCTTGTGAGATGGTTTGTATATTTATCAAGGAGAAATGGGCAATTTGTCAGTGTCAGCTTAATGGAGCTTCAGCTTACAGTCCTCCATGTGGGAGAATTAATGGTGGGTCCTGAGTCTGTCTTGGGTCATCAACTGGGCTCAGCAGATGTTTGATTGTGAATCCACTGTAAAACAGCGCCAAGCTTCTTGTGCCTTTCTTGGCAACCAAGGCAGGGTTTCAGGTATAAAATGTCCATGTTGATTCTTTAAATGTTCTCAGGTGGCCTATGGAATGTAAAATTTTTACTCTTATTTGTAATGCAAAACCTTTATCTCCAATTTACAACTCCCTAGTTGGGTACTTGAGGGCCTATAAGAAAATGCTCATCTTCTAGTGGATAGTATTCAGTGTCAGAGGAAGCTGGGAATAGATGGTGTGTTTTAAATGGTGTCACTTCCCATGACTGGATTGTATAATTTAAATAACTCTTATTTAATAATCCTTTAAATGCTGAATTTCAGCCTTTGCTGCTTGACTCACAGGAAGCTGTGACAGGTTTTTAATGCTGCTGTGGTAATGCTTGAAACATACTTAAGCTGCTGTACACCAAGACATTGCTCTTTGTGTGTTGGTACAATTGTCCAAGGCCAGCTGCAGCTAGGCATAGGGGTTGGTCTCTGCTTTGCCTCCCTCCCAGCCCCAGTTTCGGAAGTCTCAATTGTTTTACCCTTTTATGGAGCCATAACATCTGCTGTAAATACCACAGTGAATGAAACAGCTGCTGGGTCTGGGGTCCATGTAGAACAGCTAAGCATATTCTAGCAATCCTAGCAATGCATTGTGCTCTGGATCTGTGCAGTAAAATTATTCCTACAGGAGTGAGTGGTGCACAGGGGATTCAGTGCTGGAAGTGGAAAGCTTGTGATTTTCTGCAACGTGGGGTGTAACAGGTCACCATGCCACCTGGGGAGCAGAGCAGCAGTGCCCTCGGGTGCTTATGGTAGTCCACTGGCTGCAGCCAAGTGTGGGGTGGTTGGAGCTTTGCTGGGTCTCAGTGACAAGATACCATTCACTGCAGTGACAGTACGCATGACATAAACCTGCATTTTATAGAGGAATGTGTGTATGCATAGGGGTATATCATTACACAAGCATGAAGAAGCCTATAAGCAGCTTGGGAAGCTCTGTGTGTTTAGTATAACGTGAGGATCTGGTCTGTAGCTGCCTCCCTTTCACCCCCTCCCTCACCCCTGTCCCCATAGGCAGTCAGTCTGAGGACAAATAATTTAATGCCATTCCTGCTCTTGGTGCTGGTTTATGGCATTAGTGCAGGGAGTGGAATTTCATCTATAAAAAAGAGTACAACTGGGCTGCTGGGGAACAAGCCCCGGCAGAAGGTGTTGGCAGCAAAGAGAACCTGTTGTCTCTGTGCATAATGCAGAAGTCATCGCCTTTATTTCAAGGTTGCACATTATGACAGACTGTTTGCCTACAGAGGAAATAGGTAGTTTTTGTTGTGGCTAGCAGTCAAGTGATACAGGCTTAAATTAGAAGCTGCCATTTCTGTTTAGAATAAAACTTTCGTTTCTGTATATGCATGAGCGTATTAGTGTTCTGAGCTCTGCTGAATGTGCAGCGGATTTGCAAAGGAGCCCATTAATGCTTGCAGAGGTTAATGGCAAGGAGGGGCAGCAAGGAAGAACGTCTTAATGAGACAGCGTGAAGAGTTGACGTGAGGACATAGAATGCTTGGAGCCACCTTTTCTGTGGGAAGAGTCAGGCTGTTGCTGGAGGAATGGAAAACTAGCGGCAGCTCAGCAGTCCTGTCGCCATGAAGAGGAGGTTTCCAGACTGCCTATCTGAGACTCTAATGCAGTGTTGAAGGTGGCTCAAACATGGATCATAAGATAATGGAGGAGCTTTGGTCCTTTCCTACCTGCAGCTACCAAATGAATTGGATGCAGAGGAGAGATCATCTCCTGTTTGCCTTGTTTCTCTGGGACTGAGGCATCCCAGGGCAAGAGACTGTCAAGTTCAGCCTGAGCTGTGGGAAGGATGTAGCTGCGCTCCCCCAGGACAGGCCTGCTGGGGGTTGTAGCAGCTAAATGAATCTGGTGGAGGGCTGCTAAAGTTCATTTTGTCGTCTTGTTTCTTAATTTTAGAAGTATTTCAATTTCAATTTCAACTTAGAGTTGGCAAGCACCAGCAGGCAGTGCTGCATTGGCTTTCATTGGCAGTATCGCCTTGAAAATTGAGGGATTTGGCCTGGAAGCCCATGGGAAATATTAGGGTTTGTGAGAGAAGATCTTACAGTGGAAGATGGACCATTTAATCTGTGTAATTACAGCTCTCCAGGCTGTGTTTAATTTTTTTAAAAAGTATTTTTTAAATGGAGCACCCTGTAGTGACAGGAAGAACTGAAGGAATAATTGGGAATTCAGTCAGTGCATGTCACCTTGTTTCACATTACTGAAGTAATGGCAGTGAACTCGTGATTTCCTTGAATTTAATCACTGCTTAGAATTATTCACAGCATAAATTTCTGGGAGGGAAAAAGCCCACAACTTAAATGCCCATGGAAGTCGTGAAATGAGTTTAAAAAAATCATTTGACTTATATAGTACCCCCTCCCCCTGCTCCCTCCCAAGATTTAAAGCAGTGGTACCTGTTGAAGAGTCTTTTAAAAAAAGAGTTTTCCAGTTTTCCGGTTAAAGATTCATTTTATTTTGTTACCTGGTCAAAACTGATGATGTAAAAGCATTATATGTGTAACAAGGACATACGTTTACTTCATTGTGTGACATGAGGAGCAGAGTTGTTTTAGAAAGTCACCAGGTACATGTGAAAATCATCAGTCTTGGCATCACTGAAGCCATTAAGGAGAAGTTCATTGCTGAATTTGCCCAGAACGGAGAGTGTTGGGACTGGGTAGGCTGCAGCAGTCTGGTGTGCTGAGCAGCTTGGCTTTTCTAAAGCAAGAGAGTACAATTATATTTTGAAGTTTATTTTTTGCCACACTTGACAAAACTTTATTCATTGCAATGGTTGATTTTTAAGGACAGGTATCTTCTTTAAGGAAACATGGATTTTGCTCTTTGCTGAATTTTTGATGGCAGTGCTGTTAAGTGCAGATACCCAGAGATGCACTTGTGCACCTTTGCTGTTCAGGGTGCCTGGAGGTTCCTCATTTCTATGCCTGAGGTCACATGTGGCCAGCTCTGAATGGCCTTACCATCAGTAGCAGCAGCATGGCTTGTCCTCTCCCATGGCTCTGAGCTGTGCTGTGGTTTTGATTTTTGAGAAAACAAGACTTTATGAAGAAAAGGCCTCATCTCACTATATAATCCCATTCTCTGTTTTACTCTTAACAGTATAAAAATCTCAGGCCTGGCAGGAGCTGTACTCCCCGTGTTGGTGCTTTACTGAGTGCAGAGGTCTTGAGTCTATGTGCATGTGGTGCATGGGCCTTTCCACCCACTATGGACAGTAGGAGACCAAAGTAGTTCCGGTAGAGATTGTCATGTCCTCTTGGGCTACTTTGCTGGACCTTAGTAAGGAAAGACCTGGTTTCAAATGGCTGTGAAATTAATTTCATGTTATTTGTGTGCTGAACATTGACCTCTCTGTGTTGTGGTGAAACGTGACACTGCCTAGTTCTTGCCTGGTCTCACCACATCATCTGTTCCATTTTTGCCCCTCAGTGCCCCATGGTAACAGTGTCTCCTGTGTCTAGGAGAGGCCTGTGGCTTTTACTCAGAGGAGATGCTCATTTCCACTGCTCGGTTCCATCAGTCTGGCTGTGCTCCATCAGGCTGTGCTAAATTTCAAAGTAAATGAGCCAGTCTTGTGTCCCAGCCCTTCTGAGCACCAGGGGAGACCTGAAGAAAGGAGAGGGCAGGATCACATCTACCTCGCCTGTGCTTGTGGTGATGGCTTCTATCAGGGGTTGCTGGGTTGGGGTACTGGTAACACTGGTCTGCAGTTGCTTACCTCCAGTGTGACTGGGCACAGTGTGATGCACTGCGTCTTGACTCAATTAAAAGGGCATATTTTCAAACTGGGAAGACCTGGGGAAATGGCACAATTTACAAGGCAGATATGCTGAAAGCCAGTATTTCTGTAGCTGGACATGCAGGTTGCTGTGCCAGCTCTGCCCTGGCCAGCCAGCAGGGATGCCAGCCAATGTGTAGGCACCCAATGGAGCCTTGGTCCCTGTCCTAGCCGTCTGGCCAGATTGGCACCAGTGTCTTGCATAAACAGTGCCTTTATAGGAAGTTGGCTGAGGTAGTATTTTCACCTGAGGAGTGAGATGGATGTGTCATGGGGATCTGGCTGTGCAGTGGTCTGGGTGATCTGTCCAGCTGGAAGACAGGCAGCCGTTCGGCCAAATATGGGTTTTCATGCTGGAGTGGAGTTGACATAAGGAAGTTATATGGAAGTGGCATTGGATTCTGGTGCAAGATTTCTGGCAACCTTTGACTCCAAGAAAGTAGTAGGCCCCTAACCAAATGCATGTTTCCAGCTGTGGGGAGCAGCCTGCCATTTTCATCTTCTGTCCACTTCCCTTTCTCATCTGTAAGAATTCATGTCTCAGCTCCAGCAGCTCTGATTATATGGCTTAGTACTGGTTGCGTACTGGAGGACACTTTTTTTGACAGTCACATGGGAGGTGTTGCTTATTTACCCAAGTTCTGGGCTTATAGTGATGCAAGGAACATAATACCATCGGGCAGTTGTAGCAGAGGTTGAGGCTCCATTGTCTTAGGTGCTATAAAAATGCCTTGTGAAAGGCTGAACATTGTCCACACATGCTGAAGGCAAGGCAAGGAAAAGGAAGGGTGACCAGGGCCTTCACAGCTGCTCCTTAGAGGTATGAAGCTGAGCACAAGACATGAAGGTGTGTTTTGCCAGCACCTGGCATGGGACCCAGCTCTCCTGCTTTTTTGCTCTAAAGGACTTTTGTTTGTATGGGGTTGATTTAGAACCAGTTGCTAAACCAAGCTGTGGCTGTGTGCACTTTGCTCGCTGCTTTATCCTATTTGGAGTTGAAATGGTTTGAAATGGATCCAGGATAAAGCTCATCCACTGCTGGGACATACCTAATTACTTTCAGGAAGGCTTGTCTCATTCCACCA
>VZRI01013837.1:6143-21057 GCA_013397515.1 Upupa epops | reverse complement strand
CCCCCCCCCCCCCCCGCCCCGCCATGGAAACAAGGCTAGGTCAGAGGCAGGAGCATGCTCAGTGTCCCGCGCCCAGGTACGAAGCAGAGCGCTGGTGCTCACACCCTCTGCCAGCATTGTGCATGTGTCTATCTGGGAATCCCAAAATGAAGTGAGGGAGTGAGACAAGGAGTCAGGTAAGGAATGCTGAGCATGGACTTGCACAGCATATCTGAACCCAGGGGCAGCATTTTTCTTCTAGGGTAAGAGTGAGTGAGTGGCAGGAGTTTCTCAAGGTGCAGCTCGAGGGCAGCTGCTGCAGCTTTTTGTTCACTCCCTCTTCCTCTCCCTCTCTCATCCTTCGGAGCCATCTTGAGAGCAGCTCAATTTGGTTTTGTTCTTGGTCTGCAGGCTATCGGGGCAGGGTTGTCCGTCACTCAGCCCAGCTTGCAGTGCATGTCTGCATGTGATGCCAATGTCAGCTTTGGCTCCAGCTTTTTGGAAAATTGAGTTTACAAGCTGCGAGTCTTACCAAGAAAAGCTGTTAGGTAACTTTTTTTTTTTCTTAAAAAAAAACCAGTAGAAAACAGTAGAATTCCTACCTTGGTTGTTGTGAGGTGTCTGCTGGAAAGGGCGGTGCTACGATTCTCTTCCCCGCTTGGAGCTAAGAAGTTGTGGGTGTTCTCTGCTGCATTGAAATCCCAAATATTTATGTTACTGTTCTGTTTCCTTGCCATGATCTTAATTTATAGATCACTGTGGTTTTAGTTCCTAAATGATTTAAACTCTAATAAATAGTTTATTCTGTTACATACCAACAATGCAAAGTAATAACTCAATCTTTGAGTTTCTTTCTTAAGGTATTGTTTGCTTTTAATAGTAAAGTTGTTTTGCGAGAGATTGTTTGTAAGCAATACATTGTTCACTTGTGTATTTGGAAGGAATAACAATAAACGTTTTGTGTTCCTGACTTCCCTTCGAAAAAGCCAAGTAGCCCTGCACGTGCAGCTGCCTTCCTGCCTTCCCTGCTGTAATGGCTCTCTGCTCTTGCCCATTGTGTTCCTTAAATAAAAAGCACAAGATGATCCTGCCTTACAGAACCCCAGCAATTGTTTTGTAAACAGCGTGTGTTGTGGTATCTGTCATAAATAACTAGATTCTTGTTTACAGTTGTGAGGTCTTAATGAGAATTCAAGTTGTCCTATACTTCCGAGCTTTTTGGAACTAATTGTACTAGGGCCCTGAAAAACGCTTTATGCAATGGAGAGCCATTAACTGGTGATACAGTGGGATGTAAATGCAGGTCGTCTGTATTTGAAGGGGCTCCCACAGCACAGGTTGACCTGGCAAGGATCACTGTGGATGTGCATTCAGTGAATTCCTAAATTCAAAGCCTCTCATGGTTTGGGTGTATGTACATGAAATTGGGAGGACCTGTGGTTCCTAGAGCATCAGATTAAAAACCTTAGTTTACTCTGCCTGTGCTTGTTGAACCTGCGTGCGCTGGAGATTGTCAAGCAGCTGCAGTGGGGGTGGTGGTGGGGTAGATTGCTGCCCTTGCTTTGAAGAGCTGGAGATAAATGTTACAGTCCCCCCCCAATCATCTTGGTGGGCAATGCAAATGATTCACAGGTGACTGAGTGAAAAGGGAAAGATTGGTATTTATAGTTCTGACCCGAAGAAGATACAGGAGAGTGTTCCTGAATGCATAGAAGATGTTTGCTAGCTGAGTGTGGTGGGCAGCATCCTTCAGAGTGCTGTGGGACCTGGATGAAGGTGAGTGGAAATGTGCAGCTCTAGGACAAGGTTGTAACAGCACTGTGAGGTCAGCAAGAGCTAAAGCTCCTTCTGAAATAGTTGCAGATGCTAGAAGGAAAGCTTTGCTCTACACGTGTGAGCTGTAGCCGTGTGGAGTGAGGGTGTCGGTGAGAGGGGTGGGTGATGGATGCTGGCTGAACTGGTGCTAGTGCTGTTTCTGCCCTGCTTGCCTCTTGCCTCAGGCAGGAAAATTGTTTTTCTTCACCAGACAGGAAGAACTGATGTATTTTTATGTTCAAACCTTACTGCCGGGTGTGGTGCTTGTATCAAAGGAGTAACCCATCCTAGAAACAATGACTCCTCTTGCTTGTTGCTTGTGCCCTCCGCAGTTCCCCAGCAGCGTCTTCGTGATAGCCTGTGAGCTGGCTATGTCCTGTGAGGTTCTCTGTGAAGATCGCTGGGCTGCGGTTAGGGTGCTCAGCAGTTCCTCTGCTCCGCTGCAACACTCATGTAGCAATCCTCAGTGTTTCTCTGTGCTGGACTGATAGTGAGAGAGACAGCATGGTTCAGGGAAAACTTTGGGTTGACTTGTTCATTTATCCTATAACATTCTGTATAATATGGACCCTCTATTTACTTCTTCTCGTGAAGCAATACTGCCAGATCCCACCAGCTTTACCATCTCTGTATGGGATCTTCTGAGAGCAAAGCTCCAGGGGTGCATCCCTGGTGCGTTGTAGATTGCTTGGTCCAGTTAGACAGTTTGCACACTGCCATCCCAGAAAGTGGGCTACCTCGCTCTTGTTCAAGTTAGCCCTGTGGTGTCTTCCAGGAAAAGCTGAAGAGGTGAGAAGGCTGCTCTTTTGGTGTTCACCATGTCCTGTGGCATTGTCTATCTTCAAAACTATTTCTTGGTGAATGTGTTTCAAGGCAAAACAAAATCTGGCACTAAATGGCATCCCAAAACTGTGCATTTTGAGCCTTGCTGCCTTTTGTCTCTGGGCTGCTCTGACCTATTCATGTCAAGAGAGCAAAGAATCTGCAAGGCTGATAAATCTTTACAGCCCCTGCATAGTGTAGGAGGTCTAACTTGATCTGACATTTACTAATCTGTCAAGACGTTCAGTCATTTGTTTTCACAGGGTCGAGCTTCATGTGCCATAGAGAAACGGGTAAACATACTGCATGGCTAACAACAGCAAGTATGAAATCAAGCTCTTTGTATTAGGGCACTTGGAAATCCTTTTCTGCTCGCTTTTTTTGTGGGAGTAATTCCTTTTGCTGAGTGTCAGGTTGTGAATGTCTTTCACCTGGTGAAGTGCAGGCAGAGCATTTGCAGTGAGTTATGCGAGGCTTTCTGTTTGGTTTAGTCCTGCATTGTGTTCATATTTTCCTAAGTCTGTTGCCTTAGCGTGCCAGTTGTAAAACCGATTCCAAGTATCAGATTGTTTTTCTACCCAACACGTGTGACAGCAGCTTTGTAGCACATGGATATTCTTTAATTTATGTCCTTAAATGGCTCTTACAACAGAGTGAGAAGACCCCTGGTTGGTTGAGTGTTTCCAGTACTTTGGGACTCAATTAACTAAATGGTGACATTTCCCACTAAACATCAATTTGATGCTTGGTGGAGGTTTTGAAGTTCTTTTGTTTGGGTGGGTTTTTTTTTTTTTTTACTTTTTAAACTATTTTAAGGATACCTTGACTAGAAAAAGAGGGGTTTAGATCTGTAAGAGTATTCACTGAAATCAATCTAGGAATTTATTCAAACCCCTGCATCGGAAAAATGTGTTTTACCTTTCTGATCATTCTATCTGAAATGCAGAGGGCTTGTTTTGTAAACACTTTTCCTTTACAGAAATCTGTAGTGATGGATGGGAAAGCTTGTGCACAAGATTTTTCCTTTTAAGGAAAAATCCCAAACAACCCCATGCCACCTGCAAAACCTCATGCTGTTCATTCTGACTTCAAGCCTGACTGGTGTCTTGCCTGCCACAAAATGAAGCACAGTGATTGATCTGAGAGGAAAGCTGCTGTATGTGGGGTACTGAATGAAGGAGCTAATTTGGAATATGCCATTAATTTAAGCTTGTTTTCATACTGTTGTGAAGCTAAGATATTGGATTAAAGTTTCCAGGACTAGGTTTCAGACTCATGGTCAAGTGTAGCGTGGTGGGGGGGGTTCTTCAGTGCTTGGGACTTCCCTCTCTGAAGTCTCTCACTACAACTGTGGTTTTGCTGCTTCTTTCAAAGAAAGCACAAATTTGTCCTTGCTGTGTGACCTTATGCCACGCAACCTTACATTGCCCCATTTCTGTGTCTGTTTTGTTCCTTGCAAACCCTCCAGCACCTTCTGGATGCAGGACAGAAGGGAGCACAGTGGGATGGGAATTGGGTAGTGATGCCTGTGAGGGCACAGAAACACCCACCATGGGAAGCGGAAACAGCCGTATGTCACTCTGTCTTCTTAACTCCAGGAACATCTCTGTAGCTCTTTATGTGCTGAAAGTGCTCCAGCCAGCCCCTGAGCTTTGTGGCACAGTCATCTGTGTCCCTGTTTTATTTCCACAGCTTGCATTTCATTAACCTTTCATCTTGCTTGCTTTCTGCCAACTAATTTCCGATGAGCACATGAGTAAGCTCAGGGTTTGTGGTCTCCTCTGCACCCCTGTTCCCATAATCAATAGACCTGACCTTTCTGATGGATGCTCAGTGCTCCTGGACCAGCATTGGATGCTCCTCTGCATACTCTTCATCACCTGTGGCAGCAACCCTGTTCCAGGAGGGCTGTCCTTAAAGCAAGGTGGAACATTTTACAGAATTGGATCCTAACTGAAGAAGGAGTTAGTTCTCCTTGTAGTGATTAAAATGTTAATTGTCTGTGAGTAAATCTGCAGTTAAGCATAGCTGCTGGTGTATTATGTTTGGTTTGGTTTAAAAGAAGCTGTGAAAGTTATTGACAGCTTAAAGTTGTCTATCAAACTTAGGTGGGTTCTTAATGTTTTGGGGTTTTTTTCATATACACACCATGATTAATTTGGCAGAAGGTTTGGAATGTTCACCAGCTTTATTAGTCAGTTTTTGGTATCAGCATATTAACTGCACACTTGGCATTTTACAGTTGTAATGACTTTATGTTAAGCAATTCTTTTGATGGGAATAATGAGAGGGATTCTGGGTTGAGAGAGCATTCACTGTGCCTGGATTCTTTGTTGGGATTTAGAAATGAGAAAGTTTTGAAGAAAAAGGTTTTTAGAGAGGCCAGCTTGCTTCTCCAAGGGAAGTTTAATAACAGAATGCTCACATCTTTGAACTGTAGTGAATCTCTGAATTTTAACTCCTTTTGTTTCATTAGGATTTTTGCTGTGTGTAATTCCTAAAAGAAAAGTAATTTAATTATGTTTTCTCCAGTGGAGACATTATTGTCCATTTTGTCAAATACTGTGAAGCTGGGTGAGAAACGTGGCTCCAAGTGTAACTCCGCTTTCACCAGTGCTGCTTCTGGCTGATGTCCAGAGTGAAGGGGAGTTTCTGTGTGCAACACAGTGGAGATGACCTGTGTTTGCCCAAACATGATTTAATTAGATGGTGTGACATCAGCAGGGAATAGTGCTGAAAGCTGAGTTGCTGCATGGTCAGGTAGAGCATAATCTGCGGGACCTGAACTGCTGCACAGTCCTAGTAAGTATATTTAAATCTATTGATTGACAGTAGTTTGGACCATGAATAGAAGATGGTGAAGGTAAGGGGATATCCCTCCCTCTTCTATTTATTTTTTTTAAAATTCTGTCTATCTGCTTGCACCAATGAGCTGCTTTGACGTCTTCACAGATAACCCACATCTCTAGGGGTGTGCTTAGACATGAAAGTGGATGGGAAATTTCTCTGAGGAGGTAAAGATTTCCATTCAGGTTCTTCTTGCTGTGGCAGTAAGGACTCTGCTTCTTAGGAGGAGGAGGAACACGTTTGTTGCCCATGAGTTGTTATCCCTGTAAGAGGTTTTTTTTAAAGGCTGAGAGCATTGAAGGGATCTTAATTGTCCTGCCCAGGGTTTAACTACTTGCTGAGCTAAGGTAACATTGATACTGTTTGTTACAATAGTCTTTCATAGCCAAGAGGTAATTTGGATGCATGATCTGGGGCATGATACTGTCTCTTCTGCAAAGTGTTTTTAAATATTCCTTCATCTATTCTATGCTGTAGTACCTTCTTTTAGGTCTTTTTTTTTTGTTCAAGTATATAAAATTGGGAGATTGTGCTCTTATCGGCTGATGCTTCAATAGCTACAAATTTAAAAAGGCCTCTTTATTAAAGCTCTGCTGAAATTTCAGAAATGATACTCTGTCTGGAGATGGAATATACTTTTTTTTATCAGGATAGGTAATTAACTACTGAAGCAGTCTGTCAAGTGTCACTTAGTAGGTTCACTGTTGTGGAAGGTGTTAAATCAAGGATTGATATATAGGGAAATGTTCTAGTTAAAGCAGAACCTGGGGAGGAATTGATTGATAGGATGTGGCCTGTGTTAGGCAGAGATATGGAAATAGATCATCTTGGGCTCCTCCAAGGCTATAAATCCGTATGAAAATCCATATGAATATGTTACCTGTAAATAATAATAGAAGATTAGACCTGGATGTGTAAAATGCCTTTAATTTTTGTGAGGGACTGTGGTGCTATATTGAGTCATTGTTCTGCTCCTGGTTAGGTGTCACCTTGTGATTTAAGCACTGCTGGGTTGCTGCTGCTGTGCATGATCACCAGAGTTGATTTGGCTTAGCTGGTGAGAGAGGAGAAGATCAGATATTGAGAGACTGGGATGTCTCTGCAGAAAGGATTTCACAGCAAGGAGTGCCTCCTCCACTTCTGGCAAAATAAAAAACTCAGACTGAAATAATGAAGGACTTTGTATCTTATGCTTTTTCTAAGGAAAATCCTCTGTGTGTGTGTGTGTGTGTGTGTGTGTGTACATATTTATATAGTTTTGCAAAGACTAAATGGATTTGTTTTTACATAAATACATTCAACTACAAAGGAAGTACATACTCTACGACTTTCGGTAAGAGAAGAAAAACTTTCAGAGGCTTTCAGGTTTTAATAATCCCTCGCTTTGAAATCTATCCTGTTCTGACTGTAAAGTGAATCCTCATTTTTACAGCTGAGTAATGCTAGGAGGTTTATAAGCCTATGGCCTAATTAGCCTATCGACATCGGGGTGCTGCACACATTCTGTAGGATTAACTCTGAGAACTCTGAGTGTGCTTAAGAAAAGAATCCTCTAATTGTGCTTCTACATTAGTCATTGGATTCATAATGCCAGTTATAAATGCTCATAAAAGGAAATGATATAATCGCAGGTTTATTTGTGCTATAGCTTGTTCTGAAAGTAATTGTCAGCGAAATGGTGGTGTAGCTGTAGTTTAAAGCATGAAGAGTCAGGCTCTTGCAGTGGTACTTGGTATTGTGGTACTCCTCTGTGTGTGTGTGTGTGTGTGTGTCTGCAAAGGGATGCAGACTGGATCCTTTGTTGAGAAGGTGAATGTAGTTGTCTGAAGGAGTGAGACTTTGGTAATGAATTTTAGAGAAGAGGTATTTACATGTAGATACAGATTAAAAATAGAACATCCGGAGTTGGGTGTTTACATGGGGATTTACTGTAAATGTTTTTGCTTTTCAGCAATTACTTGATTTTTAACCTCTTTTTCTTCCAGCTTAGTGTTGTTTGGTCTTAAAACATCTTACTTTTCTGCAGGTAGAGACTTGGATATAAGGTATCGGTGAAGTGTTTGGTTGCTCAGTGCAGGTCGTTGGATTGGTGGTAGCAGGGCTGGTGTCTACCTATCCCTGCCTGTCCCCTTTGCACAAGATTCTTTCCTACTGTCCTTGCAACTCTGCTGTGGGCACAGAGCAGAAGTGTTATTCTTCACTGTTGCCAGCGATCCAATGTGTCCCCAGGTTTTTGGCTTTATTCTGGTGGTATTGTGAGTGCTCAGTCAGGGCCTCTCTTCCTTCAGTTCTGCTCCTGGTTTCTAGGTGCAGCAATGCTGTCTGGCAGAAGAAACTAGGACTGTGAAGAGTGCTTCAGGGTGCAGTATTTGGGTATCTGCTTAGCTGCCTGATGAGGTCCAGTACACAGATTTAAGCCCTGTCTTTGCGATACCAATTCTCTTGACAAATGGATTCAAAGGTCTGTCTGTCACTGCTTTACTATCACAATTTATTGCCTTAGTATTTGTTTGGCAGGAGGTTTTTGTGTTCTAATACCAGCCCTGCAGTCCATTGCCAGGAAATTTAGAACCTGTGAGTTATTTCAAAGGCCATCTGACTGCAATGCTTCCAGCAGGATTTATGATTTTGCTGGTGCAAAGTTACAGTGTCATAAGCTTTTTATTTGTTCTTATTACATCATGGGCATCTGCAGACTGTTGAGTCTTGTTTTCTTCAGCTGTTCATGTGCAAATATGTCTCTGATCTTGTGAAAGAAGGTATTCTTTATTTCTACTGACTTCTGCTCCTTTAAAAAGACCACTTGGTCAGTCATTAAAGGAAAGTGGAATTAGTTGTGCCAAAACTGGTGGCTGTAAAATGTGTGTGACTGTGATGTTCATATGACAGCTGAAAACGTTTCTGGTTATTTGGAATGTGCTCCTAATTCAGCATCTGATCGGGTTTTATTCTGGTAAATCTGGCATGCAGCGTGCTCTTCAGCTGGCAGAGGAGCATGGGGCATGTTGCCAGAGTTGCAGTGGGATTCCAGAAAGACTTGATTTCATTTATAATTGTTGCAAAGAGTAATTTATTTAGCCTTTAAACTCCTATTCTGTTTCCTGCCTGGCTGGAACAGTAGCAAGTTCCTTCTAAGATTACTTCTAAAAATTGTGCCTTCCAGTGCAATGTGAGGGTTGCAGTATATGAGAATTAAGGTCTGGTCCTTTTGCTTGTGAATGACTTGTGAATTCTGAGTCATGACTTATTGCTTAAATCTATTTATGGCTGCTTTTAAATGTGTTTATTACCTTATGTGCTGTTGTGAATTCTCAACAACTGCCAAGTGTAATGGAATAATGGTTCATTTTTTGGAGTGTTTCACTGTGGAGCTACTTTTTTCTGATGGCTTTTTTCCCCCTTTCCTCTTTAACCTGACAAGAAAGTATCTTTTTCCAATAAAGAAAAGAAAATTCCAAAAACAACTTAGAAGAGATTTTCTAGGTACTGGTCAGGTCTCCTAAGAATAGGCACTAGGTAGGACTGAAGGAGACTGATGCTGCTAGGGCAGAGAGAAAAAAATCTCAGGATCTGAGTTTGCACTTGTCCAAAGCAGTGGGTTTCTGTATGTGGGTGTCTCTGGCAGGCACTGGGTCACTGTGAGACAGAGTGGCTTGACTTTGCTGATTAGCATTGCTTTATGAAGCATTACTGTGTCACTTTATTTCTGCCTAACCTGTTCTAAGTATATGATGCATCCAAATAAAATCTGTTTTTGTGCTGTTAATAAAAGGTCTGTAACAGAGATGAGAGATAAAAATCCAGTTTTACTCTTCGCCCAAGTTTTAGCCATGTATTTCAAACTTCATCTGCAGATGTCTTCATTATCTTAATTGCTGCTTGTTGTGTCCTGACAAGCAATAGATATTTTTGTGGGAAAGCAATATCCTTTATTGGGGTAATATAGCTGAATGACTATTTTCTTGCTAATACTGCCACAGAAAAGGTGAATCTGGTTCCTGAGCTGTGGGCTGACAGCATGCTGGTGGAGCATATGCCATGGTGGCAGCATAATATTCATTCTTGTCTTCCTAGCATTTTATCTAGTACACACTTGCTTATCCAGGTATTACTTTGGTGTGTTACAGCTGTCACTTGCTATTTGGCTTAAAATAGTAAATGTCAGAAAAGAGTTACAAATAGCACCAGCGTTTCTTTGTTTTGCTTTATTTGATGGCTCTGTGTAGCTATTGGAAAAGGGAAATACAGCACGGTGGTATGAATTTGTGAGGCCACTAGAGGATTTGCATTTCTGTCATCCTAGGCAGTAACCAGCTTGTGGCAGACATGACCAACCTCATCCTGGAGAGCTCAATCTTTGTCTTTTGATATATATTTTTATCCTAGTACTAATCTCCCTTTGTACTAGGATTTCTAGCATGACAGGGATGGAGGGGAACCTCTATTGAGCCACCTTCAATGGGTCCAGAGGCACTGACTGCAATTACACTCCTGTTTTGAGGCAGCTGTCCAAGCAGTCCTCCAGCATGCTTCTGGAAGTACCTCGTCTGGGTCCTTTGCCAAATATTTCAAACATTGATCCATTTCTCTGTGCTTCAGCTTTCCGGTCTACAAAGTGGTGACAGGACAGTTAACCTTTCTGAGCTTTGCTCACAGAGATAACTATATCCTTAAAATCTCGACTTAGGAAAAGCAGGCTTTTGTTTTCATTGTTGCTGTTGCTAGGAAGTTATTTTGATGCTGTTGATCCTCTTATAAGCTGGTCCAAATGACCATATACTAATGAGTATGCAACAGGCTCCCTCTCTGTGATTTGCTCACCCTGAGGTGATATCCCATAGTCTGGAGCTGGGGTGGCCAAGAGACAGTCCTTGTCTCTGTTGGGCAAGGATGCCGGGAAACCCGAGATCATTTCCAGCCCTTTTGTTATTCTTATTTTCTTTCTAGCTCTCTTACAGTACACTCTGGCCATTAATATCAGTGGAAGTATAATAAAGCAAAAATAAATATGGACTATTTCACTTCACTTCCACTGTAATTGCCAGTCCATATCTCCCTCCATTATCCTTTCATCTTCTTTTCAGACTGGCTAATAGTTGCTTAGTGATTACATTTAATGGTGTGAGAGCCTTTTAGTCTGGATACTCTGCTTTTTCTTCCCTGTTGCATATGGAGATGTTTACATTTTTAGGCAGAGTTATGATTTGTCTCCCATATAATTGCATGGAAAGGCACAGTTCACATTCCTAGGCAGGCATCCTGAATTTATTTTGATACCATTTCCTTTTTGATGCATTTCCCACACTTGGTTCACCTGGTGCAACCTCTTGATTAGTTTAACTAACTTTGGCCCTTCCTGTAGATTTATTTCTTTGCAGTGAATTGTATATCTCAGCCTGTCTAGTGCAGACTTTGGTGCCAAGTCTCAGAAATGAATAGTGAGCAGGTTGAGATGGAGGAAACTACAGTAAAGGAAATACTTCAATGAGTCTTGCGCCATGTATCTGGAGCATGCCATTTCACTGGGACACTTTCCTTAAATAGGTGCAACTTAGAGCACTTTGCTGGTGGAGGAGCATCGTGATGCTGGGGCAAAGCAAGGGCTGGTAATGGCTCTTTGGCATTGGTTAAATGACCATGGTTGGAAAGGATGGAAACATAATTTAAAAATAATCCACTAAATCAGTATTGCTGTTTTAATTTTTCAGGATGAAGCTGATCCAGGGAGGAAGCCTGAGTCTCTGTTTTGCCTGTGTGGCCACTGACACAAAAACATGGCCCTGAGCAGTTGGGTTATGCCAGCATGTCTCTGGCTGCAGGCACTGGAGAGGTTTCAGTGTGGCTCTGTAAGCCTTGATTCATTCTTGTGCTGCTTTGCTTATGAGGGGACGGGAGATGGGGATTGTGTGGATGTGCAAGGCATAAAACCACCAATTCTTGGATGAGGCTGTAGAGTCTTTTGCAGGAATAACATGCCATGTGGTACAAGGCTGGTAAATGAGAGGCTGGAGTACTGCAAGCCCTGTAAGTGTCCAAAATACCGGTCTCTCTCTCTCGCCCTCTCTCAGCTTTTATCTGCCTGTGTGTTTTCTGTTCTAGTACCAAGAAATTTGAGAACTTTAGGAAGAATGTCCAGTCTCTGTGTCTCTGGGGGTAGCAGCATCGCTGACTCATCAACACTTAAATAGTGGGTGAAGCCTTTGTTAGGGAGCAAGGGATTTTTTTGCTAAAAAGCCAGAAAATGTTGGTTTTCATCATCGAGTTTGCAATCCTAGCAGTTGGAATGAAGTAAAATTCAAAGCTATGGAGAAGTGGCTGGGGGTGTGTAGAGTGAATAATGATCTAATATGAGGCCTCAGCAGGGTGAAAAATGTAAAACTAGCTTCTCCTCTGCTGTTGGGTTTTTTCCTAAGATAAATTTGCTAGCAATGAGAAGTATTTTAAGCGTGGCTGCTGTTGCTGATAGGAACAGGCCATTAAATTGCTACAGTCGACATTCCTTTGGGTCCTGGTCATAACCCAAGCTGCCAACTATTTGTAAATTTACTGACAGTCAGTAAGCAGAAGACAATATTTAAACTGTCAGAAAACTAATATCCACTTGTTTTGGGGAAGCACAGCTCTGCTCCTCTTGTGTTCTGGCTTTTTATAGTCTTTGGTTACTGCTGTTATTTTCTACTTCTCTGAACTTCAAGACTCATGCTGGACAAAGCAGAGAGGAGATGAAGCAGACGCTGCCTGTCTTTCTCTGTGCACCCTGTTCTTCTTGTCATCCATCCTATTATCTGGGTCCCTTTTGGCAGAGATGCTTGAGAGTGTGGCCAAATTTTCAGTGCTTGGGTTCTCAGTTTTGCTGTGGCTTGCAGGAGATGCCATTCAATCTGTGTTAGCTGTACATGTGAAAGCAGGCATTCACCAGGGCTAACTGCATTGAATGCTGGCCAGCTGGGTTGCATGCTTGGAGATAGATGAAAGCAGCTTGAGAAAGCAGGAGAATACTTTGAACCACTGAAATATTGTGGGGGGAAAATGGCAGAATCATTTGTTTGCTGCTTGTTGTTGAAATACAGACCTGTTGTGAATTACCCATGCGAAGATAACTCCTTTTTATGAGCCAGCGTTAAGTCAGGAAATCTGGTTTTCTTTATTGTACAATGGTGTTACGGGTTTACCCCTTTATGGATCTTCAAATGAAATAGCTTTTTGTGTAGTTACCTGTGTGAGTACCCATAAAAAAACATGAGTCCAGGTTGGTTTTCCACATGCCCTGCTGAACACGAGGTGTAACTCTCCTGTGAGGAGAAGTAGCAGAGTTGGCCACAGGGATGGGTATCCTGTGAAATGGCTCTCCTCCCTTTCCCATGCCCTGAGGCAGGGAGGGTGAGTATTAACCTCTGAGAAGAAATAATTTCACTGGGTTCAGGTAGGCTGCCTCATGGATAAACCCAAAAGGATTAGCTCAGTGCTGTGATGATCAGGCTGAGTCTTTTTCAGAGAAGCTGCTGTTTCATACCAGGATTACAGCAGGCAAAAGGAGAAAGGACATGAGAGCAGCTCATCACAGAACTTGCTGAGGGCGTTTACCTGCATGACCAGATGTCTGGGCTTGAGTTCACATCTTCGGCTGTGCCCTGGAGAGTTGAACCCTTTCCCTTTGTGTGCCAAAGGAATGAGAATGCCTCTCTCCATCCTACTGTTTGCCAGAAAATTTTCCCTTAAAATAAAGACACTTTTGTCCCCTAAATGAGCATGTTCCCCTGAGTGCTCCTGGCTTGGGTGAATCATGTTCATACAGAAAAAATTGGTGTGATTCATTTGAATTTCCCATGTCTGCTCTCCTGGGCTTCCTGTGCTGTGAATTTTCACCATCATCTTTGAAGCTTGGCCCACATGAAAGAGTGGGAAGGTGGGGTGTGATCTGGAGCATTCTTGAGCTACAGCTGACACTATCTGGACACAGAGGCCACTTATGTGTGCTTTTGCTGCTCAAGTGCAAATAGATGGCATATTTATCACTGTGTACTGTCAGCGTATTAGAAATTAAGCCCAAAGGCTGCTATCCCAGTAAGTGTTCTACCAATCATTATAGCATTTGTCAACAGTATGGGCTGCTGTCTGGTGATAATAAATGTGTGTAGCTCCTGCTAGAGTAAATGGTTTTTCCAAGGAGAGGTATATTTAATGAAGAATGAGCAGCTCAAGCTGTAAAAGTGGCAAGATCAGTTATTTTAAGAAAACAGTGGTAAATGGTGTAGAGCAAGGTGGCAGGGTGCCTTGTCCTTTGAGCTTGGAGAGTGTCCTGCAGTGAGCAGAAGGGATTTGGGTGTTGAGCACCTCTGGTTTCTAGCAGATGCCTTACATTTAAATAAAGAAGCCAAGTAACCTGCTGCTAAATAAAAGGAGTAGCTGATTTTCTGCAGGGGCTCCAGGAGCATAGAGCAGGGTGAGTGGCAGGTATTAGCTTGGTTTGTGTTTGCAGCACCCAGTTTTCTTCACTGGGTGAACAGCTGCACCAGGAATTTTGCCTCCCACCTGCTCTGGGGCAGGAGTGTAAGGGATGGGCATTCAGTAATGGATTTGGAGAAGATGGAGATGCAAAGACTGTTCTTATCTTCCTTAGGCTTGAATTGCACAGCTTGAATTTTGGTTCTGCTTCTTTTATTTCTAAAGGGCAGTTTTGATAAGCTCCCAGCTGGCCAGATGGTGGTATGCAAAAAAGGGATTCAAAGTCAAAGCATAGGGGAGGGAGGAAGGCATGTCCCTACCTAGGACCTAGCAAAACCCGTCTTCCCAAATTGCTGTCAGGTGTTTGAGAACCAGAGTGTTCTGGATTATGAAAGTTGGGGTTGTGGTATTTGCTAAAAATACACATTTCCATCCATTCCAGATGAACCATGACATGAGAACTGGCTGTCATTCACTGCCAGGGCTCAGACACTCTGTGTGTGCCTTCCCTTAAATATTCCTCCATTCCACAGAGGAGGAAGGTAGGTTTGTCTTCTGTGTTGATTTGTGTGGGATGGTGGGTTTGGTTTTTTTCCTAATAGTATGTCATGTGACTCACCTTTTGGATGGGGGAAAGGAAAGGTGTGGCTGCTGTCTACTTGGACTTTGGGAAGGCTTTTGACACAGTCTCCCACAATGTTCTTCTCAAGGAAACTGGCGAATCATGGTATCGATAAATATTCCCTTCACTGGGCAAAAATTTGGCTGGCTGGCTGTTCCCAGAGAGTTGTGATGAATGGGGTGAAATCCAGCTGGAAGCTGGTCACAAGTGCTGTCCCTCAGGGCTCAGGTTTGGGGCCAGTCCTGTTCAATATCTTTACTGATGACGGGGACGTGGGGATTGAGAGCACCCTCAGTCACTTTGCAGATGACACCAAATTGTGGGGGAGTGTTGATCTGCTCGAGGGCAGGAAGGCTCTCCAGAGGGACTGGGACAGGTTGGATC
>VZRI01013835.1:26348-63850 GCA_013397515.1 Upupa epops | reverse complement strand
TCTCCATCATCTTTTCTAAGTCCAGAAGTTTACTCCAAAGTTTATTCTAAGTCATTGGGATCAGGATTGGTGCCTAGAGACTAGAGGTTAGCAAATGATCTGTTCGTTTTCCTTTGGGGGACCGTAGCTTGACCTCTCACCAAGGTGCACACCAATGTGATGAACAGCAAATGGAGTTTATTATCACGTGACGTACCTCTACATACCCCTGCCCTTCGTGTACTCCCCTTTTTCCCACAGACGTAGCAGAATAGAGATCCTATTGCGTCACATTCCGCAAGCCCGCATGCGCATAATACAACAGCATCTTGAGCATTCTGGGTAGTAAATAGTTGGTTGTTCTCACCTGTTGCTGTGTTTCCAGCTGGAATAAACAAAATACTAACTTTCTGACTAAGGCTATTCTGTTCACATTTAAGTTTGTATCTTTTCAATAAAGTCAATTCTTAAGTTGGGACTGGAAAATAAAAGCAATTTTCTTGCTGTGGACCTTTGGGCTCTGGAAGAGGCTGCTGAGGTGGATCATAGAGTCATCATCCCTGGAGATATTAATAAAACAAGTAGATAGAGCAATTTGCCATCGTCTAGAAGTTAAGCAGATGAAGGCTAGACTTGATGATCTTGGAAGCCGTCTCCAGCTGTAATGATTCTATGATTCTTTAGCTCAGGGTTCAGAGAACTGGAGAAGCCAGTCTCCAAGCCCATCAGAAAGGCTTCACAAGTTTTTTTATGGTGTTGGTAGGACCCATGAAGTCAGGCCATGGGTGGTTTGCAGAAGTGCGATGGGCTGTGAATTATGGCTTGAAGGGTTTTATGTATTTCACTGATGAGGGATTTGTATATATTTTATTGTCTATTGTTTAGCCTTTTGAAACTTTATTTCTTATCAATTGTTTTGTTTTCCCTTCTGTAAATTACTAAAAATTCAGCTATAAATCTGTAGAGGTGTAGGTTAATGAAAGAAATGTAGTGGTCTAGTTCTTACTACATACCAGTCAAGCAACCTGGATTCTCTTCCTATTTGTGTTTGAGACGTGAGGCATATTGTTTCATCCCTGCTTTCATCTCTGCCTTCTTGGGTTGCTTGTGTACATTACACACAACTGAGGGCAGAGTCTGGGCTATGCTCTGTGTGCATCATTCAGCATAGTTTGCATCTGATCCCCACAGCACATCCATGTGTTAAAGAATACAGGCGATGGTAAATCACACCTGAGCTGTTACACTGTGAATATTATGGTTTTTACAAGTAATGAAGTGTAATAGCACCTTCCAAGTGCTTTGTTAAGGCTTCTCCAAAGTAAATGTGTGGTTAAAAATTCACAGCAATTGTGCGCTGGCATTTTTTATGTTCTGCTCCAGTAAGCAGAGGGGCTGTAGTCTGTTGATGTATTTCTTCAAAGTCATTTACCAAAGAATATGACAACCTAGCAGTAAAAGGATAAACATTTCCCAATATAACTTTGTGACGTAAAAGAATGCATTTTCAAGTAAGAGAATGTGATGCTATTTTGAGAGAATGATTTCTCACTGCAGTTAGTTTAAATGTCATTTGCTCTTAGCAGGCATTTTTCATGGAGATCAGACTCCTACAGGAGGCAGCTGGGGCCTCCAAACAAATTGGTCCTCAAAGATGCTATACTGGTGAAGGCATCCTTAAAATAGATTGAGAAAAGGTGCTTCTTACCTGAAGAAGTGAAGAGCTCACTGGAGTTGGTGGCAGCAGTGAGTTAGGTTTGGTGAAGTTTAAAAAAGAATTTAAAAAAGAATTGATTATTAACTTGAAGCAGTCTAGAAGAAGAGAAGATCGCCATTCTTCCTCTGACCAGCTTTAAGTAGCTTTTTAAAAATGTGCTGCATGAGAGACCGTCTAAACAATTATTCTGGTGTCTGCAGTGCAATGGACTCCTTAGGACTGTGTGTAAATCATGGATTTGTTGTCAGAAGGCTGAGTCTCCGTCCCTTACTTTGAAAGTAATTTGCTGGCTGACTATGACTGTTGAGCTTAGGCTCAACATCAGGAGCTGAGCAGTAAAGTTCAATGGTGCTGGAGTCCGTAGAGTACTCGGCACTGAATCCAAAGTTATAGCCTCCCTTTTGAAAATATTCTCCTGAGGACCATGATCAGCTGCCTGTCAAGTGGAATTCCTATCATGATGAAGTCTTGCAAGAATTAACTAAACCAATGATGTAAAACTTGTAGGAATGTCCTCTATATCGTGAAAGGCATTTCCAAAAAGACATGCTCCGTTGAAGTTTGTGGGTTCTTTGGGCCAAATTCAGAGCTATCTCTGCGTGATGTTACCTTTTCTGGTCATGTGGCATGTAATGTCTGCATTTTTTCTAGGTGCAGACCAAGTAATGAAGTACAATCAGCACAATGTATACAAACTTGAGGTATAGATATAGTTTGTGTAATATCCCTATATAAACCATCCAGAAAACACATGTGGACTTCTGTGTTTCATGCTTGTGTACTTGAAAAATTTCTATGTTGATTGGGAAAGTAGAAGTAGTTTTTTTATAAATGGAACAGAAGAAATTTTTGGCATCAGTAGTTGGCTGAGGAATTGCTACTTTGCTGCTGCTAGGGCTGAAGGTTTTGGTTAACTTTTGGCAAGTGCATGTGCCTGTCTGCGTTTCAGAACCTTTGTGTTGAGGTACCTTGTTAAAATCTCCTCTTGTATGTAGTTTCCCATCTTCTTTCACCTCAGCAGACTGGTGAGGTCATTGCTGGCTCCCCTTCCAACTACATTGCAGCACATGTTGCTAAGGTACACTAGTGCCTTTTGGCTCTCAGCCTTGTGTTTGGAGGTGCCGCTCTGAGGCTCAATGTGTGTCTTCTGGCTTCTGATCTGCCTGACCTTTGCCAAATCTGTACATATGCAAGACTGCTTAAAGATTAGATAAGGCACCTCTACTTAATTTCTGTTTAGACTGTTAGCTGTTTGTGTGAGTCAAGTTACAACAGTTAACAACAGTTAATTAAATCCTTGGTTACTTGCCTAATTTGAAACAATGACAGCTCGTTAAAAGATCAGACCATGTAAACCCGGGTCCTGGGAAAACAGCAGTAGGCAGGGAATTTTCTTACTTCTGGGAGTGGATTTTAGTTGAACCAAGACTTTTCTGGCTGTCTGAAAAAGCCTGTGATCTGATGCATTAGGGAGTCTCCTGGGAACCCTCGGCATGATTATGAGACAAGATGTTGGGTTCCAAGGCCACTGTAAGCAAGGAAGTGTGAGGTCTGCATGGAAATTTGTATCCTGGAGAAAACTTGTGTGACAATGCTTTAAAACCTAGAGTATCTGTTAAAGCTGTGTAGGCAGAAGTGACTTGCTGGAGTGATACCAGGAGGGACATTGGCAAGTTGTAGCTCAGTGCTTGCAAGGAGGGGTGGATTTAGGATGGGGTTGAAGGTATGGGGGTTGTTCCAAGAGTGGGTACCTGGCCTAGCAGACCCAGATGTTTCTCTCTGTGTTGTTTTATTGGTGCTTGTGGGACTCATTATTTAAGATGCATTGTCAGATTGATTGAAGTGTCTGCTTTGGCAGACTGCATCTCCTCACTCACAGCACATATACAAAGAACTGAATTGTTTATATGGTTTTACAGCACTTTACAGTTACAACTTCCCCAGAAGGCATGGGAATGGTGGGAAGTGCTGCTCTGCACTGAGGAGTTAATTTCTACAGAGTACTGAGCTTTTCTATAAAATACAGTAAGTCAGACTCCGATTTCTGTCACAGTTTCCTTTGGGCCCCTCCTTGGGTTGATTGTGTTTCCTTGAAATCCTGTCCTGCCCTGTGTGTGATGCTTTTTCAGAACTGAGTGTGCTGTTGTGCACAGTATTCACTTGAGAAGAAAATTGCATTTCTGTAGAGTTTTGATGCACAGCAAAGCTGGTTAATTCACAGTTTAGATGAGAATGGCTTAAAAAGAAATTCAGCATCTTTTTTTTTTGTTTGTTTGGCTGGTTCCTGGTGTGTTACAAAACGTCTCTATTAGCTAAGCTGCCAGGGGGTTAATTTACGCTAACAACCTCATCATTTCCAACAACATCATTTTAGGTTTTCATATGGCTGCTTAGATCAGCAAGAGTAGAGAAAAGACGACTTGAGAAAAAACACAGATCTTAGAAAAGAAGGAAAGAGGGGGAGGGGCAGTAGTTCAGATGGAGCCCTCTGCATTCTCAGCTGCCAGGCTGCTTAAATGATTTGCTTTTTCTTAGGAACTCTGTCTGGAAGATGTAAGCCTTGATTTCCAAAGTGCTGTGAGACTGAGCTCTTTGTACAAGAGAGACAGGCTCATTAAAGAGGATATGTGGTACTTACAAGGCAAAGTCTAGAGCTGGATTCCTCAGTCTTCCTGATTAGTCGTTAAACAGAACATGTAAATAGTTGTGGGACATGAATCACAATTTGGTCTTAGAGAGAAGAGAGTGCCCATAAAGTCATCCTAGGGCTTTCACTCACCCATGAGTGCAGAGAAAGGCAGGACAGCCCTGCAGATTATCACTGCGGCACAAATACCGTTGCTGACAGACCTAAGGGGATTCTGTAGCTTATGTATTGGACATTCGTGGATCGAAGGAAACAGAATTTTCCTAGGGATTATATGGCTGCTATGGCTTTTAAAAAAATCAGGTGCTGAGATGCTGCTTGCTGGAGTCACTGAGTCACTTGGATCCTAAGGGATCCTAAGCGATGCCATCAGTGTGCCAATGTTGCCATTGTAGTGGACAGAGACCAGGGCACTAGACTGAGTTTATTGCAATATTGGTTTGGCTTTCAACACACCCATTGTTTCCTGTGAGCTACTTCAACTCTTTTTTCACTCCTATCCATGTTTAATTAAATTTCAAATACTTCGGGGTAGAAACAGTCCTTAACTGTGTTGACATGTGCTTAAGACAAACAGGATCTAACAGCAGATGAGCCATGCAAATTTTGGTTTTGCTCTTGAATAGCTATGTTTTGAAGCTGAATTGATCCCATGAACTTTTGGCAGTTGTTCAAAATCCCTCCTATCCTTTCTCTGAACACTAATGGTGGGAGTAGCAGTTATTTTCCTGTGTTAATACTTAGAGTCTTTTTGGTCTAAAACATCTCATGAAAAGTTTTATGAAACGATGGTATCCATTCTTCAAAACCTGTATGGAGTGATGCAAATGTAGACAGTGTCAACAGTTTCTGGCTCCCAGCAGGTGAGGGGATGTGCTCTGAGTTCTACTCCAGCAGCCCCAGTGCCCCCTCATTAAGAAGAGCTGGTAGGTCTGGCCCTTCTTGAAGGGAAAAGTGCCTCTGCAAACAGTCTTTCTGCAAGTGTTTTCTAGGGTTCTACCTATTCCCTGTATCAATTATCTGATAAATGTAGCAATTATCTTCTCAGTTTAGAGTGCTGAAAAGAAAGAAAATTTTATCTACAGGAGTCTTGCATGTTCTCTATTCTGTTCTGTATGCTTTTAGAGAGATTCAGATGGAACCTCATTAAACATCTTTACAGCTGTGTAAGGTTCATCTCTTGAACTCTTACGGGGATTTCCCATGAGAGAATCATAGAATCATTAGGGATTGGAAGGGACCTCGAAAGATTATCTAGTCCAATCCTGCTGCCACATCAGGATCACCTAGACTCAAGTTGCACAGGAACACATCCAGGTGGGTCTTGAACGTCTCTAGAGAAGAAAGACTGTGACACCTTGCATTAAATAGATCACAGCTGAGTCTGACAGGCCATTCCATTGTGAGGGATGATGTTAAAAATGCCACATACGAATGCCTTTGCAGCATTGAAGCCCTGGTTCTGCAGATACACTGCTAGTGAGCTTAGCAATGAGTGTTGTGGCTGGTGACACATGCGCTGTAACTTTTCAGATGAGGACTGTGCTTTCTAAAACACCATTCAGTCTTGCAGCTGGGAGCAGGGAATATTGCTGAAAGATTCTGACTGCTTATGCATTTCACAGAGATCAGATGATACTTCCCTGCTTCTGTAGAATTTTTCACACATAGATAAACATATGAATATTTTGGGTTATAAGCATTACTGGTTATTGTGCTTTGGAGATAGCACCCTGTTCTCCTATGTTAGATGTCATACAGAAGGTGAGGTGCCGTTTCTGGGAGTGCCTTGCCTGACACGGTGCAGTAGGCATGGTAGGTAAGAGGGCTCACAACTCCCTTGTTCTTACAGGGCTAAACGAGTGAGTCATGGCTAGATCTCGGCTGGATGTGAGAGCAATTCCTGGGAATAGGAAATGATCAAGAACGTTTTGTTCTAGGAAGCTGATTGTTCTGAAAGGCAACGATTGTCCTGTTGTGTTGCATAATTATATCCCCCTCCACATATCCCGCTGCTGTGCAGTTCTACGATGTCTTTTTATTTAAGTCCTAGCTTTTTGAGAAGAGAGTTTTAACAGATTCATGGCAAAAGCAAGTGAACATCCTTGTGTCCTGGTAAAAACAAAACCCTCAATGGGTTAGGAATGTTACTCTGCTAATTTTTTAAATGGTGCTTAAGCACACACACACACCCTCCCCGGGCTAGAGCTGTTGGCTCCGTGGNTTACAAACATAAGAAAATGAGTCAGTTGTATTAAAAATTACAGTTGCTACTTCAAATATGCACGGGCTCAAGTGCTTGTTCAGTGGATAACTGCTTTTCTTTTTCTTCTCTGTAAATGCAAAAGGAAAACAGAAAGAAGAAACACAAATTTAATTTAGCTCAGTGTGAGCATGTTCCTATGATTTGAAAAGAAAAAAAAGCAGATTATTCAAAGCAGAGGAGGGCTTAGTATGGATCTTCATTATTTTTGAGAAAATTGGAATCTGGATTGATTTGGTAGTGAACTCTTAAATCTGGCTACTTCTTACACCTTTCTAGTATGTTATCTAAGGCTTAAAACACCTTTAAAGAAGGGCTGTAAGATTCCAAATGAATGTTCCTGACCTGGTAGGTAAAGTTGACTGTGACTAATACTCAGACCCTCACTTTTCTTTTACCTCTGATTTAAACATCTTGTCACCTGTGACTGAAAGCAACTTAGCAAAGTTTGTGTTGGAAATCCTTCTGTCATCAAGGCAGATTAATGTGGACAATTACAACAGTTTTTCAGCAGGTTCTGTGCATACAGATTGCTCATGTGAGTAGAGAGCCCTGTGTAGTCACAGTTACTAATTTCGAATGCTGTATCTTCATGCTGTTTTCAGATACTTTAGAAAGAGAAGACTCAGAACAAAGTTGCCCTTATAATGTTGGGTAGATGCTCACCTCAAGTGAAGCAGTAAGTGATTAAAAACTTAGGCTCAATGGACCTCCAGGCACCATAAAACTCCTGGGTTTGGCCCAATGTTACCATGTTACTCTTTCCACTACATATCCTCTGATTCCTCCTTGTCACAATGAACCTACAACTGTCAGCTCTTCCTCTGTGGGGGTCTTTGTGCACAAGGCTGGTTCTGTGTCCTGACCACACTTGAACCTAGCAAATAGTTTCCCTCCCGTGACCACTTTTGTGCGTGTTCATCACAAACAGCATTTGCTGGGACCCCTACCCAGCCATGAAATATATTTTCTTAGAGGCACAAGCATGATGTCATTTCAAAATTGTCATTGTCAAATAGTCACTGTAGATATATGGAGCAGGCATTAGGAAGCAGCAGCTGTAAAGCAATTGCTTCCTTCCCAACTTTTCTGAAACTGAACCTTAATTCTGGTTTTTGACTTTTAGTTGTTGCTTGTTCAGGTCCTGATGGGACCATTTCAGTGAGGCTTTTTATTCTGAGTAAATTAATGTAAGTGCTGGTTGTGCTAGAATGTGACATTTATATTGCATGAAAACCAATTTGGCTCTTTCTTTCTCTTTAACAACCTGCTTACTTTTTGCTCTATTTGTACCTTCCACTCTTACACTCTCACTGGAGAGAGAAATGTGAAGATTGGAGCTGCAGTTTCTCTTGTCTGATTAAACACAATACAAGACTTACATTTGAGATAGTACACCTTGGGCTGTCTTAGACAGGGCTAATACTGTCTTTACAGCCTATGAAGAGAGGGGACAAAATGTTATCACAGTTCTCTGTATGTTAAATTTTCACGTGGTCAGGCTTGCAAATAATAATGGTGAGAATGAATCTGGCTTCTCAAACATAAGAGTATTCCAGACAAGTTCTCTCTTATCCTCTGTTGTAAAGAAATGTGTTCCCTGTTTCCCACAATATGTACAAACATATACTGCCTTGGTGCCAGAGGTACTATGGCACAGTTAAAGCAATGGCTCATGGAGTAAGATGTCATTCCCAGAGTTACTAGATGGAGACCGCTGTCTTTTGTCACTCAGTTGATCCTGTCATGCCTTGAGCCCACCAGCATACTGGGACTGTCACAATTGAATATACTCACAACAGATTTGGTGGTCTGAGGCAGGTTGTAATGCTTCCAAGCAGGTATATGAAGACTTAGGAGGAGGGGAAGAAAAGGTGTCAGGGATAATTTTTTTTTTCATTGCACATGCTTTAGTTGCAAATCCAGTCCTTGACCTACCTGAATACAAGGATTGGTTAAGGTGACCATGTACAGCTGCTAGAGGGCCTCCAAGACAGCACAGTTTATAACCCAGACTCTTCTGCACAGGGGAGAGGAGTTGGAGTACTGCAGGCAGCATCTTTAACAGCATTCTGCAGCACTGCCAGAGGCAACACACCTGGTTTAGCTAAAGGGCCTCCTGAAGCTGCTGGTCTGGGTCATCCTTGCCATCATGAGCATCAGCACTGAACCAGCAGCTCCTCATCCTGTGATTTAAATGCATAACACATTACTGATGCCAGTGGACTTTGGATCAGTTACTGACTACTGCCCAGCATTACTATTTTTGTATGCTAAGAGATTGCTTTTAGTCTAGGAGGAATATATTTACCTTTGAGCACACACTGCAAAGTTTGATTTGTACCTTTTTCTGTGCTGACTTTAGCATCCAAAATCCAGTGCTCCTTTTGTTGACCCAAGTGGACTGTTGTTTTCTTGTTTGATTTGGCTCTTCTTGCTTAACCTGGAGCTGTGCCAAAACCATGAATATTCATGACACTATTAAACAAGATTTTTGTTGAAAACAAAAACTGGATCTGAAGTCTTCCATTTGTCATTCTGAACTCAGCTAGTGAAAGCCACAGGACATGTTTATCAGGGAGGTTTCCTTGAGGGTTTCTGGTTTTCTTTGCTTATTGAAAGAAAAGTCATTAGAGACTGAGTATGTGACTGGTCAACAAGGCTCGTGTTGCTCTGTTCCTATACACAGTATGAATACTATATATGAAATACATTCATTGTACTATTTAATGTCTTACATTAATAGTAGCTTTAACAAGTGTTGAGCCTCAAGTCAGAATGTTTAAGCAGGACTAACAAAAGCTGATGTTCACTTTTTTCAGGCCAGTGTTCCTATGTGAATCCTATCTCCCAAGCATCCTGGCTGTCCTGAATGCAGAGGGCTTGGTTGTTCCCAGGAAATCTTTGAGATTGCAACAGTTGTGAGGGCAAGTGTTCAACCACCCTGGCTGCATCGTGGTGGTACCAGGCATTTTTAATGCTCTGACTGACCTCACTAGTTTCAGCGGAGATGATAGGAAAGAACATTGGTAGTGGTTTCTTCCTTGGTTGTAGTCTTCTGGATGTTGGTTATGCATTCACCTGTCTCTGAGCTGTTTGCTGAGTCTCCATTCAGTGGCTGAATGAGGAAGAAATTTACTTCTTATGTGTGTGAGTA
This sequence comes from Upupa epops, assembly GCA_013397515.1. Classification (NCBI taxonomy): domain Eukaryota; kingdom Metazoa; phylum Chordata; class Aves; order Bucerotiformes; family Upupidae; genus Upupa; species Upupa epops. Next base: position 54,087 of record VZRI01013835.1, on the reverse strand, counting down.
GATGGATAGATCGAAGAGGGGAAAGTGAGAAGAAACTGGAAGAGCAATATAGCTCAAGGTAGATTTCTCTTACAGCCTTTGGCCTGTACAAGAAATTAAATAAGGTTAGCTTTAGATGACACATGTATCTGATTTTAGATATCCTTGTTCATTTATTTTACAGGTGAAATTATCCTGAGAGTGATTTCTTTTATCCTGCAGAGCAGCCTAGCCGGTATCTTTTCTTACCGTGCACATTATCTAGGAGAGCATTGTCAGGAGACAAATGGATGGGAATGTCTTTGTTCTGTGTGGGATTGAGACTGGGACTTTTTTGTCTCTTTTTTTATAATTTAGCAATTAGTCATACTGTTAAGACCAGATAATTAACACACGAGATGTGTCCAGAAAGAGAAGGGTCTTCTGCAGGGCCAGACTCCCCATGGAGTTGTTTGTACAGGAGTGCTAATGAGGGCAGAAATACGATGTGAGACTGAACAGAAGCCACAGAGATCTGAAATAGAAGAAAGATGGGGACAGCACCACCAGAACTTTGTTGTTAAATGTGTGCTGGTGGAGGTCCATAGCTATACTAGCAGGAAATATGTGGAATAAATGGTTACAGTTCTGGAGTGCATTGGGGTGAGCCTTTTTTCCCCATGATAGGGCCTTACAGTGAAATTTAAATTTGCTGTTACTCACAAGTCCTTTTACCTGCTATGATGTCCTACCCCTGCATGTAGAGGTGTGTTCAATTCTGCTGGACAGTCTGGTATGGTGTTCTGGCAACTTGTTGCTCAGAACAATTGGGATTCAGTTCTAAACTTAACAGGAATGTTGCTAACAACTCAAAACTTGTGTCAGCTGTCTAGATATAATATTTGGGGTTTTTTCCAAATATTTTGAAATGATCTTATCCCAGTTAAAGGAGGCGGGGAGGGTAATTAGAGTTGATTCCACACAAAGAGTATGGGAACAAGAGAAAGAAATGCATTGGTCAGTGTACAAGGAGAACAGAACAGTATGAGGGATCACAGCTCAGAAGTGAATCCTGTTTCACTCTACACTGGGTTCTGTGTTGTTAAGATTAGCAGTTGCTACGACTGCAGTGCAATAGGTCGAGTTCACATGCAGAGGAAATGGAAAGGGCTTGGGGCATGTGACTAGGGAGGAGAAGCTCTGTGTGAGGAGCCGGGATGACTTCTGAGCCCTGGCTTCAGAAACCTGTGAGGCCCTCCTGGTATAATTGTGGGAAAGTGTTGCTGTCACAACAAAGTATTTGCTCTTAAAGGGGGAAAAGTATGTAGCACCATCAAAGGCAGACATGGACTCAAAGGGAAACATATGTCTAAAACATATGGGTCAAGTTTATTTGAAAGGAAAACTTGTTTGCTTTTGATTCTTTATAACATTTCCCATGGAGACTAGCAGATATAGCTGCCACATTCTTGGCAAAGAGGTTCTTATCCTAAACCTGAAACACTTAAACACACATATTTAGAGAAATATGGTCTCTATTAGTTCCAGCCCTGTGACGGTGAACTCCTTCATTTTCTAGTTACTTTTTATTATTTATTTTTCCCATTGGCTGTATTTTAAGCTTAAAATGGGATTCTTACTAAAATAAAGTTGTTTATTGACTTTTAGAAAGGGAAGGAAGGATGGGGTGATTTTTCTCAGTGGTTATCTATCTATAGCTGTGCTGGACTGTAGGAGCAGGGGCACTGGTGATGGGCTGTACTGTAAGAACTTTCTGCAGTATGCAGAGAGCCTGAAGCCACTTGAAGTCACTAAAACTTGTTGGTTATTACAGAAAATGTTTCAGTAGCAGGAACTCAGAAACCCTCTCTGTACTTCCCAAAAATACCCATTAGCAGAGCTGAAATTTGAAGGTGGGGTAGAATGAAGACAAATCGGGCCCTATTCACTGAGTCATTCTAGTTCCAGTGCCTTCTCTGGGCTGGATTTGAGCTCTCTTTTTGGTTTTTGATTGTGAGATTTGGGAGATTTTGTGGTGGGTTTTTTTTTTTGGGGGGGTAGTGGGGATCCCACTTATGATGTTGAACACACAGGAGTCTCTATTTCAATTAATTTTATTTAATTTTTAACAAACATTTGACACACTCCCCTGTCACAGGGAGGGAACTCTCACTGATGTCAGCAGGAGCTTTGCCACCTTCAGCACGAGCAGGTCAGGATCAATAACAGAATGTCTGAGAGCTGGCCAGCCTTATATTTCACTCTTCCTAAATGTATCATAGCTGGAAAAGCAAACAATCCACTGAGACCTAATCAAGTTAAGTGCATTTAAAACACTGATTGTGATTGTCATCGGGATTACAGTCAACAGAATTGATACAGACCTTTCAGAGCCTTGATGCAAACTGATGGGCAAGCTCTAAGCTCAAATAAGAGCCTTTGTCCTGTGGCAGAATGGCTTCAGTCTCTTCTCTATTTTTCTTTCCTTGGTGCTTATTGAAGTAAATGAATATGTTATGGTATGTACATGTATACAAACACGTATAGTTGGGTTTTTCAACAGCACCAAAAGTAGACTTTTATAAAAGTATATGAAAGTCTGATATCTGTTCCAGATACCACTTCTGGATTGCCTGTCAATGTACTGTCTACACCTTGGGAGTAAATGTATGCACAAAACAGGACTTAGGGGTCAAAGTGTTTCCCTCCCTCTCCAAGCAGATGCCTTGCCTTTGTGTGTGCCTGTTGTGATACTTTTAATGGCTGCAACAAGAGATCATGGTGACAAACACAGGGAGACTTGCCAGGTTATCTTGACTTTGTTTCCTTTCTCTCTCTGGCCCCCAAGAAAAGGGAAAGAAAGAAGGAAAGAGAGCAAAGGCTTTGGCTATTTTCCAGTTTGCTTGGTGATTTGTAGACAGCAGACAGATCTGTCTGCGAAGAGGGTGGGTTGCAAGCACTTATTAGTACGTGGTGCAGTGACAGAGCTCAAGACAGCCCACTGTCTGTTCTGTGAGAATGTTGGTTCCCCACCTTTGGTAACCAAGGGACTGAGTGGTGTTGTTCTGACTCTTGACAGTGCTGTGCTGTAAACAGTATTAAATGACTCCTAATCGAGTTGAGGGATGTGTCCACAGTGGGTCTTTTGGTTCATTGTAGATCCTAAAATCTAATTTTGTCTCTATTATTTTCACAGGACTATGTCTGTGATTTTGACAGGGATTTTGAGTGACAGATAAGGGACTAAATGTGCACCATGCTTTACACATACTGCTATAAAAATCCCTACTACTGCTGGGTTACTTTACCCAGAAGGAAGCATATATATTCTTTAAATATTTCCTCACAGCTGGTGCTAAACTCAGGTTGAAAGTTTCAGTGTCTTTCAGGGAGGCAATATTTGTGTGCAGATCTCATGTTAAATGCATTTTGGTGCTTTGCATTGAACTTGGTGAGTACTGCACTATGGTTTTACAGATCCTGAAGTCTCCTGAGCTCTCAGTGTCCAAAATGGCACCACTATTTGAGATTTTTATTACCTCAGGTGATAGAAATCAGTTTTCCTCCTACAAGTGAATTTACTTTGAAGGTTCCTTAGGGCTGGGTCTCATCTTCATTCCCGTTAGTTCAGATACATACATCTTGATGTCACAACAGTCATAACAATGTCATTTTGTCAGTATTGGTTTTCAGCCTTTCAGCTAAAGACAGATTTAAGAAAATTCATTCCTGCAAACATAAAGATATGAAGAGATTCTGAGCTACCTCTAGGAGCAATAACAAAGAGAGAATGAAGCATTGTATTGAGCCTTTTCTAGGGAGACTTCTCTCCAGACATGCCTAGATTTTGCGTAGGAAATAGGATTTCCATAATAATTTAAAATCTGTCAGACTCCCTTCTCAGTCTTGTTCTGACTGTGTTACACAGTAAACCTGAAGGATCTTGTCTTACGAACATCCCAGGATAGAAACAGCATCTTTCTCACAGAAATGGGTGAAAGACTATTCACAGACCCTGCCAGCAGTATTCCTGGCTCAGAGCATTTCTATTTACCGTTATTTTCTAAAAGCACTGAATTCACTTTCAAGTTTGAAATCATAAAAGAATAAAATCATCAGAGATGTGAATGTGATTGTGTACTTGATGCAGGAGGCGTTCTCCTGTTGGGGTTGTTGTGAATATTGAGCACCAAGATGCTAAATTATTAGCTCCTGGCAGGGTTCCCATTTGCCCAGCAAAGCAATCTTATAATTAATGTGGCAAGGCTTCTTTGTGTTGGAAAATATTTATGGGATCTGCAGAGACCACAGAATGAACTGTAATATAAGAATTCTGCCACGTTTGGCTGTGCAGATCAGGGACATACGGTTGGTGTGGCCGATGCCGGCAAAATCCTTTGAAACCTTATTTATGCGTTGTCTTACTGCCATCCGTCATGCTTCCACATAGTGGCAGGAGATGTCAGCAGAAGCTGTTGCTGCACCTTGAAGTAGAATTTGTGTGTGTTCTGCTTCCAGGTGAAAGGCTGTGGCTTAAAGCAAAGCAATCAAAATGGAATGAAATAGGAACATTGAACTTTGTTAGTATCTCTCTATCCAGCCTCGTAATACAAGTAATTTTGAATTTGTCTGTACTGCATTATTTTTAGAAGTTCTGGGACCAAATTAATGCATAAATTTCCTCTAAACATGGAATCATCCCAGTAAAATCATGATGAAGGAGAACAGGATTTTACCTAGCATATCCAAATTAAATAAATCACACGGGAAAGACAATTACAACTTTAATTTTGTGTTGATTAACTTGATGCTTCAGGTTTAAAGAAAATCTATCATTAGGAGAAATAGACTGTAGACTATTCCACTTTTTTTTTTCCCAGCATGCAAAATAGGTGGTGAGAAGATGGGTTAAAGGCTGCTCAAAATTACCAGTGCTCCTAATTGTTTATTTTAAAAAACAGTGTTTATATCCCTGGAAAGACATGGGCATTTGGGAATGTGAAATGATGAGAGACGTAAACAAAAACATCATTCATTGTCAACAGAGCTTTACTACAGAAGCATGTTCAATCAGCGCCAGTTCCTTCTCATTAAGTGGTGTCATTTAATTACAGCTCCAGGTGAAACAAAATGATTTGCAATAACCATGTCAATTTAATTAGCATGATACAAATATAAGGCTTTTTTTCCCCCTCATTGCATAATGCCTGGACATGACCTCTTTAAATGTATTTACTTTTATTGACATTTTAATTGGCTGCCCATGCACAGTTTCTCTATGCAGTGATTTCCATAGTAACAAAAGACAAATGATCATGCCACTCACACTGGGAACCACACAAAATTACATTGCTGCCCCCTTCCTACTTCTCCTCCCAAGGAATAAAAACATCCTTTAAAATCTCTAGTACAAGTGAGAAGGACCTATAGTTACTACCCTATAGGGTTATGTGCTTTAGCATGACCTAGTAGAGAAGGTACAGGGGAGAGGGAGTGAGGTCCCTGACTAAGCTTCTTGATGTGGCAGAAATTGCAGAGAAGACAAGTTGCTGCTCTCAGAGTACAGTCTGGCATATCTCTTTTTTTTTTTTTTTTTTAAACTCAGACATGTTTAAACATAATCTGGCATTGTAGCATCTCTTCCCTCATCTTGAACTTTTTTCCCCACTTTGCAGTTGGTAGATACTTCTGTGTAGTCTTTGAAGTACAGGATCATGGATGATTTCACCTTTTATGTATATTCCCCTGTACCCTATGGAATAGACAAACTTGCAAAATTAGGGTGATCTAAAATTTCTTTTTTCATTTTTTAAACCACTTTTTCCTGTTCTTGCCAGCAAGAACAAGCAAATTCCATTTTTCATTGGCTGAGTTTGGTTATTAGACTCTGCTGTTGCATGAAGAAGTCCTGTTTCCTGTTCCAACAACAGTTTTTATTAATAACTCATAATTAAAACACACCTATTCCACTAAAAGCTGACAATAATATTTAAGAACAAATGTGGGTTCTCTTTGTTCGCTTTTGATCAGTTTTTCAGAAGTTATCTTTCTGAGATATCTACAGAAAAGTAAGATGGCAAACATGGGATGAATCTCCATCTTGTGTTGTCGTTAATCTTATATTACATAAATTTTTGGATTCTCAGCTCTCTTAATACCCTTGAAATTCTGGATAGGCTTTACTGTGACTTGGAAATCTATTTATGGCCAATGTAAGATGCTGTAACCTTTAGTTTCTCTGGTTAGATATCCCGGGTGCACAGTTTGTACAGATAACTGGTCTTTTCTTAACCTATTACAGAAGAGTTGTCAAGTCTATTTATCTTACAAATTTGTTACTCAAATCCGAGAGCTTTTATGTTTTTACCAGGTGGATGATTCTATGACAGAATAGTCAGGATGGTCTTTTTGTCACTCACTGCAAAACTTACATTCCTTCTGTGCACAGAAGGTTTTGTTACCATGCTTGGTGCTGTTCCTCTGGCTAAAATTAATTTTCCTATTGCTCAATTACAGTAATTTGAAAAAAACCTCACCCATTTTTCATCAAGAAGGAAAATGCTCTGAAATGCTGTTGCAAAAACCAGCAATACAGAAGCAGGTAGACAGTAACAGAAACGTGTAGGAGACCAACTGGCATGTTACCAGCAGCTCTTCTAATTATAAGCCAGTAAAAGAAAATGTTGAGCTGAATTTTGCCAACATTAACCCTACAACAGCCTATGATTAGTCATGTCATCAAAAGAGAAACAAAAAAAAACATCAATCAACACAGCAGTAATCCCATCTGCATGGGGCACAAACACTAAGAACAAAGCAATGGTGCATTTCAGAAGGACTAAGCAGGATCCTGTGTAACTTTGTGGCCAGTGTGAAGTCTGTGTGCATGTGCAGTGTTTAACAGGATCCATACTTACAATCCTAACTTCCTTTTATGACATGACATTATGCTGAGAATCTGATGTTTTCAGGTTAGCAAAATCTTGGCTGGGACTTAGTTTTGTTTCACAGAGCAGCACAGATAAGATGAAAATTTGATTAGTTCCTACACTGTCAACATAAGGTGAAGCATGAATATCCAATTAACAGCTTTGAACTGAACAAATGTCCGTATCTGAATTGAGAGCAATGGATTTCACAAGTACCAAAAACTCTTCTGTTTGTAGCAAGGGTGATGCGTAATGCCAGATTCAAATATTTATCATCCTGCAATACCAGTCTTAGGACAGTTCATAGTCTACTGCAGAAGCAGAAAAAGGAGGCTGGCATTAAAAACAAGGACAGAAAACTTGGGCAAAGTTTGAATTCTCTCTGCCTTATGATTCTTATATGAGATATAGTTGGTCCATTTGAACAGATAAATGAGGGCCCTACATTGTATGATGAAATATGGGGTGTCTCAGGAGAGAGCTTTATTCTGTTAAGTGCTCAAGAGAGACTGATTTTGAGGTGAAATGCAATCTAAATCCTCACTAATTATGGCAGTCTAAAAGTTCTTTCTTGTTCCTTTTCAGATGTGGGATTTTAATGTCTTACTGTCTTTGACATCTCAAATTTTCTGTCTTCTCAAAATCTTGTCTGTAGCTGTAATTCCATGAACAGTTCTGCTCTTGCCTATAATATTTCTGTGAAATGCTGTATATCTCCCTCTTTTCAATAATGGAACAAACTTGATTGTTGTGGTGTTTATAGCTCAGAGCTGTTTGGAACTGAGTTTGCCTGAAACTGTTGGTGAAATGGTGTGTCAGTGAGGAGTACATCTTTAAGGCAGCCGAAGAAATAAATATGTCAGATTTTCATTTAAGAAAGAGCTGAACAAATTGAAAATTAAACAGATCTGTTCAGTCTATGAAAAAAAAAAGAAGAAAAAAAATCACATAGTGACTTTTTTTTTTCCTGTCTTCTGGTAAGCAACAACCCCCAAAACTGTTCTGTGTTCACAGTAATAATTTTAACTTTGTTAGTGGTTTGGTCTGACCTGTAAACCACAAATCAGTTACTCATGAAGTTGTATTTCTGAGCTTTTAGTTTTTAGTATGTTTTAAAGGCACTATGAGTTGTTTTTGCAATTTGAAGTATCCTACTGGGGCAGCTGCTGCCTTTGCATTTTTATTTCTGTTTCCAGACCTTAAGAATCTTATGCACTGACATTTTTTTTCCAAGTCACTTCCAAGTGTAATGCAAAGCGACTGTCCTTAAATAAGGAAGACATGATTACAAAGTGCTTGGAGAGCTCACAAATCTGCTCCATTTCATTTTTATCTTGGAACTAGGTTGAGCGATGTGTGACACCTTTCCAGAGGGTTGCTATGCAGATGTCATGTGGTCCAGAAATCAGAGACTGTAGTTGTTTCTCACTGATTATGCCTGCAAGTGGTTGTCTCTTTACTGCACATGCTTTTGAAAGTGTGCCCATAGTTTCACATACAAATCCAAATTAATTTTAATGTTGGTCTTCGTGTTTTTGGCCATTGTCTTAAATATTGACAGAGTTGCAATCCAAGCAGCTTGTAAAATAAGCCCTGTCACTTGTAATTGTGTCTTGCATGTGATGATAAGGTGTTTGAGGTTGCCAGTTAGAAATAAAGTTACTGCATATAAATTACAAGTCAAATATGCCCAGTCTCTGCTGAAAGATTATCCCTTCAATCAAAATTTATAAAAACATCTTCGGATAGCAAGTATGAAGTCAAGCTAGATGCTTTTTGGAAGAGCAGCAGCACAGTAGATCATTTGCGTTGAAACTGGCACCATCATTAGTCCACCATTCTCCAAAATCTTTCTGTCCTTTGCTTAGATGTATGGAAGAAACGAAAGTCTTGTTTAGGATCTCACAGGACATCTACAGAAGCATGAGGACTGTGAATTTTCTGAAATATTTATTCTAAGTCTCTAAAGTCAAACTGCAAAAGTTTACTCCAAAGTTTATTCTAACTCATGGGGATCAGGAGAGGTGCCTAGAGACTAGAGGTTAGCAAATGGCATTCCAGTCTTCAAAAAGGCTACGAAGGAGGACCCAGGTAACTATAGATTGGTCAGCCTCACCTCCATCCCAGAAAAGGTGATGGAGCAATTTGTCCCAGATGCTGTTTCTAGGCACATCAAGAACAAGAGGGTCATTTGGGACAGTCAGCATGACTTTACTAAGGGGAAGACATGCTTGACCAACCTGATAGCCTTTTATGAGGGCATAACTGGATGGATTGATGATGCAGAGCAGTGGATATGGTCTATCTTGCCTTCAGTAAGGCATTTGACACAGTCTCACATAGCATCCTCGCAGCCAAACTGAGGTAGTGTGGACTGGATGATTGGGTAGTGATGTGGATTGTGAACTGGCTGCAGGAGAGAAGCCAGAGAGTAGTGGTTAATGGAGGCCTGTATCTAGAGGAGTCCCTAAAGGATCAGTACTGGGACGAGTCCTCTTCAATCTGTTCATTAATGACTTGGATGAGGGATTGGGGTGCACTGTCAGCAAGTTTGCTGGTGACACAGACCTGGGTGGCGTTGCTGACACCCTAGCAGACTGTGGTGCCATTCAGCGAGACCTGCACAGGCTGCAGAGCTGGGCAGAGAAAAAGTGAATGAAGTACAACAAGTGTAGTGTCTTGTATCTAGGCAAGAATAACCCCAGGGACCAGTATAGGTTGGGGACTGACCTGTTGGAAGGCAGTGTAGGAGAAAGGGACCTGGGATCCTTGTGGACAGCAGGATGACTATGAGCAAGCTATGTGCTTTTTTGGCCAAGAGGGCCAATAGCATCCTGGGGTGGTTAGCAGATCAAGAGAGGTTCTTCTCCCTCTGTAGTCTGCATTAGTGAGGCCACATCTAGAGTATTGTGTCCAGGTCTGGGCCCCTCAGTTCAAGAAGGACACAGCCACTGGAGGGTGTCCAGTGTAGAGCAACAGAGATTATGAAAGCAAATAGAACACCTCCCCTGTAAGGAAAGGCTGAGGGATCTGAGTCTCTTGAGCTTGGAGAAGATGATGCTGAGGGATGACCTCATTAATGTCTCTAAATATATGAGAGGTGGGTGTCAGGAGCATGGAGCCAGGCTCTTCTCAACATCATCTGGTGACAGGACAAGGGGCAGTGGGTGCAAGCTGGAACATATAAATATCAGAAGGAATTCTTCACAGTGACGGTAATGGAGCATTGGAACAGGCTGCCCTAGGGGGGTTGTGGAGTCTCTTTCTCTTGAGACATTAAGACCCAGCTGGACATGTTCCCGTGCGACTTGGTCTGGGTGATTCTGCTGTAGCAGAGGCATTGGATTAGATGATCTTTGAGGTCCCTTCCTATTCCTAATGATTCTATGAAACTTGTCTTCAAAAACTTCTCAAGCCCTCTAGACATACTGAGATGAGAAATGACAGCGCAGTCTCTTTGCAATGGTCCATATGATCCTGGTTTTGTTGCTTTGAATACATGAGTAATGTCCTAGAGAATGCTGGTGGCTTCTAGTTTGTATAAATTGGACAGGAGTGGTAAATCTTTGACAGACTCCTCTTATGTTTAGAATGCAGGACAGGCATTCAAATGCTCACATTTCCATGGTTTAGGTGGGCTTTGAAATATTAACTGTTTATGGGGTTGGTATCATTCTCTGGACAGAGACAAAAAACAAGTATGCCTCAGTGTCACAGTCAGTAGATACGGTTCCTGTTTCATGGTCTTCCAGCGTAACTGCTGTGCATCCTGGTCAAATTTCAGTCTTTGGCATGAGAGCACTGAAGCCAGTTTCATGGATTCTTAGAATGAATCAGGTTGGAAGACACCTGGGTCCAACCTCTCTGCCATAAGCAGGGACACCCATCCATTAGACCAGGTTGCTCAAGGCCCTATCCAGTCTGGCCTTGAATACTTCCAGGGAGGGGGCATCCACAGCCTCCCTGAGCAACTTTTCCAGTGTCTCAGCACCCTCATCATGAAAAACATCCTCCTGACATCCAGGCTAAACCTACCATCTTCCAGCTTGACGTTATTACCCCTGGTCCTACCACTACAAACCCTTGTAAACAGCCCCTCCCCAGCTTTTCTGTAATTCCTGCTTTCATGTGTGCTGTGACAGATTTTTGGGTGAGGGTTTTGTGAAAGGGACTTACTAGCAATGAATACAGATAAGTATAGCAGATTCTGGATTAAATTAAGAGATTGGTCTGAGCAGCAGAGTGATAACTGGGGTTCAGTGTTTGCTGAAGTTCCTGATTTAGACCAGATATTTATACAGTTTTTGGGTTTTTTTTAAAGTCCATAGCATGACTGTGCAAGATGAAGAAAGTGATAGAGCTGGAAAGAAAACTGAGGTGGAAAAACCCAGCTTCTCAGCGCTTAATGGAGATGGAGATGGAATGCAATGTCTTCTTTCATCACAGATGTGCATGTTTTGGTAGAGAAATAAATAGCATTTCTTTTGAAATTTTCTCCTTTGATTTCAAAGTGCTTTGCAATCAAGTGGGTTTATATTATCATCAGCACTTTGGTGAAGGATAAAGAACAAGAGAGGTTAAGAGGCCTCATCCAATGTCACACAAGAAGTTGCTATCATATCCACAAATAGCTTCCAATCCATTGCACTGGGCTGTGACACAATGCTGTTATATAGAGAGGAGCTTACTGTGCATCTGCAACACATTCTGCAGCTGCAGAGAGCATTCAGCATTTGAGATTGCAGCAGCACGGGTAATCTAAACATAGAAGAGATGGAAAAAGTCAAGTGATAATACCTGTGTTTTTGTAACCTCCCCTATTAAAACAGAAAATGGACATTTGTATCCTAGGTGGTGGCACAAAATCCCATAAGACTTGGAGAAGGACAGTATCTGACTGAACAAAAAGTAGCAGCGTTCAGTAGTTACTTCAACAGATGCAATATGTACACTCTGGGTCAACCATTTTCTAGCAATACAAACAATCCCTAAAATTAACAAATACTAACTCATTCTGATGAGTCAGGGTATAGAAATGCTTAGTGAGACATAATCTCAAAACCTTCTACAGGCACTACAGATTAAGATGTTCAACAGACAAATGATGTCTTCCTTCCAGCAAAGCCAGGCATCTTTACACCCGCTGCAGTCACATTGGCATGATTTGCTTTACTACTTTGCTATTGGGAAAAAACTCCAAGAAACAATATCTTCAAAGTTTTTGGGTGTTTTTAAACAGGAAAAACACTGAATTACATATTCACCAGCATTCACATGGCTGCACAGTGGTTTTGGGGGTCTTCCTTTTTTAATAGAGAAACATCTTTTTAAAGAAATCATAGAATTTGACTTTTAAAAATATTTTACTGCAGTGAAAAGTCTTTGGAAATTAAAGCTCTTTGAAGTCTGTGCGTTCTGACATATCAGACTCATCTGTGTGCCTATGTGCGCACACACACATACTTGTATTTTCTTAAGATAGGTTCAGCAAGGACTGGTTTCTTCATCATGGAATCCCAGGGAATAGCAGCAGGATTCAGGTGCACAGCACGTTGCTGCTTTAGTATTTGCTCAACTGCCAGTGAGCTGAGTTGGATGGGATTGAGTGAGATGATGCTGTGCTGTTGGGGGCTGATGAATTTACCACATCCACAAGGCAGAGTGCTGGAAGAGGTGGTTGTTCTGGAGGGGCGGTCAGTGCAGGGCTCACAGTGTGTTAATTTATGTGTTGTGCTTACACTGAGATTCCTGTTTATCTTCCTGATGGGAGATCGTTTCCTTTAATTAAAGATTAAAAAAACTCTCTGCCACATCTACTCAAGTGATCAAAACTCTTCCAATAGTTTTCTGACTCTTTATATTATCCCTAAAGGCCTTTAGTGGGCAGTGAAATAGGTTGAGAGCTCTAAAATGGCAGGAGATGGGCAGCTCCACAGCAAATGACATCCTGTCCTCAAAGCAGTTGATTTTTCTTTATTAAACACAACCCTCTGCCCTCTGAAGTCTAAACTCTTTCCCCTACACAATGCCATCCTTTTAATTAAATTGGAGATGTAGCTACTGAACTCATTAATATCTGCTTTTGTAAGGTGAATGTACAAAATACAACCCTTCAGGAAACAAACCGCTTCTATATGTGCATCTTGTTAAAGGTGGCACCATGTAATTAGCCGGTAAGAGAATTGTCTTGATATTTAGGAATGAAAGAAATCTAAGTGCTGCTACTTTGTGTGGTTATCTTGGCACATACTGAGGTAAAATCTCTGTAAAAACCAATGCCATTTTATTTATATCTATATTTCATATGGATGTTCTTCTGGAAGGCAACAGTGTTAATTTCTGCTGGGTTGTGTAATGGACATGCTTAAGCCAGTAATGCCCTCCCTTAATCACTTTACCCAACTGACATGAAATAGAAAAAAAAGGTAATGCAGGTCTTTGGATGAGTGCCATGAGATGAAGATAAAGAACTTCCTGGCTCCCTGATGGATTATTTTCTTTTCAAGGGAAAAAATATGCATTAATCAGCTTTGAAGGTTAGGTAGTAAAATAGTGAGGTTAAGCAGTTTTACTTGAATTTTGGACCCAGTACCAGAAATTCCTATTCAAAAGCTAGATAGAGCAGTATAAGGAATCAGTTTTGCCTGTTTATGGATCTTGGTGCTGCAGCATAAGTCCAGAGATGAAATTATTTGAGTGGTTTGGACCAGCAAGAAGCTCTGCAGTTTTGTCCCCTCTGATGGAGTTTTGTTCAGGTTGTGTCTGCAGACACAGGGGCAAAAAAGTTGCTTTTTCACCTTCTAATTGTCTTTATACTACTTCATTATTGCTTGCATGTGATTTATTTTCCATTTGGTCTCAGTACACTCTCCTTCCTTTTTTGGTTTTGTTTGCAATTAAGTATTTGCAGTCCTGATTGAGCTTGCCATTTGCTTCTGTTGGGAAATAGGTGGTACCAGTGACATTTAGGTTTTGTGCCTCTGTCCTTCTTCTCTTCTTTGGACTCGGAGATGTGGTAAGGAAGTAATCTGGTACCTGATTTGTGAGTTTATCTTGTTTTCCTCTCTTACTCCTGAATTCCGTGTCTGTGTGAACAAGTCCCTTGAGTCCCTTTATTCTTCATGGGCCTGTCTGTTGATATGGCAGTGCTAAACTATTTAATGAGACCAGTGTGGACTGAATCTATTGATGATGGTGGTGATAAGGCCCATATAAAGTTACTGTTTCGGCTAATTTGTTGTTACTACTTTGGAGTCAAGCCAAGGATTAGAGAATGCAGTTTCTCTTCCTGGATTTGACACTGGCAAGAGCTGTGGCAGTAAAACTAACTTTCTTAAATTCACATTAGCTTTCCTGTTACCTCTTCTGCTTTAGCACACTGCCCGCTCTATTTGCTAAACCATTCCCCACTAAGCTTTCTGTTTGTTTTTCAATTCTTAAATGTATGGTGCAGAATCCAGAGCTTGAAAGGACAGCCTTAAGCAAAGGAGCAGTATATTTTTAAAAGGGATTTTTTTGTACATTATTTTAAAGCAACCTGTGATTTCCAGCAAGCTTTGCAGACATGCAGGCTGGTGTTTTGGCAAACTCATGATGCAATAGATGGCTTATCTTGCTCCGGGAATGATCCACTGATTCCTTTGGTTTTCTTCCCATGCTTTGTGGGTCTCTGTGTGGCTCTGTCTGGGAGGTTCACGACTGTATCCTGCAATTATCAAACTTGGCTTCAGTCACTAAGTTCTCACTGTTGGCTGCAGGGAAGATTACAGCGTTTTTATGCCTGACATGTACCTGTTTCTCTGGACCAGTATAAAAAGGAAAAATTAAAGGATAATTAAGAAGCAGGGTTGAACAAAGAACAGCTGGAAGTAGAGCAAACACATAATCCATTTTATTTCAATGGGTTTTGAAAATTCTGATTATTTCAGCTGACTGGAGCCATAGCAGTTTCTTTAATAGTGGGGAAGTATATGGGTTTTTAGAATAAGGAGTCTGTCATAGCTCTGGTGCCAAGGAGCAGTGAAATCACTATAATGTGTAAGACCTGGAGCACTTGAGAGCCAGGTATGCCAGGTGGTGAGCAAGAGAGGAACTGAAGTCACAGCTGGGGTTGCAGCACTGGAGATATTTTAGTACATGAAAGCCAGAGCAGTGCTGAAGCTTTGTTTTGTTCTTAGAAGCCTCATACTTCCAGCAGCCATAACAGTTATCATCAGTAAAAGCTCTCTTTTGGTTGATGATTTGTGTTTTGGTTTATAAATAAGATTATCTAGACTCCTCTTAGAAAATCATTATTAAGTGGCTATCACCTGACATTACAAAATGGTTTATGGACAGACGTGAGGGTAGAGGGGAAAAGTGGAAGGAGTTTAGAAACCTAAATAGTTCTGACAGTAAAGGGGTTTTTTTTCCTGCAATTGGGGCAGGTTGGATGAAAATTTCTTTTTTTTTGGCCTGGTTCATCTGTTTTGTTTCCCTGTGCTTTGTAGAATCTTTAGTTTGAAGCAGAATACATCTTTTTTTTCCATAAAATTCCATAAAATTCCCTGTCAGCCTCTGTTTCCACTTCAATAATTCTCTGTTAATGAGGTTAACTTGAAGTGCTGTTGTAAAAATTCAAATTGTCTGCAGTCTCCCCCAAGTCATCTTAAGTTGGGCTTTGAATAGCTCTGGCTGTCCTAAAGCAAATACTTTAGAATAAAACCATGCTCTAATCTAAAAACTTAGAGCAGGTTTCTGTGTTTAGTTTTCCCTTGCTTCCAGCATTCAGCTGTTCACAACAACAGGGCAGGGCAGGTCCGGAAAGAAGGAGGCTGCCATTAGCAACCAAACAGGACAAAGATGTAGATTAGGTAAGGTGTTTGAATCCAGCAGTGTTTGAATCTCACTAAAGATAAATGGTTCTGAATCTTTGGGCTTTCTCAATAGAAGGAAACTTTGGCAATCCTGTAGACATCTCAGAGAGCAAAATCTCCTTCTGTGATGGTATGTAGTGCCTCACTTGTGCAATTGTTCTACTTGTCTTCATCTAATTCCCATTCAGAGCATCAATGCCTACTTCAGAACAAAGTTTCAGGCCCTCTGAAATCATGAGCTCAGCTTGAGGATAACTTTCTTCCAATATGCATTTGGATATGGGGTTTGGTTTGGTTTTTGGAGCATGTGAATTTTCCATGCCCAGACTCTGTGTGCCCAACTACGAGGTTTAGAAATGTATTTAAAAATCTACAGCTGGGATTCGATTATATTCATACAGTGTAGTGTATTGAAGGAGATGCCAGATGTTACAAACTACTGATCACCATGATTCAGCAGTACTATCCATAATCTTAGCATCTACTACAGAAAATTACAATCTCCTTCTAAATTATCATCAAAGCAGCAGTCGTGACCCTGAGCACCAGCTGCTACAACTGCAAGTAAAGCACCATTGAGAATAACTCTGGCTCTTCTATAGAAAGTTTTTTCAAGGATGTTGCCTGAATTCCTGAGGAGATGAGGAGCTGACAATATTCACCCTTTTTACTGTATTCCCTGTACTAAGCTCAAGCTTAGTTTTAGATAGGAGAATGCCTCTTCACCCTTGGCTGTGCTGCAGAATAACGCATGTCTCAGTTGATCTCTCCATCTGTTGCCCTGAATTACAAACAAATATGGTTTTTAGTAGTTTGTGATCAGTCATTCTTCATATATGGCCCAAATATGCTCATTTTTCTTCTGTTATTGTCATAAGTTCTTGCTTTCTGGTCAATGTACTTATTAACAGTAGAGGGACAGGGAAAAGTTCATCACAAGGTAACATATAAGCAAAGGATGTCTAAAATATGATAATAAATTGTCCTGGATTGTACCAGTTAAATCACCATTTCTTTTGTACTGAGTGACACTTCAACAAAAAATTGTGTTAGTTCCTTAGAAAATATTGTTAGGAAGATGAGATTTCTTTCCCCTCGGTGTTACAATAAATTACTTTGAGAGTTCCAGTGGTAGGATGAGTTAATAGCTCAATTCAAACGTTTCATCACACCCTAACATTAAGATCTGTTTCCACTGCAATAATTCTGTATTGACTCTTCATGGATGCAGCTTTTACTATTTAGTCAATGGAATGCAGAACAAATGACAAAATACTTTTAAGGACTTACTTTAAGGGGGTTGTACAGACTTTCAAGGGAAAAGTGCTAACCATGATTTACTTTGAAGATGCTCTTTAAAAACACAGTTTAAAAACTTAGAGATATAAAGCAGTTTCTGTCAATGTCTGCTTCAGTCTTCAAATGTCAAGAGTACAAGCAGCTCAGCACCTTTAGCAGTTTTCTGATTTCATATATGTCTTGCTAAGGCGTTGAGCTTAGCTAAGAAAGTGTCAATATAGGATCTGCACAGACATCTGACTGTTCCAAGAGGTGATTCTAGCAAAAGAAGTCTGCACTAGGCCTATCAATTACACTGCAATACTGTGTTGGTACAAAATTTGAGAGAAGAATCCCAAAGTGACGAATTTCTTTTTCTCTTATATATCTAGGGGATCTTGAGCTTTGCAAAGTACCTCTGCTGCTGCAAAGGCTGCCACGATCAACTGGATAGCTGTTGATTGCAGCAGGTTTTCACTAATACTTTTATATCTCAGGAATGTGAAATGCCCTGTGACTGGGAGAATAACATTGGAGAGACTTGGGCAATTTCATACAGCTACAAATTACTACTTCTTCAGTGCAAGACCATGGTTTGGGATTTTAAATGTCAGAATGATACAGCAGCAAGGAGGAAAATCCTCCTCCCACTGCCTTCTCATTTTGAATTTCAGAGGCTTTACCCCCTTTTACAGCAGCAGTACATCTTATTTACAACATCTAGCATTTCAAGGTTAGATGGCCAAGTGTTGAGTAAAAAAAAATTGCTTTCCCAGGGATACTCAAATATTTCAGCTCATGTTTAGAAGACAGCATTGATGTGCTACTGGCTGATTTCATTTTCGAAATGGACAACTAAGTGATTCATCCAGACAGAGTCAAAGAGCTGAGCTCAACCTTAATATGTGCTTTTCAAACCTAGTCTATGATCAGATGTCTAGTATGCAGGCAAGACATTTATTTCTATTCACTGATGCTTGTGGAGATTTTAAAGTTTTTTGAACCAGTATGGCATTGTATTTCAGACACATGTCAGCAGGCTGATTCCTTGTTAGGATTTCCTGTATATAGAATGTCACCAAACTTTTCCAATTCATCTACTTTCCTGTGTCTTTATACTTGGTGTAGGAATGAAAGCAGAAGATCACAAGAGAGAAGAAAACTTATTGCTGGAGGGTACTGAAAATCAGTTTTCCTTGTTGGTAGCCTCTGAGAGGACAACATGACAATCTGGGATTGTGGGTAGAGAAGAAGAAAGATTGAAAAGAAAGGAGGAGGTAGAATTTCAGTCCTTGGAGAACTTCAAAATCCAACAGCCTTGAGTACTCTGGTCTCTGAACTCAGTCTTGATCCTGCTTAGAGGAGATGACTGGGCTAGATGCCTCCCAAGATCCCTTAACCTGTGTTGTTCTGGGATGCCAGTGAAATAATACTAATGAGGAAAGAGATCTGGAGAAGGTTGAAAGGGAATGTGAGTCTAGATGTACAAAATCAGTGAGAAAGCATAAAGCTAACTCTAATAAAATATGGATCACTTAAGTGTTATCTTAATGCATCATCTTTTCTTTTGCCAATTAGTAGAAAAAGTAGATCAGCAAGTTAAACCAGACCAGGAAATACTAGTGACTTCTGAAAATAATTCTTCTGTAAATTACTTCTTGACTGTCAGACAATGGTTGTTGGCTATCACATTTCCAACCTTTATTTTAAAATCTGTTACGTCTTATCGTTAGAATGTGAAGGTATGTGGCTTCCTGTAGTTTAGGCAGTTCAGACTGAAACCTAACATTTGCAGCACATAAAAACTGACTTATAGCAGAAAAAAATGACAGGCATTTGTCTTCCTGAAAAGTCTCTTAGGGTATCGGATGGCTCAGGACAAGAACTGGTTCCTAGTATACTGGTAAGAGAAGGGCAGTGAGTCAGTGCTGCATCCCTGGTGAAGAGATACTTGCATGGCCATCAGTAGCTTGAGCTGATAGAGAAAGACAAAGGCTTCCTCCATTCTCTGTATGATGTTTGTATTCAAACTGCCTGTTCCCAATGCTGACAGTGGAGCCCTACACCAGCCCTCCTACACACTATTCTTGGCCCATGCTTGCTAGGCAGCAAAAGCCGCTGTCAGAGCAGGCCAAAATATGGGCATACCTTGACACCTAATCTACAGTACTTTGGCTGTTGTGCGCAGCAACTGTGGTCCTTCCCCATTGTTTGTGGCTTGGCCAGAGGGTGTAATTGCTCCTCCTTATTGCCTCAGCTTGGTTTAAGCTGTTACAGTTTACAGGTTTTCTCCATTTCTTTGAATCATGGGTGGCAAGGCTTGGGGACCACAATTCCCTTTTTTGTTTTAATGTTTTCCAGTAGCAATTCCAGAAAATTCAGAGGAGGCATAAACAAGTGAACGTGAAAACTACATTATTGCAAACAGACATGCTGGAAAAGACCTGCTGGACATTTTATACCTCCAGGACTGATGCTCCTTCCCAGAAAGGAATATTTTACCCCACAACATTTAGTCTTTATTTTTGAATACAAATAGTTCTTGAGTTTCTGCTCATATTTATATATTCACAGATTGAGGCAGATGTTTGTCAGGTACAGGCACCTGGCCTGATTCTCTTAGGATAGAACAAAAATGAGGCTAAATGACGCACTGCTAATAACAGAGGAAAAAAACCCTGCATTGAATAGACTAATAAAGTATTCTGAGGGAAATGAATACTTTCAAGGGGAAAGTAATATCTTAGACTTGCTGAAGCTAGGAAGTATTTTAGATTATACAGGGCTACCTATAAAGTAGCCCTGTAAAATCACAGTTTCCAAGAATGCAATAGAATTCAGAATGGGCTGGACTCTTTGCAAACAATAATTTTCAATTTCTGTTTAGGCAGCAATTGCAGCAATTACAGCAACAGCTGATCAGAAAGTCAATGTGTTCTTTGGAGCCTTAGCAGAACACCGCTATGGTTTCTGAAGTTCATGTCTGTTCTACAGAAAGGGTAGACAAGGTCATACAAAGGTGAAACAACTTGGTTGTAGGCGGAGTAAATAGAAAAGAAAGGAATAGACCACATTGTACTCCTCAGCTCTGACTGCCAACTGTAAACTTGCCTGACCTGTGTGATCAAAATGAGCACTGCCTTCTTCAGCTCTCAACATGCCAAGCAGTACTTTCACTGCTGTCCTTAGATCAGGACCAGTGTCCTACCTTTCCTGTGTAAAGCTTGAAAATGTCACACAGTGAGGGAGCAGCAGTCACCTTGCACCCAGCCAAACAGAGCTGTCAGTCCAACACCTACAAACTTATTTTTTAGTGTTTACTCATCAGATTTTAAAGGGATTGGAAGGGTTTTCTGTTTAAAAATGCCTTGTACAAAAATAAATACAGTAGTATCTTAATAGCAAGAAGGATTTCTCTTTAAATTTGCATTAGAAGGTCAGCAACCATGTTCATCAGGATCCTATTTTCCTGCAAAGCTGTGCTGAATAGGGTTTCCAATTACCCCATCTTAAAAACTGTGTACCTCTTTTATCACCTGGAAAACTTTTTATGAGCCTCATAAGAGTCCTTGAAGCAGTAGCCTTTGAAGAATTGCACCAGATAGCATTATATTTTCCATATTGTTTTTACTGCCTCTCTGAAGTGATTTGGATTTTTGTATCATTCCTTTTTCATGGGGGTCTGGTTCTCCTGACAGATCTTGCTTACATATCCCAGGAACTCTAATGAGATGCAGGCGTATGTCTGGTTTGGAGACTAGACCTCCATATTCTCATATTGGCTTATTCATTTTACTTCACAGAACTTCACAAACATTCTGTGACGTTAAAGGTGAGGAACGGAACAGCCTCATTCCATTCCTAGCCGTCTCTTTCCTTCGCTCCTCTTTTTTGATACCTCATTTTCAGTGAATTGCAGTTTATGGAGACTTGTATTTAGGAAATACCCTTAGGAGCTAAATCTAACACTACAAATTTGAAATAATGATAAGAAACTGGTATTGCAGTGGCTACTGGTTTTAAAGGTTTCCACATACCTACCTGCTGCTTTCTTTGCTGTTCTGCTCCCATCCAAGCATTGAGCATCATCTAGGAGACCTTATTATACAAATGGCCAGAGGTAGTTCCTATTGCTTCTTGTTCACCCTAGATAAAGTTACTCTCTGTATACTCAGGTTTTACACTGTGCAAACACAGCCACAGCTGTGTGTGTCCCAGACCTGGGATGTACTCATACAGGCAATCTGTGTACATGTGGCAGACCTACAGCATAAGGACATAGGAAATGGGCTCGGTTTGTATTTCTCCTACAAGCTTGGGCAAGCTAGATAAAGCCGCTCGTGTCTCTGCGCGTGATGTGGCACTCAGAGTCTTTTGCACTTGTAATCTTCATGTGTGGGTAGAAACTTCTCCTATCAGCTTTTCTGGTGCTTTGATTGTGACTGGTGTGTCTGGGTGTATAATACTACAGAATATGTTATGTCTCATATGCCTGTGAGAGCTGGAAAAAATACTGTGGTGGTCCTGGTACTGTGATGGAGCTGGTACGTAGGAAAATTTCACCAGAGGTGCAGGCAGCCTGTGGTAGAGCTCCATTTGATACACAAGTCTCATGGGACCTGGCTCTGTGGTTTAACTCTACTTTTATATCTCTTCTAAGAGGTTCTGATATTATAGTAGTTGCAAAAAATCTAATTACCTAATGCTCGTACATGGTGCTCAGATTCTTAGATAAAAGTCTTCCTGTGTGCATGCATAAAGTGACAAGAAATACACTTCATAAACTTCTGACTAGTACAGTGTCTGGGATTAATGTGGTTTGTCACAATAGGGTGACTTTCAGTTTTCATTTTTATGTGTTTGCTTATTAAAATAAGGTAAATAGCTGCTAATTAATGTGGATTTCTCTTCTGAAAAGCATTGGTTTCTGTGATTTGGATTTATCTAGATTGCTGAGGCTGTCAGGAGCTGCTTCTAAGTTTAGATCTATCTAGAGGGTAGTAGGTATAAGCTATTAAAGATCAACTTGAGTATTAACTCAGAACTAGGAAAGTAAGAAAGTCCTTTAAAATAATGAAAAGGTAAGAAAAATTCATCACTTAATTTTCATTTCTGTGTATCTGAGTTCAGATCCTGTCTCAGTATAAAACCAAACAATATTTTGCTGCTCATCATTCGTTCGTTGTCTGTGGTTGGAACTGTCTGCTCTTTGGAGCAGTCCTGTGGAGAAGCTTGTGTACTTGGCTATAGCATTCTCTCACACTAATACAAAAATTCATTAAGAAACTAGATAAAAAAATGCAAAGCTTCTATGCTCCATAAATCCCTTAATCCCATTTTTTAAGGCTTCAATGGTGAATAGGATTAGGCTGGTGGTGTGTAAGAATGCATTTCACTCTAGGTGAGTCTCATCAGAAACAAGCTGGCCTTCCTCTAGTGCAGTTCTGCACCATTTGTTAAGCTCATCCCATCCTGAAATGGAATAAATGGGAAATAACTACACAATTCCTAAAGCTCTTTTTGGAATTACTACATCATCCAACTATGTTCACAACATTTTTAACACTAATGATATTTTTTAAGTTGATATGTGTCCACAGGGATCATGAGGAACTGAAAGCTTCAAAAGTTAACTTGCTGGTGAGGAAGCTCAGCTTTCACTATTTGCTTGAGTATGAGATGGCACAATTGGTTTGGGATACGTGTCTGACCTGGGATACTTTCCCAGTTTGTATAGCTGTGGAATATGATGGAGGAAAGCCTTATTAGCCTATTTCTCACCCAGGCATCTCATAGCTATGTGGAGTGATCTTGCATGAGTTCTGTCATTTGTTTGCTCTTTGAGCTTTGCCTGGAGAGCCTAATAAACAGGAGATGCTTAGTGCTGTAAGTGGACAGACTCTCATCTTAAATACACAAACCAGCCAGTTGATAATGTTGGCTTTTGTGATATACAAGACGGTATGTTGAAGGAAACCGGGTGTTGCATGTTCTGTTCCTTTATTTTCATTTTAGTTGGTGTGTGAGACATTCAGCTCCTGTAAGCTGCCTGCCCTCTACAAAGCAGTGCTGGCACAGCTTAGATCTTGAACAGAAGTGCTCATTCTGCCTGCAAGTGCTACACCTTTGATAAACATCTATAAATAACACTAATGTGACCTGTGAGTTAGAACATCAGCAATGAGAAGTCAGCATCAGCACTAAGGATTGCCTGTGCTCCATCCCATCTTGATTTCATTTATATTTAACAAGCACCTTCAGATAAGACAGAAATGCTGAAATGCACAAATGGTTCTCAACATACCCTTCAGTTCCTTGCTTGCATTGCTGCTTCCTGCTGAATTGAAAAAAGGATGTGTCTGTGGACATTTTGTATGTGTTGTATGGTCCTGTATGGTCCCTTGTTTGCTGCCATTTATACAATCACAAAGCATTATGTGAGAATATGTCAATCTTATGCTACTGTAACAGACATTCCATTACTTTATCTCTGCAGACATTGTTGAAAACATGAAGTGTAAAATCAGATTCATTACCAAAGTTCTCAGAAGGGAACAGGACGTTAACCACAACTTGGCTTGTTAAATTTTGTTGTTCATTGTGTCCTCTGTTTAATCAATTATATTTCTGCCTCGGTTTCAGAAGAATACACATGTCCTTTCACATAGCAGTCTGTTCCCATGGAATCTGGAGTTTATGCAAAAGATTTTTTGCTGCCAAAACATTTACAGAATAGCAATTTTTTTTATACTTTAGCAATTCACAAGACATGTTTGTTGATGTTAACTATTCTACATAGGGTACTCTGTGCACCACACACACATATGGCATAAACACGAGCTCCTGATGCTTTGTAGTAGATGGGAATTGTCAAATAGATCCCATGCTACGTGTATCTTGAGTGGAGTCTGATAGTGGAAAAAAAGGGAGGGGGAAGACTTTTCTACAGTTTATTAGAACCAGAGAAAAGAAAGCAATCCCATTGCCCTTTTCTGCATTTTATTAGAAACAGGATCTTTGAAGCACTGAGGAATGAGGCTTCCATTCCAGCTAGTTTATCTGTACTTTATCTGGTCTTTCTTCATGAATCCCTTTTTTTTATCCCCTGGGAGTTGAACAGTTCCAACCCACCCCCCCCCTCCTTTTTTTTTTTTTTTTTCTATTTTCCTTGGAGCAGATGATTTTTGCCCCTATAGCACTTGCTGTCTAGGCAGGTTTTCAGAGGGTGAAACCCCAACTCTTACATTGCTGTAACAGTGTACCTAGGGATAGCCCCATGTCCTGAGTGACAGGGCAAATCTGCACAGATCTGCTGCAGTTTTGGCATCATCTGTAGCCTGTGATAGCATGTTTTTCAGTTGTGCTGTGACATAGCACATAGCGCCTGAGCTGCTGACACAATCCGATTCTGAATGAGAAACTAACTTTGAGACATGGGGCTCCACTGAATGAAGGCAAAGTATGCTCTGGGCTTATTCCTTTAGTTGTAATTCAGATTATGGCTCCTTTCACATTTAATAAAACCATAGCATAAAGTGTTACCTCATTGATATGGAAGAAATAAATCTACTGAAGTTTCTTTCATGTGATAACTGGTTCCCAGTAAAATCTGAAGCTGGAATGGGATCTGTTTGATTTCTTCTTAATTTTTGTGAGGAAAAATACAGAGGCATTATCTCCTACACCGTTAATCACTTTGTGTAATTTCTGAGGTGTAAAATAAGAGATTGTGCTGTGTGCTGCAGTTCTAAGAGGTTTAAAGTTGTATCAGACTGCTTGCAAAACATTCCTGTTTTATGGCATTTCAGAGACTCCCAGTTCTCTCCCTGTCTGCAATTGTGAAACAAGACACAAGAAAGCACTTTCCATGAGAACTGTTGGCACTTAATGGAAGTCAGACTTTGCTTGGATGCTTTGTAACTAGGCAGATCCATTGCACTGCTGTTTTAAGGAGGAAAAGTCTTTCTGAATGTCACAACTTTCTCACTGGAATTATTTTCTTAGGGAGGTTAAGTTTCAGGCTGAGCTAGATGCTGGGATGAGAACAGAGAACATAAATTTTTACATAAAAAGACAATTGGGTTGCATTTTCAGAACCTTGCATCAAAGATGTTTAAAATCAAAGGTAATCTAAGTGCCTGAGGCTCTTTTATAGCCCTTGGACTTGAATGCTTGTCACTCCACTGCTCTAAAGCTCTTGACTAGTGCTGACTGCAAGGCTGCAAAATAGCGCTGAGGTCAGGTAGAGAAATTGCTTATAGGAAAGGGGGAAGTTCAGGCAGAGAAGATACCAATAGCTTTATATTTGAATCTTGGCATAAAGGTTCAAAACCTAAAATGAAATACTGGGAAGCCTTAAACAAATCTGGACAATCTGAGATGCATGTGACTAGGAGGATCCACCAGCCTGTGCTGTGATAGTAGTAAAAAAAACCCAGTCTGGCACCCCCTCACCATTATTAAATGCCCCTAGAAACAATCTTCACTTATTTCGTAGAACTGTTAGCCTGCCCCTGTTGTGCTTTTTAATATCCATGTTGCCAGCTTTCACAATTGACGAAGGATTTCCTTCTCAGTGATTTTTTTTTACAGGAGCATCCTCTGCTACAGTTGTGGGCCGCAGGAAGATTGCAACTACCCATTATAAAATCAAATTGCAAGCCCTTTGCCCTTCTATTAGCAGAGTGAACTCTGAGAAGTTTCACTGAGAATTTTACTCAAAGGACAACCCATAAACTGGAAACTTGGAAGGAAATAAAAAGAACTCCCCATGTCATGAGTTTAGGGATCTCAGACCATTGTGTTTGGAACAGTCGAGGTTAGCAGTATTATAAAAAATGTTTGTGGGCTTTGGATGCCTCAGATTTAGGCCACCCCCTGTGAACTGCTTTACAGGAACTTGTGTGCTTGTGCCATGATTCCAATTTTGTTAGCAAAACAGCAATACCAGAAGACAATTTCTCGCCCAAGGCACATTCCATATGTTATTTCTTGGTGCTTTATTTTTCAGGCCTGCAAGAGACAAATGCACTTATTCCATTAATAAAGCCTGTGACATAAAGTGCAGTTCTGCCCTGGCAAAAATAGAAATGTGAGGTTCTAAGTTCATTTTTCATCAATAGCTTCTACATTAAATTTGTTGGGATTACAAATGAAAAGGTGGTGCTGTTTTTCAGACTGTGCCCGTAGGCTTGAGTCTTGTCTGTGAAAGCCTTTTCATTCTCATATGGAAATGAGAATAAAGGCGGCATGGATGGGCTTATGTGCTTCATTCTGCCTCTGCAAGGTGACTTCGTACTTTTCTGAGGTTCATGTTATTTACTGGTGCTTCCTTGTTTAACATGAGGAAATCCTATTCATTAAAATTACTATGACTCTTTGGCTAAGGAAAGTAAAACCTCAATTTGTGCAAGTTTTAATACAAATGTGGAAATACAACTATTTTCTTTTAAACCTCTCTTCCATCCAATAATGATTTCATAACCTCCCAGTTCTCAGCTCTCTGCCTTATCACTAAAGTAAATCTCCACATCGCCATTCGCATGATGGATTTATTGCCTTTGTGAACCTCGCATTGCCCTCAGTATTACTGCAGCTCAGCTCACGGTCCTTGCTTTCACCAAAAGCTTTAGACAAATGTCATTATGCAGTAGGGGACCCAGCATGCACTGGGGAGGGTGCGTTCATCCTGGGGCCTAAGGCTTTGTAAAAAGCAGAGGTATAAATAAAAAATAAAAAATAGGTCATTGGTCTTCCAAATACCACCCCTGCAACCACAGACTGAGAAATTCTAGCTACAAGGGCTACACAAAAAAAGGCAAAGAAAAAGCCCCCAAAGCATCTATTTCTAGAGAAATTCCAGTGTACTGAAGAGATTTTTGGGGTCAATGCGGGAAGTCATTATTTGAGGGGAAAAGGAGCTGAAGCAGGTAATGGGGTGAGTGGGGTGTGTTTTCTGAATAATTTGCAGCAAAATATTTTTTAAAATCACAATTGTTATTGGATTTGGAAGAAAAAGTTTCTTAACGTGAGTGAAATTGGATTGGGAGAGCGCATTGGTAGTGAAAGACTAAATTAGATGACCAGTAAAAACTGTCAGCTGTCCATGTTTCAGCTGTCTGATGCAGGAGCCAATGCTGCAGTCCACCGCTGTACGTCACATATCTACTTGTTGCTGGGGAGTGTCCTAACTGCAGTACTTAGTCCAGGGTGAATTTTGAGAGGCTTTTTGTGTAAGATCCTCTACTACTTTTTAGTAGCAATAAAGAAACATTTGAAATTGTCTGTCACATTTCTTTTGCTACTTGTTGCAGGCTGAAAGGATGGCCTTAAAATATCATAGAAAGGTGGAAATGGCCTTGCAGCATCTGACATGAAATGAATTCACAGATGATCTTGTGCACTGCTGTACTGCTGTGGATAGCTCTGTATTACAACTTAGCACTATTGGTTTATTGCCAGGCTGGCACACTTTCTGCATATTAACTGCATGGCAGCTTCACTCTGTGTAATGCAACTATACTGTTAATATTTATTCAGTCTAGCGGTTCTCCATGCTGAAAATTAGCACTCACT
The DNA here is from genome assembly GCA_013397515.1 of Upupa epops. Taxonomy (NCBI): domain Eukaryota; kingdom Metazoa; phylum Chordata; class Aves; order Bucerotiformes; family Upupidae; genus Upupa; species Upupa epops. The sequence continues at coordinate 26,492 of VZRI01013835.1, read as the reverse complement.
TCCCTGTCAATGAGGGAAGCAACAGGCCTATGTGCCTGCAATAAATCTTCAGCTCAATGTGCAAACGGGTAATAACTGGACCCTAAGTGTCATAGAATCATGAAATGTATAGGAGTTGGAAGGGACCCCCAAAAGTCCAACCCC